>CM059797.1:4766117-5118617 GCA_030435695.1 Brachymystax lenok tsinlingensis
AGACATCAGTCAGGAAGTTAAAGATTGGTCGCAAATGGGTCTTCCAAATGGACAATTACCCCAAGCATACTTCCAAAGTTGTGGCAAGATGGTTTAAGGAAAACAAAGTCAAGGTATTGGAGTGGCCATCACGAAGCCCTGACCTCAATCCTATTGAACATTTGTGGGCAGAACTGAAAAGCTTGTGTGAGCAAGGAGGCCTACAAACCTGACTCAGTTACACCAGCTCTGTCAGGAGGAATGGGCCAAAATTTAACCAACTTATTGTGGGAAGCTTGGGGAAGGCTACCAGAAACATTTGACCCAAGTTAAACAATTTAAAGGCAATGCTACCAAATAGTAATTGATTGTCTGTACAGATGAATGTGGTACCTTCAGGTGTTTGGAAATTGCTCCCAACGATGAACCAGACTTACGGAGGTCTACAATTGTTTTCTTTGGTCTTTGATGATTTATTTTGATTTTCCCATGATGTCAAGCAAAGAGGTACTGAGTTTGAAGGTAGTCCTTGAAATACATCCACAAGTACACCTCCAATTGACTCAAATGATGTCAATTAGCCTATCAGAAGCTTTTAAAGCCGTGACATCATTTTCTGGAATTTTCCAAGCTGTTTAAAGGCACAGTCAATTTAGTGTAAACCTTTGACCCACTGGAATTGTGATACAGTGAATTATAAATTTAATAATCTGTCTGTAAACAATTGTTGGAAAAATTACGTGTGTCATACACAAAGTATATGTCCTAACATACTTGCCAAAACTTTAGTTTGTTAACAAGAATTTTGTAGAGTGGTTGAAAAACAAGTTTTAATGAATCCTACCTAAGTGTATGTAAACTTCTGACTTCAACTTTGTATATATATATATATATTTTTTTTTTTTTTGCTAAACAGGTGGGGCTCAAAACTGGTTGGTCTCGGCCCCACCTTCCCTGAATGACGTGTCTCCGCAGTCTGAAATAGAAAAAGAACAAACAAGCATTTGAAAAGATGCAAACATTTGTTCTCTGTTCCAGAAGTTGTCATGTGGATGCAAACTCGGGATTAGATGGAACGGGAGTTCTACTGAAATGCTCATCAGCTTGAATTACTAACACTTACAATTGTAATCTCTAGGCAATGGAATATATGCTAAAATAGTGGTTTCACAGGGTCTATTCCAGCAGGGGGAAACAGGAGCACTAGGAACAGGACAAATAAAAAGCTTGAATGTAAAGTGTCCTACATATTGCAAAAAATAAATAAAAACAAAATGTGATACAGGACCTTTTCTACACAAGGAGTGGATGGTTAGATATTGAAGATGCTCTTGAGGCCTAAGACTTGTTCTATAAGACTTGATTATCTGTCTTTTTTTCTCCAGGGTTTGATGCCTACTTCACATCGCGGACGCTGGAGAACAACAGGAGAAACGTCTGGTTCGCAGAATACTGGGAGGAGAACTTCCGACTGTAAACTGATGAGCTCTTCCAAGAAGGAAGACACCAGCAGGAAATGCACAGGTAGCCATTTGGACTTGACAAGGCTGTACTTTAAACTCCCTAAATATTGGCACATGATAGATTCTTGAGCCCTTATTAGCAAGGGTATACTTTATTACAATAAACATTTGAACTATTTATGAGGCATGGTAGTAGGCCAATGATAGGATCCATATAACACTGCAGTAGTGTTTGCCCTGTTCTCAGAGTACCCCTTGGTACTATTTTATTCTGCACTCTGCAAGGATGAGCAGTAACCCACCACAATTACCACCACACCGGCAGTCACGAGTCATGATGGCAGTCAAATTCCAGTGAAATTTAGTCACAGTAATTAGCCTTCTCCAAGTTCTGAGGATGCTGATGGTCATTAGTAGCCTAGAGAACTTGATAACTGCCTGGTACTAAGCACTCTATTGTCCCTCTAATCACTCTGACATCAAATCTAATCAAACACTTCATGAGAGCCCATTAGCTCATGTTGCGCAACATTTCTATAGGCTATGCAATTTGTATAGGCTATGCAATTGCATGAGAAAACAGAGTGATGGCCTCTGTTAAAAGAAGAGGATCCAATCAGCTTGCTAGGCCTACTATATTTATTTCTCAACGTTCCTAATATTAAATCAATCAATCAAATGTATTTATGAAGAAACCCAGCCTAAATCCCCAAACAGCAAGCAATGCAGATGTAGAAGCATGGTGGCTAGGAAAAACTCAAATCAAATCAAATTTTATTTGTCACATACACATGGTTAGCAGATGTTATTGCGAGTGTAGCGAAATGCTTGTGCTTCTAGTTCCGACCATGCAGTAGTATCTAACAAGTAATCTGACAAATTCACAACAACTACCTTATACACACAAGAGTAAAGGAATGCATACGGGTATGTACATATAAATATATGGATGAGCGATGGCTGACCGGCATAGGCAAGATGCAGTAGATGGTATGGAGTACAGTATATACACATATATATATATGAGATGAGTAATGTAGGATATGTAAACATTATATAAATGGCATTGTTTAAAGTGGCTAGTGATACATTATTTCATCCAGTTATAATTATTAAAGTGGCAAATACTGCATGGTTTCCTCCTCCCTAGATAGGCATGGACCTAGGAAAAAACCTAGAGAGGAACCAGGCTCTGAGGGGTGGCAAGTCCTCTTCTGGCTCTGCCAGGTGGAGATTATAGGAGTACATGACCATTAAGGCCAGATTGTTCCTCAAGGTCTTCAAACGTTCATAGCTGACCAGCAGGGTCGTAAAATAAACACAGTAGTTGTAGAGTGTGCAACAGGTCAACACCTCAAGGGGTAAATGTCAGTTGGATTTTCATAGCCGAGCATTCAGAGTTCGAGACAGCAGGTGCGGTGCGGTAGAGAGAGAATAGAATAGAATAGCATTAAAACCTTGTTGTCCTTCCAGGATGTACGTTTTTTTATGCTGAAAATGGAAGGTCAGCCAGGAGTGATCAGGCCAGGTAGTCCTGCGGCTTCATCATAAAAATGCACCTTTATAATAAAAGAATTACATAATGCATTTGTGGTCACTTTGAGAATGGTGTTTCCCTTCTAACGGAACATGTAGCCTGTGACAAAGACCTGATCACGTGACAGAGAACCAGTGAGTGTGAGGTGCTTTGGCATGCAGCTAGGAGAAGGGAATTGTAGTTATTATATTCAGCCCAATGGCACAACGGTCACTGGCCGCAATAGGCATGGCTTTTTTTAGGGTGCGTTACGGCCACACAAAGGGGATGCAGCCAGAAATTTCAAGGCATTATCAAGTGCTTGTCAAATTGTGAATAAGAGCCTGATTAACTACTTACGGAGTGGTGGGGCGCTAGCAAGGCGCCAAATTCAAAATCCAAAAGTTGAATTATTAAACATGCATCAATATACAAGTGTTGCATAGTCATCAAAAGGTCTGCTTCTTGGCAATATCACAGCGTTGTCAGATTTCAAAAAGGCTTCACGGCGAAAGCACAACATTTGATTGTTTGAGGATAGCACCTACAATATTTAATCATTAGCATAAATTCATAAACTATTGCGGTTCACACAAAACACATTTCACATCTAAAACAAATCCCTTACCTTTTGAAGAACTTCTGCTGATGGCTTCCCAAGTGTCCAATGAAGACATCCAATGGTTCTTTTGTTAGAAAAAGTCATTTATTATATCCATAAATCTCAGTTTGGTTGGCGCGTTATGTTCAGAAAATCCAACGTCGAATCGCCCATTGAAACGTGAAGAGAACGCGTTCAAATATACCTATAAACTTTTCCTAAACAAATCAAATACCAGTTAAAATGCATCCTTAGCTATCCTTTTATGAATATTAGAGATAATATTTCACTCGAATGGTCACCTATACCTTATATAAGTAAAATAAAGTCTTGCGCCCGAGAAAACTTGTTGACATCTGAGCTACCTTGGCCATTTCCTGTACCTGTTCGTTCTGTTTACTCCAATCTCTCTGAGTCTTTGTATATAGACTGTTGACATCTAGTGTAAGCCATAGGTACTGCAGTCTCAGTCCTGGTTACAAATGGATTCAATAGGGAGTGTGTCAAACAGAGCCAAAGGTCACCAGAAACTGATTTCCGGATAGATTTTTCTCTGTTTTTTTCCTGCTAAATGAGTTCTGTTATACTCACAGACATTATGTTAACACTTTTAGAAACCTCAGTGTTTCCTATCTAATAGTACTAATTATGTGCATATCCTATTTTCTGAGCCTGAGTGGCAGGCATTTTTGCTTTGGGCACGCCAGACTCTCCAAAACCGTCACCTCACCTGCCACTCCCTAAGAAGTTAAATGCTGCAGATATTTTTTGGTACACTTCTCCAGATCTGTGCCTAGACACAATCCTGTCTCGGATCTCTACAGATAATTCCTTCAACCTTATGGCTTGGTTTTTGCTCTTACATGCACTGTCAACTGTGGGACCTTATATAGACAGATGTGTGCCTTTCCAAATCATGTCCAATCAATTGAATTTACCACAGGTGGATTCCAATCAAGTTGTAGAAACATCTCAAGGATGATCAATGGAAACAGGATACACCTGAGCTCAATTTAGAGTCTCATAGCGAAAGGTCTAAATACTTATGTAAATACGGTATTTCTGTTTTTTATGTTTAATACATTTGCACAAGTTTCTAAAAACTAGTTTTTACTTGTTCATTATGGGTTATTGTGTGTAGATTGATGAGGGAATTGTTTTATTTAATCAATTTTAGAATAAAGCTGTAACGTAACAAAATGTTAAAGTGAAGGGGTCTGAATACTTTCCGAATGCACTGTACATATTACCTCAATTACCTTCTACCAAACATCTAATCTAGCTGCTCTGATGGCACACTGTGGTATTTCACCCAATAAATATGCAATAGACATGGGAGTTTATCAACATTGGATTTGTTTTCAAATTCTTTGTAGGTCTGTGTAATTTGAGGGAAATATGTGTCTCTAATATGGTCATACATTTGGCAGGAGGTTAGGAAGTGCAGCTAAGATGTTTCTACTATCTACAAGGCAAATTTACACATCAAGGGACATGATTTGATGACATTATGGGAAGCATATGCTGCTGTTAAGGATAACATTGTAATGCAGTGCAGTAGAGGTCCTGGGTTCCTGATAGGGAGGGAGCAGAGGGAGTGATGGAGGGGAGTTAAGGGTAGGATGGCAGAGGGGGGAGGAGAGGTGTATTATTGGGAGGTTTGGGAGGGAGTGAGAATATGGGGAGAGTCTGGTCTGGCGCTGATCGGGATGGAGGGGAGATTGGGGTCATCCGTTTTGATTTGAAAGGAAACTATACAGTCATTCAGTGGACCACCAGGTGGGAAAGGCTAGCCTCTATATTACTAATATACCTTAGGTGTTCCGTGCCTGTTATTTTCATGTCCTGTCCTACATTAAGTATCAACCCTCCTCCTCTCTGTTGGGTTATTACACGCTTGGCTCGTTAGCTGCTAGCGCCGCGTCTCTCTTTAACGAGACATAATGAGATGATTAGGATGAGATTTATAGGACGATGCCATCCTCTCCTTGTGCCTCCTCAAGGTTCACTCAACCTAGACCAAACTGTTACTGGCTGCGTCTGAAATGGCAGCTTTTTCCCTATAGGGCTCTGGTCAAAAGTAGTCTACTCTATAGGGAATAGATTTCCATTTGGGATGAACCCATGGTTTTGTCTTCAGTACTGTTTCTTTCTCTTCACATTTCCCGAATTGGCTATGGAAGATTACTGCTGCAATGTGAAGAAAAAAAAAGGCCATCAATAAAGCTTCTGTACCTGGCTGCCCAACAGTGGTAATAGACCTATTATGGCTAACCCAAACCCTCTGTTTGATGGTTTCACGAGCAGCACTGAAACAACAGTGACTGCATTCCCAATGCAACCTCTAGAATTACCACCACACAGCTGTATTTCGAAACTGTCACGGCATTTGAAAACATGTCCTCTCACCATGTTCTAAGCAAAGTCTTCTAGGGAAGCTGCCACAAATGTGTATTAACTTTTTTTTTGGGTGGGGGCTGTGCTTTTTTCTATGATAAATTAAATATCTGGTATAATTTGTAGCTGTGCTATTCAGAAATGACACTCAAGTATTAACATCATGTTTTTAGATTAATATATTTTTTTATCCTTTATTTTACTAGGCAAGTCAGTTAAGAACAAGTCCTTATTTTCAATGACGGCCTTGGAACAGTGGGTTAACTGCCTTGTTTAGGGGGCAGAACGACATATTTTTACCCTTGTCAGCTCAGGGATTCGATCTTGCAACCTTACGGTTTCAAGTCCAACACTCTAACCACTAGGCTACTTTCCACCCCATGTTTAATGACGTGTTTGAGAGGCTATGCATCAACTCCACTATGTACAGTGAGGGAAAAAAGTATTTGATCCCCTGCTGATTTTGTACGTTTGCCCACTGACAAAGAAATGATCAGTCTATAATTTTAATGGTAGGTTTATTTGAACATTGAGAGAAAGAATAACAACAACAAAATCCAGAAAAACGCATGTGCAAATTTTTATAAATTGATTTGCATTTTAATGAGGGAAATAAGTATTTGACCCCCTCTCAATCAGAAAGATTTCTGTCTCCCAGGTGTCTTTTATACAGGTAACGAGCTGAGATTAGAGCACACTCTTAAAGGGAGTGCTCCTAATCTCAGCGTGTTACCTGTATAAAAGACACCTGTCCACAGAAGCAATCAATCAATCAGATTCCAAACTCTCCACCATGGCCAAGACCAAAGAGCTCACCAAGGATGTCAGGGACAAGATTGTAGACCTACACAAGGCTGGAATGGGCTACAAGACCATCGCCAAGCAGCTTGGGGAGAAGGTGACAACAGTTGGTGCGATTATTCGCAAATGGAAGAAACACAAAAGAACTGTCAATCTCCCTCGGCCTGGGGCTCCATGCAAGATCTCACCTCGTGGAGTTGCAATGATCATGAGAACGGTGAGGAATCAGCCCAGAACTACACGGGAGGATCTTGTCAATGATCTCAAGGCAGCTGGGACCATAGTCACCAAGAAAACAATTGGTAACACACTATGCCGTGAAGGACTGAAATCCTGCAGCGCCCGCAAGGTCCTCCTGCTCAAGAAAGCACATATACATGCCCGTCTGAAGTTTGCCAATGAACATCTGAATGATTCAGAGGACAACTGGGTGAAAGTGTTGTGGTCAGATGAGACCAAAATGGAGCTCTTTGGCATCAACTCAACTCGCCGTGTTTGGAGGAGGAGGACTGCTGCCTATGACCCCAAGAACACCATCCCACCGTCAAACATGGAGGTGGAAACATTATGCTTTAGGGGTGTTTTTCTGCTAAGGGGACAGGACAACTTCACCGCATCAAAGGGACAATGGACAGGGCCATGTACCGTCATATCTTGGGTGAGAACCTCCTTCCCTCAACCAGGGCATTGAAAATGTGTTGTGGATGGGTATTCCAGCATGACAATGACCCAAAACACACGGCCAAGGCAACAAAGGAGTGGCTCAAGAAGAAGCACATTAAGGTCCTGGAGTGGCCTAGCCAGTCTCCAGACCTTAATCCCATAGAAAATCTGTGGAGGAGCTGAAATATTCGAGTTGCCAAACGTCAGCCTCGAAACCTTAATGACTTGGAGAAGATCTGCAAAGAGGAGTGGGACAAAATCCCTCCTGAGATGTGTGCAAACCTGGTGGCCAACTACAAGAAACGTCTGACCTCTGTGACTGCCAACAAGGGTTTTTCCACCAAGTACTAAGTCATGTTTTGCAGAGGGGTCAAATACTTATTTCCTTCATTAAAATGCAACTTTTTTCCCCTCACTGTATGTATATATATATTCTTAATCCATTCCTTACTTAGATGTATGTGTATTTTGTATATATGTTGTGAAACTGTTAGATATTACTGCACTGTCGAAGCTAGAACCACAAGCATTTCACTACACCCGCAATAACATCTGCCTATCGACGTGTATGTGACCAATATATTTGATTTGATACTGTGTTTGAGAGGCTATAAGAACTGATTTATTGCAGCACCTCCCTCAACCATGTTATGATCTGAGAATGAAAGGCTGTAGGAGGAGTACCAGGAGAAGATATGGAGAGGTGGAGAACTGCTGCGTTTGACCCCATTTAGCCTCATGCAAGTCTCCCACGTCCTTCTATACATCACCACCATATACACTGCTGACGTAGTCCATGCAGTGTTTAATCTTTGTCTCACAGGATGCATGGGAACATTCAGCGGCATCGGCTATATTCTACTCTGATATAGACTACGCTACCAGGATGCAGTGTGTGTGGAGAGAGAGAGAGAGAGAAAGAAAGAGAGACACGATAGAGGTACAAAAAAGAAAAAAAGGGAGAGAGGGAGAGTGAGTGAGGGAGAGAGAGAGGGAGAGAGAGAGAGAGAGAGAGAGAGAGAGAGAGAGAGAGAGAGAGAGAGAGAGAGAGAGAGAGAGGGAGAGAGAGAGAGAGAGAGAGAGAGAGAGGGAGGGAGAGAGAGAGAGAGAGAGAGAGAGAGAGAGAGAGATATATAGAGAGGGAGAGGGAGGGAGAGAGAAAGGGGGAGAGAGAGAGGGAGAGAGAGAGAGAGAGAGGAGGGAGAGAGGGAGAGAGGAGGAGAGAGAGAGAGAGAGAGAGGGGGGAGGGAGAGAGAGAGGGGGAGGGAGAGAGGGAGAAACGGAGACACAGAAAGAGAGAAATACAGTCCTCAGAGAGCAGAGGAAGCGTGACAGAGATTTCAATGCCCCTTGTCTAATGTGAAATTAGTTTGTTTGATAGGTTATATAATGATCATGTATCTATGTGTTTGGTAGGGTACACACTCAAAAAAAAAGGTTTTAAACAGTTATTTGACCATATCCGGTGTGACCATTTGCCTCATGCAGCGCGACACGTCTCCTTCGCATAATGTTGATTAGGCTGTTGATTGTGGCCTGTGGAATGTTATCCCTCTGTTGTCGTCACAGCATCTTTGTGCATTCCAATTGCCCTTGATAAAATGCAATTGTGTTCAGGGTCCATAGTTTATGCCTGCCCGTACCATAACCCCACCACCGCTATGGGGCATTTTGTTCACAACATTGATATCAGCAAACCGCTCGCCCACACAATGCCAGACACACGATATGCGGTTGTGAGGCCGATTGGAGGCGGCTTATGGTAGAAAATTGTACGGCAACATTTCCTGGCAATAGCTCTGGTGGACATTCCTCCAGTCAGTTGCACGCTCCTTCAAAACTTGAGACATCTGTGGCATTGTGATTTAGAGTGGCCATTTATTGACCCCCAGCACAAGGTGCACCTGTGTAATGATCATTCTGTTTATTCAGCTTCTTGATATGCCACACATGTCAGGTGGATGGATTATCTTGGCCAATGTGAAATGCTCACGAACAGGGCCGATATATATGCTTTGTGTACGTATGGAACATTTATGTGATCTTGTATTTCAGCTGATGAAACATGAGACGTTAATACTTTGTATTCATATTTTTGTTCAGTGTAGATCTCTTTTTTGAAGGTTCTATACAGAACCATGCTCATGAGGTTCTAAATGGAACCTGTATGGTTCTATAAAGAATCATTAAAAAAAGGTTCAAAATGGAACCAGTATGGTTCTATAAAGAATCATTAAGAAAGGTTCTAAATGGAACCTGTATGGTTCTATAAAGAATCATCAAAAAAGGTTCTAAATGGAACCTGAATGGTTCTATAAAGAATCATTAAAAACGGTTCTAAATGGAACCTGAATGGTTCTATAAAGAATCATCAAAAAAGGTTCTAAATGGAACCTGAATGGTTCTATAAAGAATCATTAAAAAAAGGTTCTAAAAAGCCCCAAAAATAGTTCCAATATGGTTACAAACCTTTATAGGGCTAAACTTAACCCTTTCTTTGGTTCTTTACAGAACCTTCAGGGAGAATGGTTCTTTGTCGATCCTTCTGAATAACCATATATTTGTTTTCTTCTTCTGGTCAACCATTTTAGATTGTTAAATTCCATATGTGTTATTATTGAGGAATCAAGTGAGCTTCCTCTGGAACAGCTGAGATTTGTTGTGTGTGTGGGATATTGTGATGTCATGATGGGGTATTGTGATGTCATGATGGGGTATTGTGATGGCATGATGGGGTATTGTGATGTCATGATGGGGTATTGTGATGTCATTACGGGGTATTGTGTGTAGATTGATGAGAAAAAGTAAAACAACCTAATCCATTTTAGAATAAGGTTGTGGAAAAAGTCAAAGGGTCTGAATACTTTCCGAATGCACTGTATGTGTTTGATATAATGTATATAATATGTGTTTGATTTAATGTATATAATGATATATAGTGATAATATGTCTATATTTTTCATAGGGTATATAATGATAATGCCTGTGTTTGATAGGGTATATAATGATAATGTGTATATGTTTCATAGGGTATATAATGATAATGTCTGTGTTTGATAGGGTATAAAATGATAATGTGTCTATATGTTGTATAGGGTATATAATGATAATGTATGTGTTTGATATGTAATGAAATGGGTATGTAATGATAATGTGTCTATATGTTTCATAGGGTATATAATGATAATGTGTCTATATGTTTTATAGGGTATATAATGCTAATGTGTCTATATGTTTTATAGGGTATATAATGATAATGTGTATATATGTTTGATATACTGGATATAATATGTGTTTGATATAATGTATATAATGATATATAATGATAATGTGTCTGTATGTTTCATAGGGTATATAATGATAATGTGTCTATATGTTTGATAGGGTATATAATGATAATGTGTCTATATGTTTTATAGGGTACATAATGTTAATGTATATGTGTTGGATAGGGTGTATAATGATAATGACTATGAATTTGATAGGGTATATAATGACATTGTGTCTATATGTTTCATAGGGTATATAATGATAATGTGTCTATATGTTGTATAGGGTATATAATGATAATGTCTATGTGTTGGATAGGATATATAATGATAATGACTATGAATTTGATAGGGTATATAATGATAATGTGTCTATATGTTTCATAGGGTATATAATGATAATGTGTCTATATGGTTTATAGGGTATATAATGATAGTGTGTCTATATGGTTTATAGGGTATATAATGATAATGTATATGTGTGTGATAGGGTATATAATGATATTGTCTATGTGTTTGATAGGGTATATAAGGATAATGTGTCTATATGTTGTATAGGGTATATTATGATAATGTGTCTATATGTTTTATAGGGTATATCATGATAATGTCTATGTGTTTGATAGGGTATATAATGATAATGTGTCTATGTAGTGTACCAATGATCATTTACCAGCATGAGATTGTGTTTTCTCAGCGTTCATTGTGTTTTATTGTATTGTTTTTATCTCGTCTGAGAAACAAGGCGGGTAATTGACGTTGAAAGCCCTGTTGGGTATTTGCAAGAAATCTGGAGCTGTAAGATATTGGCATAGAGACATTTGGGTTGCTGTCCCGCAACACTCCCTCTTACAGATGTAGGATCTTCATTTGAGCCAGTTTTATTCAGCAGAAATATAATCCTGCAGCAACAGGACATGTGCATAATTATGTTGCTTATAATTAATGTATATTTTTCATAAGGGAAAATCAAGTCTGCATTTTCAATCAGTGGAGGCTGCTGAGTGGAGGAAACTTCATAATAATGGCTGGAAGGGATTAAATGGAATGCCCTCAAACGCATTGAAGCCAAGTGTTTGAGGTATTTGATACCATTCCACTAAATTCCGCTCCAGTCATTACCACGAGCCTGTCCTCTCCAATTAAGGTGCCATCAACATGGGATTTCAAAGTGGAAATTACAAAACTTTAGAAGCCCTTTTAAACCTCCATTGTGTCATTTTTTATGTTGGTGCAGAAAGGTTATCTTGCAACAGGGTGATCAAATTAATATCCTACATCTGTAGCTGTGTGCATGGCCGTGTGTGTGTGTGTGTGTGTGTGTGTGTGTGTGTGTGTGTGTGTGTGTGTGTGTGTGTGTGTGTGTGTGTGTACGCCAAAACAAAGTCAATGCTGAATACAGATCCAGCCCAGGGCAACCATTTCAGTTTCTTTTCTGACTCTGTTGTTGGTATTCCACATTTTTTTTTTCTCTGGAATTGTCAATTTCTACAATGACAGATTTCGTGAACGTTCACCCTCTCCAAAAGCTAGGTTTCCATCCAATTGGCGACAGATTTTCATGTGAATATTCAAAAATCTGCATAAAACCAATTTGCACATTTTCCCACCAGAAATGTGTTTCTATCAAATATACCAGTGGTGGATAAAAGGCAGTGCATGATGAAGTAGTGCAAATAAAAACACCTTTTTGCAGTTCATTTCCCATGTGCCGAAGTAAATGAGTTCCCTTTGCATATTGAACTCTATCGATGGTTTTCTCACAACAACAAAAAAACGTTGTTATATAGTGAGTGTGTTCACTCTGGTATTGGCAGGTGCACAGCTTGCATATACAGTACGGGCATAGCCTACAGTACATGTTGAAATTATTATGGACAATAATTTTTATTTTGTCGATGTCACCGGAATAAGGCCTATGGATATTTATTGAAAGCACTGTCAGGCTCATGACATTTCATCCTGTAAAGTTCATCATAATTTTGTTTCACTCGGGTTCCCGAGTGGCGCAGCGGTCTAAGGCAATGCATCTCCAGTGCTTAAGGCGGCACTACAGACACCCTGGTTCAATTCCAGGTTGCATCACAACCGTCCGCAATTGGTTGTCCCACAGGGCAGCGCACAATTGGCCCAGCGTCGTCCGGGTTTGGCCAGTGTAGGATGTTAATAAATGTAAATAAGAATTTGTTTTTAAAACTGACTTGCCCAGTTAAATAAATGGTAAAGATTAAACATATGTGTAGCCTAATAAACTGCATGGTTTCCTGAGGGGGTCGTAGTGGGAGGACCACACAACATGTCATTGCGTGACTCCAAGTTTACTTCAATATGATGGTTATTATATCAATGTTTGAGCATGAAAGTGTTTCCACAGACATTTATCGCATAATTCATTTTACCCAAAAACATCTACTGTATGCCAGTCTGTCTGTCTGTCTGTCAATGACCCAAAAAAAGATCCCACCTCATCTGGCGTGTTCTGCTTTCTCAACATTTTGTAAAGTTTACTGATAGTTCGTGCCCACCATGAAATGTTTTATCCGACATGAACTTTACTCGCATAAAAAGGTTGGATGGAAAACCTGGTTACAGTGGCTTCCTCGTTTTCATTTTTTTCTAAGTGATTACTTCATTGAATTTCAAGTGATAATTTGGGTTTATGCAGATGAATGTGTAAAAGTAAAAATTCTTCATAATAAACCATATAATAAATCAGAAAAGTTGAATAAAATAAAAGAGTCAAAATTAATTATCTATATAATGTTCATCATAAAGAGAATGACCTTGCTCTTCATGGTCTTGTAAGATGGGAAAGGGTACCTAGTCAGTTGTACAACTTAATGCCTTCAACTGAAATGTGTCTTCCGCATTTAACCCAACTCCTAAGAAACAGAGAGGTGCGGGGAGCTGCCTTAATCAACATCCACAGCGCCCAGGGAACAGTGGGTTAACTGCCTTGTTCAGGGGGCAGAAGGAAAGTTTTTTTTTTTACCTTGTCAGCACAGGGATTGGAACTTGCAACCTTCCAGTTACAAATCCAGCGCTCTAAGCACTAGGCTACCTGTGGCTGACGCGATGTAACGCAACAGGTTTGTCTGATTATCAAGCCTGTCAGAAAAATCCTGTGAACATGTGACGTGATCACCATGAGGGAGGAGGAATTAGCACATATAGTCTAAATAGAATGTCAGTCAGTCATTTGAAAGAATCAAAATAACACTCGTAATGATAATAAAATACTCTTCCAATTGTTGTTTTTGAATGTTGTTTTCGTCAGATTATCATAGTCGCGGTAAAGTCTGCTTGTGACATGTTCAGCGTAAACGCATTGTAAATGTACTATTTCTCATAAATATGTCCATGGAAAACCAGCAAAAAATTCTTATTGATCAAATTGATACAATGCACTGACAGACAATGCAACACGAGTTGTTGATTTCAGTATAATGTGTCTACCATTGAAGGTAGAAACACAATGGCTTGGTTCTCCCACATTAACCAAGGTGACTGAAATGTAACCGTGGGAAATAAAGTGGCTATTAAACTGTGTCTAATTCAATGGGTCCACTCTATCGTCTTGATGAAAACGGCATGAATCTAATGTGAAGCCTCCCCGTGTAGACAGCAGATTAAAGACGAGGTGTAATCCATGAAAGCGTCATAGTACACTGTAAGAATGTAGTAGTTATTTTCTCTTGTCAGCCATATTAACAGGGTTCCCCTTTGTGTCTCTTTTGAAGTTATAAAAAAAACATAAACATTTTGGATACGGTGTATACAGGATTCCTCTCATCTAATAAGGTTTGCACGTTGCAAGGCAACCCATGTCTGAGGAATGTAATGTTAGCGTGTTATTTTCCTTAAATGTAAAAAAAATATTAATACTTTTTTTAGGTCACCTCATTAACGCAAATGCGTGGTAATATCTTGTATTTACCCAGGTGATTACCATTAAGAGCCGTATCTCTTTCCCAAAAACATATCCTGAATATTCTCCTCTTTTCATCTGCAGGCCAGGAGCGGATTGGGATGGACTCTAAGTACGAGCAAGAGGGGAAGGTTCAGTTTGTGATCGATGCAGTGTACGCCATGGCCCACGCCCTTCACAACATGCAGCGAGATCTATGTCCCGACGTCTCTGGGATCTGTCCCGATATGGACTTGGCCGGAGGCAAGAAACTGCTCAAGTACATCCGCAGTGTCGCATTCAATGGTAAGTTTAGTAACAATGTGATGAATCTTTATTTTCCACAGCATGATGAAGTCTCTTTAGCCAAAATGTTGTTTAAATATTATGGGGGGGGGCGAAATGTTGGTAAACTTTTTAGCCAAACTGTTGGTCAAATATTTAGCATGAATATTGGTTAAATAAATCCACGGCTACCAGAGATAGGGTTGAAAACAACAATACCAGACAATGTTCACACTGTAGGAAGTGATGTCATAACGGACAATGTTCACACTGTAGGAAGTGTAGGAAGTGATGTCATATCAGACAGTGTTTACAAGGAGGAAGTATATAAGGGCCTATTTTGTACACAGTAGAAAGTAAAGGAGAAGACTAATTGACAAGCAACACAGTTCGGGTTTGTTTGTGGAGTTATTCAGGCAGCAGCAAAAAGTGATAGCGTAAGACATGATAATGATGTTTGCTGCTCACAGCTCCCCTCGTCCTGGAGAAAGCAACATCCAGAGCAGGTTTACACAGGATATCTTATTGACTGTGTGGAAGAGAGAAGACCACAGAGGGCAGGCTGTGTTCTAAATGGAACCACAGTTCTCAATAGGGTTCTGGTCAAAAGAAGTGCACTATTTAGGGAATAGTATGCCACTTGAGACACAGTCAAAGACTCTGAGGCACAATATGAGGAGAAAACGTTTTAGGAATTGATTGGATTTAGTAGTGGTAGAGTATTGACCATGTTTATAATTACAGAAAAATGATGTACTCTATTACACTGATTCAATACACAGGTCTGCTGGTACCAACACCCCCTGACACTGTCTGAAATAGTATAAATATCACTATTGAAAAAAACACTTTAAACACCTTGTATGAGGGTGTAGCACGGGGAATAAAACACTAACACCTTGTATGAGGGTGTAGCACGAGGAATAAAACACTTTAAACACCTTGTATGAGGGTGTAGCACGAGGAATAAAACACTAACACCTTGTATGAGGGTGTAGCACGAGGAATAAAACACTTTAAACACCTTGTATGAGGGTGTAGCACGAGGAATAAAACACTTTAAACACCTTGTATGAGGGTGTAGCACGAGGAATAAAACACTTTAAACACCTTGTATGAGGGTGTAGCACGAGGAATAAAACACTTTAAACACATTGTATGAGGGTGTAGCACGAGGAATAAAACTCTTTAAACACCTTGTATGAGGGTGTAGCACGAGAAATAAAACACTTTAAACACCTTGTATGAGGGTGTAGCACGAGGAATAAAACACTTTAAACGCCTTGTATGAGGGTGTAGCACGAGGAATAAAACACTTTAAACACCTTGTATGAGGGTGTAGCACGAGGAATAAAACACTTTAAACACCTTGTATGAGGGTGTAGCACGAGGAATAAAACACTTTAAACACCTTGTATGAGGGTGTAGCACGAGGAATAAAACACTTTAAACACCTTGTATGAGGGTGTAGCACGAGGAATAAAACACTTTAAACACCTTGTATGAGGGTGTAGCACGAGGAATAAAACACTTTAAACACCTTGTATGAGGGTGTAGCACGAGGAATAAAACACTTTAAACACCTTGTATGAGGGTGTAGCACGAGGAATAAAACACTTTAAACACCTTGTATGAGGGTGTAGCACGAGGAATAAAACACTAACACCTTGTATGAGGGTGTAGCACGAGGAATAAAACACTAACACCTTGTATGAGGGTGTAGCACGAGGAATAAAACACTTTAAACACCTTGTATGAGGGTGTAGCACGAGGAATAAAACACTTTAAACACCTTGTATGAGGGTGTAGCACGAGGAATAAAACACTTTAAACACCTTGTATGAGGGTGTAGCACGAGGAATAAAACACTTTAACTCCTTGTATGAGGGTGTAGCACGAGGAATAAAACACTTTAAACACCTTGTATGAGGGTGTAGCACGAGGAATAAAACACTAACACCTTGTATGAGGGTGTAGCACGAGGAATAAAACACTTTAAACACCTTGTATGAGGGTGTAGCACGAGGAATAAAACACTTTAAACACATTGTATGAGGGTGTAGCACGAGGAATAAAACACTTTAAACTCCTTGTATGAGGGTGTAGCACGAGGGATAAAACACTATAAACACCTTGTATGAGGGTGTAGCACGAGGAATAAAATAGATTGACACAAAGAACTCAAGACGTATTGTAGCTCAATATCTCTTCCAATTATCCTGTTTTCAGAACCTGCTAATATTTTCCTCTGGGAAGAAACAGCTATGCAATTAGCAAACTCTGCAATGTGCAAATTGGCTTTGTAAGTATCTAATAAAGCTCCCTACACATAATCTATTATCTCTCACATCTGTTTTCATATTATGCAGCGAGATGCAGTACCAGTCAAAGGTTTGGACATACCTACTCATTCAAGGGTTTTCTTTATTTTGACTATTTTCTACATTGTAGAATAATAGTGAAGACATCAAAACAATGAAATAACACATGTGGAATCATGTAGTAACCAAAAAAGTGTTAAACAAATCAAAGTATATTTTATATTTGAGATTCTTCAAAGTAGACACCCTTTGCCTTGATGACAGCTTTGCACACTCTTGGCAACCTCTCAACCAGCTTCACCTGGATTGCTTTTGAAACAGTCTTGATTGGCTCAAACGCATTAAGAAGGAAAGAAATTCCACAAATTAACTTTTAACAAGGCACACCTGTTAATTGAAATGCATTCCAGGTGATTTCCTCATGAAGCTGGTTGAGAGAATGCCAAGAGTGTGCAAAACTGTCATCAAGGCAAAGGGGTGGCTACTTTGAAGAATCTCAAATATGAAATATATTTTGATTTGTTTAACACTTTTTTGGTTACTACATGATTCCATATGTGTTATTTCATAGTGTTGATGTCTTCACTTTTATTCTACAATGTAGAAAATAGTAAAAACACAAGAAAATCCCTTGAACGAGTAGGTGTGTCCTTTTGACTGGTACTGTATGTATATTTGTTTTACTTCAATAATATCAATGGGCAGTGGAGGTTTTTGCATGCAAATCTTGGTGAGGCAATCTCAACAATTTGTTTTAGATTAATGCCAGCATAACCAGTCTATATACAAACAGTTTTACGAGGGTATGTTTGACAGCATGAGTGAAGGATGCTTTGTTGCGAAGTAGGAAGCCAATTCTAGATTTAATTTTGGATTGGAGATGTTTGATGTGAGTCTGGAAGGAGAGTTTACCAGACACCTATATATTTGTAGTTGTCCACATAATCTAAGACAGAACCGTCCAGAGTAGTGATGCTGGACAGGCGGGCAGGTGCAGGCAGCGATCGGTTGAAGAGCATGCATTTCGTTTTATTTGCATTTAAGAGCAGTTGGAGGCCACGGAAGGAGAGTTGTATGGCATTGAAGCTCGTCTGGAGGGTAGTTAACACAGTGTCCAAAGAAGGGCCAGAAGTATACAGAATGGTGTCGTCTGCGTAGAGGTGGATCAGAGACTCACCAGCAGCAAGAGCGACATCATTGATGTAACCAGAGAAGAGAGTCGGCCCATGAATTGAACCCTGTGGCACCCCCATAGAGACTGCCAGAGGCCCGTACAACAGAACCTCCGATTTGACACACTGAACTCTATCGAAGAAGTAGTTGGAGAACCATGCGAGGCAATCATTTGAGAAACCAAGGCTGTTGAGTCTGCCGATAAGGATGTGGTGATTGACAGAGTCGAAAGCCTTGGCCAGATCAATGAATACGGCTGCACAGTAATGTCTCTTTTCGATGGCGGTTATGATGTCATTTAGCGTGGCTTGAGCGTGGCTGAGGTGCACCCATGACCAGCTGAAACCAGATTGCATAGCGGAGAAGGTACGGTGGGATTCAAATGGTCGGTAATATGTTTATTAACTTGGCTTTCAAAGACCTTAGAAAGGCAGGGTAGGATAGATATAGGTCTGTCACAGTTTGGGTCAAGAGTGTCTCCCCCTTTGAAGAGGCTCTCCCCCTTATTGAAATTCTCAATTATTGTGGGGTTTTTTGGTGGTGACAGTGTTTCCTATCCTCAGTGCAGTGGGCAGCTGGGAGGAGGTGCTCTTATTCTCCATGGACTTTACAGTGTCCAAAAACCTTTTTTAGTTTGTGTTACTGGAAGCACATTTCTGCTTGAAAAAGCTAGCCTTGGCTTTCCTAACTGCCAGTGTATATTGGTTCCTGACTTCCCTGAAAAGTTGCATATCACGGGGGCTGTTCGATGCTAATGCAGAACGCCACAGGATGTTTTTGTGCTGGTCAAGGGCAGTCAGGTCTGGAGAGAACCAAGGGCTATATCTGTTCCTGGTTCTAAATTTCTTGAATGTGGCATGCTTATTTAAGATGGTGAGGAAGGCACTTTTAAAGAATAACCAGGCATCCTCTACTGATGGGATGAGGTCAATATCCTTCCAGGATACCCAGGCCAGGTCGATTAGAAACGCCTGCTCGCTGAAGTGTTTTAGGGAGCGTTTGACAGTGATGAGGGGAGGTCGTTTGACCGCAAACCCATTACGGATGCAGGCAAATGATGCAGTAATCGCTGAGATCTTGGTTGAAAACAGCAGGGGTGTATTTGGAGGGCAAGTTAGTTAGGATGACATCTATGAAGGTGCCCGTGTTTTACGGCTTTGGGGTTGTACCTAGTAGGTTCATTGATGATTTGTGTGAGGTTTAGAGCATCAAGCTCAGATTGTAGGATGGCCGGGGTCTTATTAAGCATGTCCCAGTTTAGGTCACCTAGCAGCACAAACTCTGAAGATAGATGGGGGAAATTAATTCACATATGGTGTCCAGAGCACTTCATACTATAATATGATGGTCATGAGATGCCACTGATATTCTCCTCTATAACTCCATCACCACAGTGATGAGACAACAGTCAGTTATTCTCCTCTATAACTCCATCACCACAGTGATGAGACAGCAGTCAGTTATTCTCCTCTATAACTCCATCACCACAGTGATGAGACAACAGTCAGTTATTCTCCTCTATAACTCCATCACCACAGTGATGAGACAACAGTCAGTTATTCTCCTCTATAACTCCATCACCACAGTGAAGAGACAACAGTCAGTTATTCTCCTCTATAACTCCATCACCACAGTGAAGAGACAACAGTCAGACATTCTCCTCTATAACTCCATCACCACAGTGAAGAGACATCAGTCAGCTATTCTCCTCTATAACTCCATCACCACAGTGATGAGACAACAGTCAGTTATTCTCCTCTATAACTCCATCACCACAGTGAAGAGACAACAGTCAGTTATTCTCCTCTATAACTCCATCACCACAGTGAAGAGACAACAGTCAGTTATTCTCCTCTATAACTCCATCACCACAGTGAAGAGACAACAGTCAGCTATTCTCCTCTATAACTCCATCACCACAGTGATGAGACAACAGTCAGTTATTCTCCTCTATAACTCCATCACCACACTGAAGAGACAACAGTCAGTTATTCTCCTCTATAACTCCATCACCACAGTGATGAGACAACAGTCAGTTATTCTCCTTTATAACTCCATCACCACAGTGAAGAGGCAACAGTCAGTTATTCTCCTCTATAACTCCGTCACCACAGTGAAGAGTCAACAGTCAGTTATTCTCCTCTATAACTCCATCACTACAGTGAAGAGACAACAGTCAGACATTCTCCTCTATAACTCCATCACCACAGTGATGAGACAGCAGTCAGTTATTCTCCTCTATAACTCCATCACCACAGTGATGAGACAACAGTCAGATATTCACCTCTGTAATAGCAGAGACAGATTGTTCCTCTCCTATATCTCCTTCACCCCAGAGACAGAGGGAGTCGAGGCATCAGTCAGCATGTGAGAGAGGAGATAATGAAGCATGAAGCGACAAGCTAGCGAGGGGCAACAGGCTTCGATCCGCCGCCACACAGCACAGCAGACACAGCAGGCACTCTGCAGTCACATTCTTTTGCACTGTCTCGGTATCTTCCCTTAATCACCCCTGTCACCGTTGCCATAAAATCTCTTCCCTTAAAAATGTATTTTGACAAACTAATCTTGATATGACTTTAAGAGATACTTTCAAGCATACAGGGGTATCATGGAATAACCAAGGAGTCTATTAACCAGTTAAATGTTGTAGTTATTGTTGTGTGGTTAACAGAGTTTATATAGAAGTAGAATCTCTGAAGGAGGATTCCATATTCTATAACTGTGTCCATTTTGCAAAGCTAATTCTTGAGCTGAGAATGTCATGTACTGTCGTCTGTATTTAGTTCCATGTATGTTTTGTGTGATGATTGTGATGCGCTATACAAATTAGACAGTCACAAGACGGGGGGGACTTCAAACAGGCCTATGGCACGTCAAGGGAACTGTAGCCATACTGTCCAGATGGGCTAAATGTAAACTGAAATCTGGACACTGACTGTAGGTCTATAACCTCTCACAGAGCCTTCATATTAACTCTTGCAGAATTAAGAATGTCTTGCAGAAAAAAATGATACACTAAATGAAGGCAACATTTGGACTTGATTCATGTATTTCTGCATCTCGAGAAGATAGTTTTTCAACCAGAAACATACTGTATCTAAAAATCAGGCAACAAAATATTCCTGCACCCCCTTTACAAAAAAAAAAGTTATTCCGTCTTTGACTGTAGCCTACAGCCTATGTTTTTTTTGGTTTTTTTACATTTGCTTGTTATGGTTGAGTGCCTCAGATTTTCACTTCATCACACATAGTCGGGCGGTTGAGGACGGGCGCGGCTATGGGTCAACAAAAAGCTGACCTGCACGCGACTAACAGGCGCCTTTAAAACGGCTACAGAGTGCGTTGGCTGTGATAGGAGAACACCGAGGATGGATCAACAACATTGTAGTTACTCCACAATACTAACCTAAATGACATAATACAAATATTCCAAAACATGCATCCTGTTTGCAATAAGGCACTAAAATAATTCTGCTAAAAATGGGGCAAAGAAATTCACTTTTTGTCCTGAATACGAAGTGTTTTTTGTTTTAGGGCAAATCCAACACAACAACACATCACTAAGTACCACTCTTCATATTTTCAAGCATAGTGGTGGCTGCATCATGTTATGGGCATGCTTGTCATCATTTTTTTTGATAAAAATAAACAGAATAGAGCTAAGCACAGGTCAAATCCTAGAGGAAAACCTGGTTCAGTCTGCTTTCCAACAGACACTGGGAGACAAATTGACCTTTCAGCAGGACAATAACCTAAAACACAAGGCCAGATATACACTAGAGTTGCATACCTGAAGACATCCAATGTTCCTGAGTGGCCGAGTTACAGTTTTGACTTAAATTGGCTTGAAAATCTATGGTAAAACTTGAAAACGGCTGTCTACCAATGACCAACAACCAACTTGACAGAGCTATGAAAAGAAATGTAAGGAATAATTGTACAATCAAGGTGTGCAACGCTCTTAGAGACTTACCCAGAATGAATCACAGCTGTAAGCGCTGCCAAAGGTTATTCTTACATGTTTTGACTCAGTTCGTTGACTACTTATCTAATCAAGATATATTGGTGTTTTATTTTCCATAACTGTTTCTTCCACTGAGACATTACAGACTATTTGTGTAGATTGTTGACCCCCAAAAAAGACAATTCAATCCATTTTAATCCCACTTTGTAACACACCAAATGTGGAAAGAATCAAGCGGTGTGAGTACTACCTGAAGGTCCTTTATGGACCAGTCAGGCATGTTTACGTGTAACTGATGGGGGATTGGTAACCTCATCAAACGGCTAGCTTTTCGAGGGCACGGCTTGCTAAGATGGCGACCGTGTGTGTTTGCAAGACAGAGGTCCGGAGATCCAGTCTTGGTGTGAGCTGGTGAGGTACTGTTAAGCCCACAGCGTGACACCTGTTGCTTCAGCCCAGCAACTCTAACCAAATGATTATATGTTCATGTTAGGATACTCAGCCCTTACAAGTGCAGGGATGTAACACAGTGCGTCAAGTTGTGCCCTTGCTCCCGTTACAGGAAGTACGGGGACATTAGTGACTTTCAACAGGAACGGTGATGCTCCGGGACGTTACGACCTGTTCCAGTACCAGATCAACAACAACAGCTCCCCAGGATACAAGAACATTGGACAATGGATAGAGACATTACAGCTCAACGTGAGTATGATGTGTGTATGTACAAGGCGGAGAGATTTGAACTGAGTTCTCCCATGTAGTAACCCAACGTCTTAACCATTACACCAAGACGGCATCCTTGTGGTCTGAGTGTGTCTTAGACAGGGATACTCTGTTACATCCTTGTGGTCTGAGCATGTTGAGTTTGTGTACCCCCCCACCACCAGACGTGATCAGGACACACATCAAAACTAACTGTGAACCACCTATATTAATTTGGGGACAGGTCGATAAACACATATGAAACCTTCATGGACATTTAGCTCGCTTGCGTTGGGTTGTTATTTTATCTGAAATCCTTCTGTTTTTGCTGGGTCTTTGTAGAACATCGACCCATTTTGAGTCACACAAAGTCTTGTGTTCTCTTATCTCAATTAATCCACAGATAAAATGGGAAAACCCCTAGTACTCTCTCCTAGTTCAGTCTTCCTCTTTTTTTTTCCTTCTGTGGATTTAATAAATGGCGGTTGGCAACCAACTTTAATGTGTATTACTGCAACCGACTGGACTGGACTGTGGTTCTCGTTCGTCTTTCAATCACCCACGTGTGTGTATATGCTCCTAAAACCCAGTGAGGAGATGGGAGAGGCAGGACTTGCGGTGCATCAGGCACTGAAATAGAGCCGTGCGCTCTATTTTAGCGCCTGGCTATGTAGATGCTCATTGACGCGCGTGAGCAGTTTGGATGAAAATGATTAATGCTTGCGCACGCAATCCTGTCGGTGTGGTCAGCATGTAAGAGGAATTATAACAAGGGGTGGGTCTAATCCTGAATGCTGATTGGTTAAAACCTCATTCCGTACGGTGTCTATTCCATAAATTACCACCGGCTAAATCTATGACGTTAAAATGCCTATTTGCTCTGTTCCATCTGACTGCGCAATCCACTGTCTCATCAGCCCAGCCAGGCAAAATATGAACTTGATCTCCACTATAAAAAGCATCTAGACATTATCTCGCATTTCTTTTAGACTAACATTTCGTTTTTCAACAGGGGAGATTAAACCTTGCTGTCTGTCTCTCCGACATTTGCAAAATTGTTTCAAAATTTAAATTCGATCTATAGTAATGAACGTGTCGGGAGTCGGAACGAGACAGACAGACAGCGCTTCTCAGCCAGTCGAAATCATGAATCAGCTGGCCAGGGGGAATAGAGGGAATAGAGGTGCCATTTACAGGGAATAGGGGTGCCATTTACAGGGAATAGGGGTGCCATTTATAGGAAATAGGGTGCCATTTACAGGGAATAGGGGTGCCATTTACAGGGAATAGGGGTGCCATTTATAGGAAATAGGGTGCCATTTACAGGGAATAGGGGTGCCATTTATAGGAAATAGGGTGCCATTTATAGGAAATAGGGTGCCATATAAAGGAAATAGGGTGCATTTATAGGGAATAGGGTGCCATTTATAAGAAATAGGGTGCCATTTATAGGGAATAGGGTGCCATTTATAGGGAATAGGGTGCCATTTATAGGGAATAGGGTGCCATTTATAGGAAATAGGGTGTCATTGATAGGGAATAGGGTGCCATTGATAGGGAATAGGGTGCCATTGATAGGGAATAGGGTGCCATTTACAGGGAATATGGTGCTATTTGGAACGCAGTCACATTTCAGACTGGTTAGTGGGCTGGTGACACAAGGAGCTATGGAAACACATGCAAATCGACCAATGTAGATTATAGATGGCATTTTTGTTATTTTGGAGGGTGCAACTTGACATGATGGTAAAGGGCCAAGGGCCACACTCTCTCATGCAATGTCATGCCAATTGGCCACATGGTGGCGCTATCACAAGCCATTGAAAATGCAACTTTGAAAGGTCACGCCCCCCTCACCCCGTTGTGACCTAGAGGGTGAAATCTAGTACGTAACGTCCCTCTCCTCACAAGGAACACATTTGCCTCAAGGACCCTTCAGGTCCGCCATTTAGAATTTTGTGAAAAACATTTAAAACGCTTCTCCTCTGGCACCGAATGACCGATCCGCACAAAAGTTGATAGATGTCATCTATGGACCAAGCTCTCAGAAATAATGTTTTTACAGGATAGCATGTCAAACAATGTGACCAATAAACTTTCACATGGGTGGGGTCTGGCACAGAAATGCATATAACACCGACACATATATTTGTATTGTAACAAAACTAGGTGCACATGTTCCAAAAAAACTGTCAAGCCTCAACTAAGCACATTTTATTTTAACCTTTATTTAACTAGGCAAGTCAGTTAAGAACAAATTCTTATTTTCAATGATGGCCTAGGAACAGTGGGGTTAACTGCCTTGTTCAAGGGCAGAACGAACAACAGATTTGTACCTTGTCAGCTCGGGGATTTGAACTCGCAACCTTACTAGTCCAACACTATAACCACTAGGCTACCCTGCCACCCAAATGTTTGACTCAGAGTGATGAAATGTGGTGCACATGCTCAAGGATATGATTTCTCTATTTTGTATTTTCTGATCTTTTATAAACAATACAACGTATAACACATACTAACGACAACGGGATATCTGTCTACCTTTACAGTATGGTTCAGATTGGCCACATAGTGGTGCTGTTTGACAGAAAAAAAATGTTAATGCAAGCTCATTGGCTCATAGCAGCCATATTGTTTGCGCTTTTGTATTTGAAGATATGTATCTAAAGATGCTATGTACCAAATGTGGTGCCGATTGATCCAGCCGTTCTGGAGAAGAATGTGTTTTAAAGTAGTCAACATCTTTAAAAAAACATTTCCAAAATACCTGAAAAGCCTGTTGCATAATCTGTTTGATGTAGAATTCTGATAATTGGCAAGTGTGGTAAGGAGTAAAAAAAGTAGCTCATCCTAAGGCAATGTTTCCATTTCTTTCCCCGATGGTGGCAAAGTGGGCCCGCAGCTTGAACCCCAGGCATTGCTGCTTTGTAGCTATTTATGCATTTATAACGTGTAATGTTCACCCTACCAACACATGTACACAGTTCATTTGTCATCCTTTCCAGGAACTCAGGGGAACTCTGTGGGCTGCGTCCCAACTGGTACCCTATTCCTTATGCAGTGCACTAAATAGACAGTAGGGGTGCCGTTTGGGACACAGACTCTGTCCCTGGCATGATTTCATCTCTCCCCGGTCTCCCCGGACACTAAGGCTGAGTCACGGATGACTCCAGCTCCAGACTCCAAGGACTGCCCCTTAGCTCCCTGTGAAAATGTCATCTCTGCATCATTATTCCCAGTGTGGAGAATAGGCTGTAGGGCTCAATGACTGAACCACTCGGACAAGGGGTGTTTGGGATTATGTGACTGGCAAAGACACAAAGTCAAATGAAGTCCCCTTAGTTTGTCATTTTGAGCTACTAGATGTCTAGGTAGGGTTTTACTGCAGAGTTAAACAACAGAGATCATAACGCTACATAGAACATGAACTGTTAATTTATCAGTTTTGAAAGCACACTTACAAGACATCTACAGAGATAGAGAGATAAATACAGAGTGAGAGAAAGAGAGTGTGAGAGAGGGACAGAGAGAGAGAGAGTGTGAGAGAAGGACAGAGAGAGAGAGACAGAGACATAGAGAGACAGACAGAGACATAGAGAGACAGAGACAGAGAGAGAGACAGAGAGAAAGAGAGAGACAGAGAGAGAGAGAGAGAGAGAGAGAGAGCAGAGAAACAGAGACAGAGCAGAGGAACAGAGAGAGCAGAGAAAGAATCAGAGACAGAGACAGAGACAGAGACAGAAAGAGCAGAGAAAGAGACAGAGACAGAGAGCAATACAGATAGAATTGAAAGAAAGGAAGCTCTGCTCTCGGATCAGCTTTCTCCATTCAAATATGACCTTAATGTTAGAATGATTTCACAATACTGACAAGGGATCAGCTCATAGAGAGATAACACCACCTGTTGCTGCGGCTTATTCTAATGCTTACCCAATAAAAATGACTTAAATCACCGATTCGGCACATCGTTGCCCATGTTAGGCTACACGTCACAAAATATTGTATATTGAGACAAATTACAGACATTAGCCAACAAGTAGCACAATTGATTGAACATCTATGGTATTTAAAAATGTTTGATTTTAATGCAATCATCTAGGTTTTCATTTGAAGCCGATTTTATTTTTATCAATTGCAAAGACATTGGTCACTTTTTATTCGTAGTCAACGTTGTTCTGAAGTTATCGCCAGTCACAGAGAAGGATAAACCATGTGATTTTATGTTTAGCGGAGATCTCCTGTGTATAAAGTGAAGCGGGAGGGCAAAATATATATATATATATATATAATAATCTAACGTCCCACTTGGCTGTTCTGAGGCAGGCGTTAGATTACGAGTGTTTTCTCCCTCACCAGCTTTAAGCACCAGCTGTCAGAGCAGTTCACAGACCCCTTGCACCTGTATATAGCCCATCTGTAAATAGCCCAACCAACTACCTCATCCCCTACCGTATTTATTTATCTTGTTCCTTTACACCCCAGTTTTTCTACATTGCACATTCATCTACTGCACATCTACCATTCCAGTGTTTAATTTCTATATTGTAATTTACTTTGCCACCATGGCCTATTTATTGCCTTACCTCCCTTATCCTACCTCATTTGTACTCTTCGTATATAGATTTGTTTTTATTTTCTACTGTATTATTGACTGTATGTTTGTTTTACTCCATGTGTAACTCTGTGTTGTTGTATGTGTCAAACTGCTCTGCTTTATCTTGGCCAGGTCGCAGTTGTAAATGAGAACTTGTTCTCAACTAGCCTACCTGGTTAAATAAAGGTGAAATAAATAAAAATACAAAATACAATCTGTGTATAAAGTGAAGCAGGAGGGCAAAATATATAATAATCTAACGGCCCACTTAACCGTTCTACGAGTGATCTGAGGCAGGCGTTAGATTACGAGTGTTTTCAAGTGCAACGTTAACAGCAAATGGTTTTGGGAAAACAGCTCAGAGATTTTGACAATGCTCCTACGAAAGGTTGTAACGATTAATTTAGCTTTAAGACGCTTTTTTGGGAACGCGGTCCCAGTCTCACTGGGCTCTGATCAAAATTTGCATAGGGAGTACAGTGTCATTTTGGACAGCACCTCAATGACATTGGGTATAGGTAGAGATGGAAGGAGAGAGAGGCAGCAACTAACTGTAATGCGGTTAATTTCTTCATGTTTCATGCAGATCCAACCATTTAATAATTCATGGATGTTATACAATCTTCATTTGCCTGAGCTTAAATTAGCATTTTTCTTAAAAAGCTTTTGGGGCTTTTAAGCTGCCTAATGTCTCTCTGGTTTAAATGTACCTCAACTCTGACACTGTAGTTTTCAACACGCAGGGAATTTAACCCCAGTGCTCTGACAAGCATTGATACGATTTTTCTCTTCAGTATTAATTAATAACTTGAGGATCTCTGATACTGTCAGACTCTTCAGATCTGGAGAAGTATTTCATGTTTGAGTGATGTGATCTGTCATCTCTATTAGCAGCAATGATGTTTCACCTTGATCTCGTCAACTGGGAATCCAGTTGCTCGTTTCCCAAATGGCACTCTATTCCCTATGTACTGCACTACTTCTGACCAGGGCCCATAGGACTCTGTTTAAAAGTAGCTCACTATACATGGAGCATAGGGTGCTAATTGGGACAGAAGCTCAAATGCATTGTAATTGAAAAACTGTCATTTATACAGTAATCTTGGATATTATCAAGAGTAAAATGAAATGAAAAAGTTTTAATTCACATTACTGTAAATTATGGTGCATTGTGGGAACTGAAATACTTGCTGTATTTCTAATGGAGTGCCAAAACCCTTTCGATCACTAGTGGTGATATTTTTTTTTTACCTTTATTTAATTAGGCAAGTCAGTTAAGAACAAATTCTTATTTTTAATGAACAGTTGTTTAACTGCCTTGCCACAGTTGGTTAACTGCCTTGTTCTGGAGCAGAATGACAGATTTTTACCTTGTCAGCTCGGGGATTTGATCTTGCAACCTTTTGGATATTAGTCCAACGCTCAAACCACTAGGCTACCTGCCGTACAAGGATCCTAAAATTAACATATGTTAAGGCGTGCCTTTTAAGAGGTTATATTTGTTGTGCCTGTCAGTGAAAATGATGTACCAATTTAAAAAGTATATGGTAGCATCAACAATTAACAATGTGTAAGGGACAGATTGGAGAGGCAGCAAGCCTTGAACCTTTAATGGAGTATTTTGCCATGTCCTTCTGGTCTGTTTAGCTGTTCAGTTGCTGCCAGTTTGGAAGCCTTTGTTAAGGCCCTTAGAAGAGCAAGTGATATTAAAGCCAACCTGCTTGTACCAATCCCATGAAATAACAGTAAATACAGTGAAACACAAACCCCAATCCACTCATTGAACTTCACCCATCCATTCATCCATCCATCAATCCATTCATTCATCCATCCACCCATTCATCACATTTACAGTATCATATTATTTGTATTTTTTTTACAATATTATACAGTAAATTATATGGAATTGTACCTTGTGTCATTGCTGTCAGGTATTTTAATTATCTGTAATGTCTACTTGTTGAATGTTTGTGAAGTCTTGATTGTGGTTGTTTGTAATGTTTTGTTACTTGATGTTGGACCCCAGGAAGATTGGCTAGCGTTATGGCGTTAGCTAATGGGGATCCTAATAAAAATGACAAATTACAAATTACAGTACTTGATTGGATACAGTATTAGATTACAGTAGGTCTGCTGCAATAACTAAAAAACAGAAACCTACTGAGCTGCCTGTGAGTTACTGTCAAATTCACAGCATCCCCTTAAAACTGTGACTGTGGATAAGTCAGATGTTTGTTAACCTCGGGAGACAAGGCCTTTGACTGCAAAAACTGTCCCCTGAATCAATCAATTTACCCCCAATTTCGTGGTATCCAATTGGTCGTTACAGTCTTGTCCCATTGCTGCAACTCCCGTGCGGACTCGGGAGAGGTGAAGGTCGAGAGCCGTGTATCCTCCGAACCAAAATCCTGCCAAGCCGCACTTCTTCTTGACACAATGCACGCTTAACCCACACTTAACACCAACGTGTCGGTGGAAACACCGTACATCTGGCGACCGTGTCAACGTGCATGAGCCCGACCCGCTACAAGGAGTCGCTAGAGCATGATGGGACATGGACATCCCGGGCCGGCCAAACTCTCCCCTAACCCGGACGACGCTGGGCCAATTGTGCGTCGCTTCATGGGTCTCCCGGTCGCGGGAGAGGCATTTTGTTTTTTTGGGGATCTCCATTAGCCAACGCCATTGGCGACAGCTAGTCTTACTGTGGGCTGGCACATAACGAAAAATACTTTACAGACAAAAGTCTACAATTTACATATATTTTAGAACAGTGTGTGTGTGTGTGTGTGTGTGTGTGTGTGTGTGTGTGTGTGTGTGTGTGCATCTATCAGTTACGCATTATGTACATGTCGGTACATACCCACAAACATTTTGTAAAGTTTCAAGTTTTATTAGTTGTATGTACGGGATACGCATGTTATACATCGTTGAACAAAAACGCTCACTTGCAGGTTCCTTCTGGACAATGCAACAACAGTAAGACATAATACAAGATAAGAATACGAACATAAAGTAAATAGCTCAGTAGAATAGAATAAATCATTTACCAAAAGTATAATACAGGAAGGTACAATTTTAAGTCCAATATTTGTGTATTGGTGAAGAGGGGGGCAGTGTATAATAAGAGTCTGGTAGCAGCAGTTACAGTATGATGTGTATCTAAAATGAATGTATATGTATATATATATATATATATATATGTTTGTGTGTGTGTGTGTACTGGGCGTCTTCACCACCCGCTGGAGGCCCTTGCGGTCGTGATACAACTGGTCAGGACGCACTCCGATGATGCAGCGGTAGTATTTGGAGAGGATCCGGGGTGGCTTAGGAAATAGAGACGCTGAAAGTGCCTCTTTACAAGAGTGGCAGAGTTGTTGGTTCATGACAAGTCCTCGGTGATGTGGACACCGAGGAACTTAAAACTGCTGACTCTCTCTACTGCAGTCCCATTGATGTGGACTGGGATTCTCTCTACTGCAGTCCCATTGATGTGGACTGGGATTCTCTCTACTGCAGTCCCATTGATGTGGACCAGGTTTCTCTCTACTGCAGTCCCATTGATGTGGACTGGGTTTCTCTCTACTGCAGTCCCATTGATGTGGACCAGGTTTCTCTCTACTGCAGTCCCATTGACGTGGACTGGGATTCTCTCTACTGCAGTCCCATTGATGTGGACTGGGTTTCTCTCTACTGCAGTCCCATTGATGTGGACTGGGTTTCTCTCTACTGCAGTCCCTTTGATGTGGACTGGGTTTCTCTCTACTGCAATCCCATTGATGTGGACCGGGTTGTGTGCCCTCCTCTGCTTCCTGGTGTTGTCAGAAAACTTAATGATGGAGTTGGTGCCGTGGAAAGCCAAGAAGTCGTGGGTGAACAGGGAGTACAGCAGAGGACTGAGGACACACCCCTGGTGGACACCTGTGTTAAGAGTCAGTGTGGAGGAGGTGTTGTTGCCAGTCCTCACAGCCTGTGGTCTGCCCGTCAGGAAGTCCAGGATCCAGTTGCAGAGGGTGATCAAGCACTCTGGATCCTCTTGTGGGGCCGGATACTGAGCTTATTGAACTCCTGAACTTATTTAGGATTGCCATAAGAAAGGAGTTGTATACTTATTGACTCAAGACAACAGCTACCTTGTCCTTGAACCTCAGAAACTTGACCACTATCGGCCTGGGCCTGTCATTTGGGCCAGTGGTTAGTTTTCTAGTTCAGCGGCCCCGCTCCCCCTCAATCTTCCAGACCGGGCAGGTTGCAGGGCAGATGGAAACAGCAACAAACAGCAGGCAACAAACAGCAGGGATTCAAACAGTCACACTCCCGGGACAATCTGAGGTCCTAGCAGCAAGGTCTGTGGGCTATGTACAGCTGCTAAGTAAATCTGGCTAGCTTGATAGCTAGCTAACGTTATTTAGAAGCTAGGCTAGTGTCTGCGCCAATGAGGAATCAATCAGCTTCTTCTCTGGAGCAAAATAGATCTGTTATTGTTCCTTTTAATACAGTGAACATCCCACACCTTAATGTGATGTTATATGTTGTTTGAACGTACAGTAAATCTGTTAATTCATAGTTTTTTTTTTTGCATATGAAAGCCACGCGTTTCAATGCACGCCACCAGAACCAGAAGGAATTTTGACCTTTTACCACTTTTCCGTGATATCCAATTGGTAGTTACAGTCTTGTCCCATCACTGCAACTCCCCCTACGGATTCAGGAGAGGCAAAAGTCGAGATCCAATGCATCCTCCAAAACACAAACCGTGACATACTGCTCACTTAACCCAGAGGCACCAATGTGTCAGAGGAAACACCGCCCAGCTGGCGACCGCAGTCAGCTTGCAGTTGCCCGGCCAGCCGCAAATAGTCACTAGAGTGCAATGGGAAAATGAATTCTCGGCCAGCCAAACCCTACCCTAACGATGCTTGGCCAATTGTGCACAGCCTCATGGAGCTCCCGGTCACAGCCAGCTGTGACATAGCCTGGGATTGAACCCAGGGCTGTAGTGCGTTAGACCACTGTGCCACTCGGGAGACACCAGAAGGAATTCTAACGGTAGCATATCTGACCCTTCCTTGACGTGAAGCTGTTCTGGTCATGTTTTTAGGAGAAAGAAGCAACTGTCATCTTGATCCAGAGCCAAGAGTGCAGCACTGTAAATAGGCTCTAGGGCCAGAGATTGTCCTGGCCAGAGACTTTGCTGCACAAAAGGAATTGTTTGTTTGAGAATTGTTTGTTCACACCTTCAGCAATGTTATTCCTCCAATGTGGTTTTCATATTCTGTGTTGTTTTGTTTGCATCACATCAAGTGTGCTGGCCTCTGGAATGGAAATGAATTAGACCACAGTCATTTGGTTTGGCTGTGTTTTTTCCGTGATACAATAACATAATATGCAACTAGCAAGAAATTGGTCTTTCATCAAATTCATTCAACTTCTAAAAGAAAAACACCTTTCATTTCATACTTTTCATTCTTGATTTGGAATGTGGCCTACTCATGGTCTTTTTCCTTTGGTGCCTACAAAAACAGAATGTTCAAAATAACTTCAGGCTATGCATATTGAGTAAATGTGCATGTAGTGTACTATAGAGTAAATGTGCATGTACTGTACTGTTGTCCACATACCCAATACCTGACCCAACATTCCCTACACCACAATGTACTCTTCCACCTATTTAATCCCATATCCTATCCTCTCAGATCTACAGGACAGACTTGGGAGTAGGAACTAGTAGTCGATATGGAATTCCGAAAATCTTATCTTCCTTCCTTGCATCAACCGATTCCGCTGATCCTCCTCTTCCATGTTCTCTTCCTCCTCCTCCTCCTCCTCCTTTTCCATGTTCTTTTCCTCCTCCTCCTCCTCCTCCTCATCCTCTTCCTCTTCTTCTTCCTCTTCCATGTTCTTTTCCTCCTCCTCCTCCTCCTCTTCCATGTTATTTTCCTCCTCCTCCTCCTCTTCTTCCATGTTATTTTCCTCCTCCTCCTCCTCCTCCTCTTCCATGTTCTTTTCCTCCTCCTCCTCCTCCTCTTCCATGTTATTCTCCTCCTCCTCCTCTTCCTCATCCTCTTCTTCTTCCTCTTCCATGTTCTTTTCCTCCTCCTCCTCCTCCTCCTCCTCCTCCTCCTCCTCTTCTTCCACGTTATTTTCCTCCTCCTCCTCCTCCTCCTCCTCTTTCATGCTATTTTCCTCATCCTCCTCCTCCTCCTCCTCTTCTTCTTCCATGTTATTCTCCTCCTCCTCCTCCCCCTCCTCCTCTTCCATGCTCTTCCTCCTGATGTATATCCTTCATCTCACATCTCAAGACGAAATGGAGACTCACAACATGACATTTTTTATATTTTTGTTATAGTTTACCATGGTCTACTTAACATTCTGTCCTCTTTTTAGAGAGGGATAAAGGAAGAACAAGGAAGAACTCAAGGCCAAAAATATGGATCCTGTTCAGTATCCATAGCAACAGGGTTCGGTTATAATCACGTTACATTTTCCTCTGTGGTGTGTTCAATGATGAGCGCCGTGACAGGAAGTAGACCCCTAGAGTCCAAGTAATTAACTGCGCCTCGCAGTTGAAGCTCTCCCTTGTCTGCACTAATAGTACAAACACAGAGATTCACAAACATCACAACAGTAGCTACACACTGTAGACGGTGGGCTGTAGCAAGCGATCTGCTTTATTTTTTCGAGATGATCGATATCAGTTCTCATTTCAGTTTTTTGGGCAATGTCAATTATTGCAAATTTTTTCAAAATACTAACTTTTTTTTTTTCAAGCTGGACAGGCAAACACCGCCAAGTACTGAGCTGTAAACCAATCAAAGCTTGTGTAGTATCCATGGTACTGGCTCTGCCGATCACGTCTGCCAGTCATGTTATCCGTATCTAAGGTACAGTAGTAGACAGCTGGCGACAGCTGGAGAGAGATCTCTGTCTGACACACCCATTTTTCAGGTAGCATTATTTCTTGATTTGTAATCTAACTATTTAGTTATAGAAACATGAAACAATAAATGCAAGCTGTAAAAAAAACAACTCCCAGCTTAGAACGCAGCTTGAACCTTAGTAATGTAGCTAGCTTGCTAGTTAGCTTGATCTGTTGCCAGCTACTATGAGCAGATAGCTGGCTTGTGAGAGTATTCACCCCCCCCTTGGCATATCTCCTATTTTGTTGCCTTTTTGGGGGTTTGTATCATTTCATTTACACAACATGCTTATTACTTTGAAGATGCAAAATATTTGTATTGTTAAGCAAACAAGAAATAAGACAAAAAAAACTGAAAACTTGAGTCTGCATAACTATTCACCCCCCAAAATCAATACTTTGCAGCGCCACCTTTTAAGGCAATTACAGCTGCAAGTCTCAATTTGAGTCTCATCTGACCAGAGTACCTTCTTCCACACGTTTGGGGAGTCTCCCATATGCCTTTTGGCGAACCCCAAATGTGTTTGCTTATTTTTTTTCTTTAAGCAATGGCTTTTTTCTGGCCACTCTTCCGTAAAGCCCAGTTCTGTGTAGTGTACGGCTTAAAGTGGTCCTATGGACAGATACTCCAATCTCCGCTGTGGAGCTTGGCAGCTCCTTCATGGTTATCTTTGGTCTCTTTGTTGCCTCTCTGATTAATGCTCTCCTTGCCTGATCCATGAGTTTTGGTGGGCGGCCCTCTCTTGGCAGGTTTGTTGTGGTGCCATATTCTTACATTTCTTTAATAATGGATTTAATGGTGCTCCGTGGGATGTTCAAAGTTTCTGATATTTTTTTATAACCCAAACCTGATCTGTACTTCTCCGCAACTTTGTCCCTGACCTGTTTGGAGAGCTCCTTGGTCTTCATGGTGCCGCTTGCTTGGTGGTGCCCCTTGCTTAGAGGTGTTGCAGACTCTGAGGCCTTTCAGAACAGGTGTATATATACTGAGATCATGTGACACTTAGATTGCACACAGGTGGACTTTAACTAATTATGTGACTTCTGAAGGTAATTGGTTGCACCAGATCTTATTTAGGGGCTTCAAAGCAAAGGGGGTGAATACATATGCACAAACTACTTTTCTGTTTTTTATTTTTTATACTTTTTTGTAACAAGTAATTTTTTCATACACCTTGGTTCACCAACACTCAGAATTAACTACAGACACCATGGTTCAGACACTAAACCGTAGCTTCATACAACAAGAAAAGAAAGTGTAGGCTATATTGAAATAATGACTTTCAAATTTTAAATCATTAAATAAAATAATTAAGATTTCTCAAGGTGTAGATTACATCTCACATTCCAGTTCGAACTTGTAATCCAGGCTGCATGAGATGTCTCTTTATGTGACTCTGTGCAGCCAATGGCAATGTCCGGTTTAAGTATAATGCCGTTAGCCGCTTGTGGATTTGACAGCTGTAATACAGTTCCCCCTCCGGCGCTGTCAAAACAACCGCTATGCGGATGTTGGATGAAGCTGATCTGATTTAATGGAACCCCTAGAAAATGAGTCTAGGAGGAAGGGTGGGCCAGCCAATAGAGAGGGGTCTAGGAGGAAAGGTGGGCCAGCCAATAGAGAGGAGTCTGGGAGGAAGCATGGGCCAGCCAATAGAGAGGAGTCTGGGAGGAAGGGTGGGTCAGCCAATAGAGAGGAGTCTTAAGGCCTGGTTAAAAAGCCCTAACAGTCTGAGAAGCCCTGAGACTGTCAGGAAGGGAGTTCCAAAGGTGCGGTGAGTGGGAAGAAAGGGTCCTGGTAGTAGTACACCCGCCATGGTTCCAAGTTCACCCCTACAGTAGCTAGTCTACACCCGCCATGGTTCCAAGTTCACCCCTACCGTAGCTAGTCTACACCCGCCATGGTTCCAAGTTCACCCCTACCGTAGCTAGTCTACACCCGCCATGGTTCCAAGTTCACCCCTACCGTAGCTAGTCTACACCCGCCATGGTTCCAAGTTCACCCCTACCGTAGCTAGTCTACACCCGCCATGGTTCCAAGTTCACCCCTACCGTAGCTAGTCTACACCCGCCATGGTTCCAAGTTCACCCCTACCGTAGCTAGTCTACACCCGCCATGGTTCCAAGTTCACCCCTACCGTAGCTAGTCTACACCCGCCATGGTTCCAAGTTCACCCCTACAGTAGCTAGTCTTCACCCGCCATGGTTCCAAGTTCACCCCTACAGTAGCTAGTCTTCACCCGCCATGGTTCCAAGTTCACCCCTACAGTAGCTAGTCTTCACCCGCCATGGTTCCAAGTTCACCCCTACCGTAGCTAGTCTACACCCGCCATGGTTCCAAGTTCACCCCTACCGTAGCTAGTCTACACCCGCCATGGTTCCAAGTTCACCCCTACCGTAGCTAGTCTACACCCGCCATGGTTCCAAGTTCACCCCTACCGTAGCTAGTCTTCACCCGCCATGGTTCCAAGTTCACCCCTACCGTAGCTAGTCTACACCCGCCATGGTTCCAAGTTCACCCCTACTGTAGCTAGTCTACACCCGCCATGGTTCCAAGTTCACCCCTACCGTAGCTAGTCTTCACCCGCCATGGTTCCAAGTTCACCCCTACAGTTGCTAGTCTACACCCGCCATGGTTCCAAGTTCACTCCTACAGTTGCTAGTCTTCACCCGCCATGGTTCACAACAGATGAATGACTTGTAAGGACATCTAAGGCCACCTACCGCAAGAACCCTAGATCTAAAGTCACAATAGAGACCACCACTGGCACTGGTAAAATAAAACGCAAACAAAAATCTATTTTTATTTCTGTGCAACAATAAGCAGGAGGAATTCATGGGGTTAATGTATTTACCTTCTAAAAATGTACCTGAATCTCATGCATGAGAATAGTTCCAACCGGTCTGGAGGTGGTATGATAAACGGCCTGAGACCTGAAGACCGATATTCGTTGTACAGACCGAGTAACTACCTACTTCTTCTCCTTCTTTCCTTATAATGCCTTACCCCTTATCTTCTAAACACACACTCGTATTTTCTTACTACCAATGGTAACTGCTTTTTGCTTGTTATATGTGGTCTTACCTATACCTTAGTTAGATGCACTGACTGTAATTTGCGCTAGATAAGAGTTTATGCCAAATTACTCAAATATAAATGTCTGAACATAAATGCATGAAGCCCATTGCATTAACATTGACATATGGCAAGAGCAGAAAGATGATTTACATGTAATTGTGTTTGTTGGCACAATCTAAGCAGGAGAGAGAGAGAGAGAGAGAGAGAGAGAGAGAGAGAGAGAGAGAGAGAGAGAGAGAGAGAGAGAGAGAGAGAGAGAGAGAGAGCAAAGGTCTGGCTGAGAGCGATAAGAGAGTGTATGCTGAAGGCAGAATGACAGATCCTCTCCTCCTCTCCTCTCCTCTCCTCCTCTCCTCTATTCCTTTCCTCTCTTCTCCTCCTCTCCTCTTTGCCTCTCCTCTCCTCTTTGCCTCTCTTCCTATCAAATCAAACTTTATTAGTCACATGCGTCGAATACAACAAGTGTAGACCGTGAAATGCTTACTTACAAGCCCTTAACCAACAGTGCCGTTCAAGAAGAGTCAATAAAATATTTACCAAATAAACTCAAGTAAACATTTTTAAAAGTAACACAATTAAAATAACAATAATGAGGCTATATACAAGGTGTACCGGTACCGAGTCAATGTGCGGGGGTGTAGGTTAGTCGAGGTAATTCGTTTGTACATGTAGGTAGGGGTGAAGTGACTATGAATAGATAACAGCAAGAAGCAGCAGTGTACAAAATAAATGGAGGGGGGTGGGATTCAATGTAAATAGTCCGGTGTCTATTTGATTAATTGTTCAGCAGTCTTATGGATTGGGGGTAGAAGCTGTTAAGGAGCCTTTTGGTCCTAGACTTGGCGCTCCGGTACCGCTTGCCGTATTTAGCTTCAGCTCTACTGGACAGTGGCTTATTGTGATGGTCAATATACAGTAAATGATGGGGAAACTATATTGGAATTGTAAGAATAACAGCCATCTGACATTGTATTCTGAATCCCCATAGGCCTATACATTAAAGCTCTCGTATCAGCCTGGTCTCATATACTAGACGTACCCTAGTAATTGTAAATCCGAGATACTCAAGTAGTATGATATGTTGTGTTTGGTATGGTTACATAAGACAGATGATTACTTAAGGTAAAAATTTAAGTAGGACGGTTGGTCAGGGTGGATGAGTTGGGCGTATAATCTATCAACCCAATGGTTACAAAATCTTATCTGATCACGGATTAACTTTAGCATTTTAGCTAGTTAGCAGCTTTTCAACTACTTACTACTTTTTAGCTACTTTGCAACTACTTAGCACGTTAGCTAACCCTTCCCCTACACTTAACCGTAACCTTAACCATTTTAGCTAACCCTAACCTTAACCTAACTCCTAAACTTAACCCTAACCCCTGGTCTAGACCATGTTAGCCGGCTAACTAACGTTAGCCACCTAGCTAGACTTCGTAACACATAATATGTTTTGAAAATTCATAACATATAATATGAATTGTAATTCCTAACATATCATACACAAGCGGTGATGGATATCCACAAATTGATACGTACCATACGAAACAGAACATATCATATTAAATGGACTATCTTGGATTTACATTCAGAATAATACAAAATGCTCTTATACCAGGTTGCTCATACTGGGTACTTTACAAACACTGATGTTTACTAGTTGTTAAACTTGTTGTTAATTAGTTGTTCTTCAAGTGTGATACTAACGATTTCAAATATCCCTTCACATCTGACCCCAAACTTCTAATATTTTCCAAACAAAAATAGAACTGTTTGGCCATAATGACCATCGTTATGTTTGGAGGAAAAAAGAGGGAGGTTTGCAAGCCGAAGAACACCATCCCAACCGTGAAGCATTGGGGTGGCAGCATCATGTTGTGGGGGTGCTTTGCTGCAGGAGGGACTGGTGCTCTTCACAAAATAGATGGCTTCATGTTGAAAGAAAATTATGTGGATATATTGAAGCAACATCTCAAGACATCAGTCAGGAAGTTAAAGCTTGGTCGCAAATGGGTCTTCCAAATGGACAATGACCACAAGCATTCTACCAAAGTTGTGGCAAAATGGCTTAAGGACAACAAAGTCAAGGTATTGGAGTGGCCATCACAAAGCCCTGACCTCAATCCTATAGAAAATGTGTGGGCAGAACTGAAAAAGAATTTGCGAGCAAGGAGGTCTACAAACCTGACTCAGTTACACCAGCTCAGGAGGAATGGGCCAAAATGCACCTGTCACAAACGAGACTCCCGCGGTTCCTCCTGCTCACCAAAAGAGGGAACCCTCTCCTGAATATTAAACCCTTTGAACTACATATCCCACATACCTGGCTCTGATTACCTTTGCACCTGACTTTCATCAGTGGACTATTTAGGTGCTCTCAGACTCTCTCATTGCGAAGTCTTGTTTTTCCCTGGTGATCTATTCTGAGCGTTTCTTCCCGTGTTTGTCTTCCCGTGGATTTATTCTGGACTGTTTTTCCTCTCCTGGTTTCTTTGCTGCCTGCCCTGGACTATATTCTATACTGGACTGATTTATGTAAGTTTGCTGCCTGCCCTGACCTTATGCCTGTTCCTGGATTACGAGTTGCCTTATCTCTACTGTTGTGTTTGCTGGTGATTGACCCTGATTGTACGACCAAGATTATAATAAAACTGCAAATGGATCCTCACTCTCCTGGAGCTTCAGTACAGCACCCAACTTATAATGGGATGCTTGTGGAAGGCTACCCGAAACGTTTGGCCCAAATTAAGTAATTTAAAGGCAATGCTACCAAATACTATATGAGTGTTTGTAAACTTCTGACGCACTGGGAATGTGATGAAGAAATAAAAGCTGAAATAAATAGTTCTCTCTACTATTATTCTGTCATTTCACATTCTTAAAATGCGTTCTGCCAGCGGGACACCTGTCGACAACCTCCGGTGAAATTGGAGGGTGCACAATTCAAATAAATAATCATAAATTATGGATATTAAACATGAGTATCTTATAGCGGTTGAAAGCTTAAATTATTGTTAATCTAACTGCATTGTCCGATTTACAATACGATTTACAGTGAAAGCATACCATGCGATTGTTTGAGGACGGCGCCTAAAAACATATTTTTTAAATCAGCACAGGCTTCAAAAAAACACAAATAGCGATTAAATATTCACTTACTTTTTGATAATCTTCCCTTGATTTGCAATTCAATGAGTCTCAGCTACACCATGCATGGTTGTTTTGTTAGATAAAATCCTTCTTTATATCCCAAAATGTATGTTTAGTTGGCACCATCGATTTGAGTAATCCACTCGTTCAACATGCAGAGAAAGGAATCAAAAAAGCTACTGCTAAACTTTGTTAAATCAAGTCAAACTATGTTTCTATTTAATCCTCACCTACCCTAAAATGTAATTAAACTATAATATTTCATACGGAAAGAAGTATGTTCAAAAGAAATGCAAAATGAGCAGACTGAACAGACTGATTTACAACTATGGGTTCCTGTATGAAAACTCATAATTGTTCCTCGTTTGGGAAAAAACAAGCCTGAAACCTTGAACAAAAACTTGCCATCTAGTGGAAGCAATAGGAATTGCAATCTGGGAGCTGGATTTAACATTGTCCCTATGCGTTCTAATGGAAGAGCATGGGATTTCAAAAAAAATAATTCTGGTTGGTTTTTCTCTGGATTTTCTCCTACCATATCAATTGTGTTATAGTCTCATACATTATTTTAACATTTCTTGAAACTTCAAAATGTTTTCTATCCAATGGTATTAATTATATGTATATCCTGGCTTCTGGGCCTGAGTAACAGGCAGTTTACTTTGGGCATGCCAGTCAGGCGGAAATGGAGAAAAATAGACCCTACCCTGAAGAAGTTAAAATAAAGTGGTGATCCTCACTGACCTAAGACAGGGAATTTTAACTAGGATTAAATGTCAGGAATTGTGAAAAACTGAGTTTAAATGTATTTGGCTAAGGTGTATGTAAACTTCAACTGTACGTGTGTTTACAAGACTTGATGAGAGTCAATGTCATCATAATCACTTTTGGAACAGTTTGACACAATGTTGTTGCCTAGAGAGCGTCACTATAGAGACTGGTACCAGATCTACTACTATCTCTCCACTGTAAGAGATTACCAGCTCACAGTCAACATTATTCAACATTTATTTCATCGTTTTTAAAGACCCTGTGGCTAAGTGGCTAAACCCCAGCACCCATTACAAATGGCACCCTATCCACTTCATAGTGCACTACCTTTGACCAGAGCCCTATTTTCACTACATAGGGCCCATAGGGCTCTGGTCAAAAGTAGTGCACTATGTAAGGAATAGGGTGCCATTTGTGATGCACTCCAAGGGAAAATTATATCATATTGATGATGGTAAAACTACGGACCTCGTGCCCAGGTCTAGCTCTCAGAGGTGACATCACTTAAAACAAGTGTTTGCAGAGTAGTTCCCTGTATTCTGTTCTATTTGATATGGTGTTCCATGTAAATGATTGATTTTGTGACTTTTGCTCATTGGCTAGAAAGAATTATATTACATTACTATACTGGAATGTATTAAAACACGACCAATCTCTGCACCCAGATAGTACAGTTTTGTGTAACTACTGGTGGGTACAGGTTATAACATACCATGGGAGTCAACGACTAATCATATTCACCAGAAGAAAACTAAAAACTTGCCCAACGGGCCAATGAAAGCAGAGCCCGCCCTGCTTTCCTGGCTATAACAAACCCCCTGACGGAGGAGGGGCGAAATATGTTATACTTCGTTCCCTCCTCCAGGGAACAGTAGCTATATTCATAACCGTAAGTTCCCTTTCAGTCAGTCACTCTGTATAGCATCCTATGGGGAGATACAATCACGCCCCAAGCGAGCTCAAACTAGGAAACCCACGGCAACCCAAGAACACACTGTTTCCGGCGGCTCCAAAAAGGGGTTACATAAGGCTCCTTTTCCGCTAAACACTTACCTGAGAAGACTGAACTGTCAGAGCCTAATATACCAGAACCTGCTGCAACATGGCACATCGACGCGCTGCCACTAGAGCCCAAGTCCGTAGACCCCACGGTTCCAAGAACAATACTTACCTTGTGAGCCTGAAATGGCATAACTTACACAAGGAGCCGAAGTCCAAAACAAGAAGTCCAAAACAACAGAACACCGGTTGAGACTTGGTAAAGCGCACACACACGTGCTGCATAGCATCAACCAGAGTCAATGAACAAAGGCAGCCTGAGGCTCAAACCCACAAAGAACCTGCAGTAACCTGGAAACAGCAGCACAAGTCTTAAACCCAAAGGGAAACTGCGGTAACCCTTCAGAAATGCGCACACTGCGCACTGCCACGGATCAAGGCAGCCCAGGGCTCAAACCCAGAAGAAAACTGTGGTTACCCGGATAAATATGCAACCTGCGTGGTACTTAACAACCACTCCAGGAACCAGCCCTAAGAACACTATGAGCCACACTGAGTGCAGTTACATCCAAGCGATAAAACTTCACAAAGGTATGTAGGCAACCAACTCGCTGCAGCACAGATATCACCAATCGTCAACACCCAAGAAGCCGCCACACCCCTAGAGGAATGAACACGCACAGCGCTAGGCAACCCTTGTCCTGTCACACCAGGGAGATGGCCTCCACAATCCAATGAGAAAGACACTGCTTAGAAAGTGTCCAACTCCAAGCTGGATTAGCAAAACAGACAAATCTGGTCACAAACGCAGATGTCCTCGTTCCTACAGTATCTATATTGAGTGCATTCAGAAAGTATTCAGACTCTTTTCCCATATTTTTGTTAAGTAACAGGCTTATTCTGAAATTGATTAAAAACAAACTTCCCCCCCTCATCTATCTACACACAATACCCCATAATGACAAAGCAAAAACTGGTTTAAATGAAAAAAAAATAAAAATGAAATCACATTTACATAACTACCTTTGGCAGCGATTACAGCCTCGATTCTTCTTGGGTATGACGTTACAAGCTTGGTCACCTACCTGACAAAGGCCCTTCTTCCACGATTGCTCAGTTTGGCCGAAGGGACAGCTCTACGAAGCATCTTGGTGGTTCCGAACTTCTTCCATTTAATAAGGATGGGGGCCACTATGTTCTTGGGGACCTCCAAAGCTGCAGAAATGTTTTGGTACCCTCCCCCAGATCTGTGCCTCAACACAATCCTGTCTCGGATCTCTGCAGACAATTCCTTCGACCTCATGGCTTGGTTTTTCTGGGGCGCGGTCAGAGGTTAAAATCCGTATGGTTAGCCCTTTTAACTTACTCTTACCACTGGCTATCTTACTCAAGTGAGGGAGCATTTGCAAGCAGAACAGAAGTGGTAGACGTTTAGCAAGCACAAAAAGCAATACCAAGACCCAAAACTCGCAACATCTAGAGGACGAGTATTCTCTCACCACTAACAGACACCTAAGTCAGAGCCGAATCTCGTAGTCTTTGATTGCTTGATAGGTTTGTAAATTGCATGAGACGTTCTTCTTCAGGTGAGCTGAAGAGCAATGAATTGAGAAAATAAATGTGAGCCCCAATGTTATAGCCAGGAAGGCAGGGCTTCTGAGGGCGGACTCTGCTTTCATTGGCCCGTTGGTGTTATTTCGTTTTCTTCAGGTGTATATGATTGGTCGTTATACCGAGTGATGGACTGAAAGGGAACCAAGTCACCTGTGACTGAATCGTGCCCACAATTTTATGTTAAGGTAGATTGTTTGTGGACAGATGTATGTAACAGACTGTAAAGTAGCAGCTGTCTACAGGCCGTGGGATGAGACCACTAATGAGGAACTGATCATTGGACAAATCACCATTTGAAGGTGCTTGAGAGTTTCTGTTTAGAGTGTTGGAGACTTCACTAGTCGACGTAGTACATTTTATAACACATCTCCCCCCAGAACTTAATAGAGTGTGCAATATTTTAGTTCTGGGTGTCTGAGATTAATGTTAAGGATGTCACGAGAGACTAAACACTAGTAAAGCTATTTAGAGTATTTCCAATCTTGGGTACTATGTTATATATCTGATTACGAATGCAGAACAGGGGACTTGCATTTACGTACATTTGGATATTTCACAACGTGGAGAGATGCGCTATTGAGATGTGTTTCAGATTGTCAGGATGTTCCCTGTAATGTTGATGTTTATCTACTGAGCTGTTCCAAAATGAAGCAGGTGGTTGGAGAGAGAGGGAGGCAACGGAGGGATGAATGGATGGATGGAGGGTAGGATGTGAGATGAGAACCAGGAAAAATGCAGAGAGAGAGAGAAAGAGGTAAAAGGGGGGGGGAGGGGTGGAGGCAAATCATGTTTTTATTTTTCTTCTTCTGGAGGTAGATTAGATGGCTGCTCTGAGATGTTCTTCTGTTGTTGCTGTTTTTTTGGGGAACTGGAATGCCTGACCAATCAGCCTTCCTGCCGAATGCGTCATAGGACAGTTTGACGTGGGTTTTTCATTCCCCAAGTCCCCAGGTGACAGACAGTCAGACAGGCAGTTTCCTCACTCAGAGTTGAAGAGGCACAGTTGTGTGGGTTTGAGAGGATGGAAGTTCAACATGTATGTAACGTTTTCCTGGTACACCGTTGCCCATGAAATTACGTTTGGCTAGCGAACAAGCATTTTAGCCAGGCAGCCTAGGACAACAAAAAACTAAAAAAATTGTACGATTGAGTTATAGACCGTTTAGGCCGTTTTATGAAAGATGAGGATGGCATTGGCGTTTCTCTACAAGTAGGGTGAGTCAACATGTTTTTTTCTTTTAGAAACACTTCAAAACAGGGCTGTGTTTAGTGTATGCTTACCCTGGCGTGACCTTTTGATAACCATGTACATCTCTCTTAGACAAAGGTGACTTTTATCAATATATTCAACTCCATTTACTCTTACATCCGAACATGCTAATTAGTCCACAGTTTCCTCACTCAGAGTTAGAGAGGCATAGTTGTGTGGGTTTGTTAAGGGAAAACACAGAAGTTGGAAATAAAGTTTTTGCCATTGTTTACTAGAATATAATCTGGCTGGGTCTCAAAAAGTAGAGCCAGGAATGTTCCGGACTGGGCCCTAGTTATTTTTATTTTACCTTTTATTTAACTAGGCAAGTCAGTTAAGAATAAATTCTTATTTTCAATGACGACCTAGGAACAGTGGATTAACTGCCTTGTTCAGGTACAGAACGACAGATTTTTTACCTTGTCAGCTCAGGGATTCGATCTTGCAACCTTTCGGTTAACGCTCTAACCACTAGGCTACCTGCCACCCCAGTTAGATTTTAACTGTTAACTGCATTGCCTTTAACTAGTACCCAGAGTTATTCTAGGTCAGGTCACACAGTATAAAGGAAAATCCCCTAAGTTTATTTAGAATGTTTATGGCTGTTACTGTAGTACCCTTTTACAGACCATTTTACATAATGTTGCCTGTAAAGAAAAATGCCAATGTGTTTTAGAGCCCAATTCATACTGTCCCAATTTCTTTCCATGATAAGCCTTTCATATCTCCTGTGTACATGTCGGCAAGTGTAGGAGTGGGAGTAGACGTGGGTGGACGTCTATTTTAATAAATCAATAAAACTTGTTTTAGGCAGGTCCTAAGAAACATTATAAGACTAATAAAAAGTAATACAAATAAAATAATAGAATGTAATATTTTGAGTTTACTGGCTTGTGCCATGCACATGAAGTTAATAGTTGTTTTGTTCATTAAACAGACCAAGACACACTGTTAGGCTACTCTGATCTAAGTCAACACACATATTTTATAGTAGGCTAAGAACATAATGAAATATAACATAATAAAATACAAATAATATTTTTCTCACGTAACGTGCATCATGGCAAAGTGTGGAACCGCTGTCATATAAAATAAAAAGTTAGATTTGGAAACAGAGCCCAAGGCAAGGCTAAGCTTTTTTTGTTATCCACATTTAATCTATTTCATACTCTGCTTTGTTAGGGAGCAGGCGTATAGGGTCTTACTCTCATTGTATCTTCATCATGATACAGTGGCTTGCAAAAGTATTCACCCCCCCTTGACATTTGTCCTATTTTGTTGCCTTACAACCTAGAATTAAAATAGATTTTTTGGGGGTTTGTATCGTTTGATTTACTCAACATGCCCACCACTTTGAAGATGCAAAATATTTTTTATTGTGACACAAACAAGAAATAAGACAAAAAAAACGGAAAACTTGAGTGTGCATAACTTTTCACCCCCCCAAAGTCAATACTTTGTAGAGCCACCTTTTGCAGCAATAACAGCTGCAAGTCTCTTGGGGTATGTCTCTATAAGCTTGAAACATCTAGCCACTGGGATTTTTGCCCATTCTTCAAAGCAAAACTGCTGCAGCTCCTTCAAGTTGGATGGCTTCTGCTGGTGTACAGCAATCTTACGACAGATTCTCAATTGGATTGAGGTCTGGGCTTTGACTAGGCCATTCCAATACATTTAAATGTTTCCCCTTAGACCACTCGAGTGTTGCTTTAGCAGTATGCTAAGAGTCATTGTCCTGCTGGAAGGTGAACCTCAATCCCAGTCTCAAATCTCTGGAATACTAAAACAGATTTCCCTCATGAATTGCCCTGTATTTAGCGTCAATCATGCCTTCAATTCTGACCAGTTTTCCAGTCCCTGCCGATGAAAATCATCCCCACAGCATGATGCTGCCACCACCATGCTTCACTGTGGGGATAGTGTTCTCAGGCTGATGAGAGGTGTTGGGTTTGCACCAGACATAGCATTTTCCTTGATTGTCAAAATGTCTAATGAGGGATATATACACCTATACCTCTCAGTATATACAGTGGGCTCCAAAATTACTGGCACCCCTGACTGGCAATGCACAAATAATGCTTAAACAAATATAAACAATATAATTATAGAGAGAAACTCAAAATACCAACATGTGAGAAATACTGTACTTTATTAATGTTTCAATGGAACCAACCAAAATGTATTGATTTAATTAAAAATCAATGTCCTCCAAATCAAGGTTTCACAATTAATGGCACCCTTAAAGATTATTGTAAATAACATCTACCAAAATTAAACCACTAATTAAATTCCACTTATTTAAGTTTATCTAAGTCTTAAGGAACTATACTGAGCCATTACATCACTTCCTGTTTCACTAGGGTATAAAAATGAGGCAACACACATGCAATATCCTTTTGTCATCCAACACCATGAAGAAAACAAAAGAACTGGCAGTTCAAAAGAGACAGATGGTTGTAGACCTTCATAAATCTGGTAATGGCTACAAGAAGATCCACAAACGATTGAATATACCACTGAGCACTGTCAGGGCAATTATAAAAAAATTCAAAAGATATGGTACAGTTGAAAACCTCACGGGTAGAGGACGCAAATGCATTTTGCCCCCCAGGATAGGGCTGAGGATGGTAAGCGAAGCAACAAAATCCCCAAGAATCACTGTGAAAGAATTGCAGGCCTTGGTGGCGTCTTGGGATCACCAGGTTTCAAAAAGCACCATCAGACGCCACCTCCACAACCACAGGCTCTTTGGAAGGGTTGCAAGAAAAAAGCCCTTTCTGACCCCAAGACACAGACGCAAGCGCTTGGAGTTTGCCAAAAGTCATTTAAATTATGACTGGAAGAAGGTGCTCTGGTCAGATGAGACCAAAATTGAACGTTTTGGTCAGATACAGCATCGGCATGTTTTGCGTCGAAACAGAGATGCATACAAGGAGAGGCACCTCATGCCCACGGTGAAATATGGAGGGGGGTCAGTGATGTTTTGGGGCTGTTTTAATTCCAGAGGTCCAGGGGCACTGGTTAAGATTGATGGCATAATGAATTCCACCAAGTATCAGGCAATTTTGGCTGACAATCTGGTTGCCTCTGCCAGAAGGCTGGGACTTGGCCGTAGGTGGACTTTCCAACAAGACAATGACCTGAAACATACCTCAAGATCCACACAGAAATGGTTCTGTGACAACAAAGTCAATGTTCTGCCATGGCCATCTCAGTCGCCGGACCTCAATCCAATCGATAACCTGTGGGCAGAGTGGAAGAGGGCAGTTGATAAGCGCAAACCCAAGAATGGGAAGGATCTTGAAAGGATCTGCATAGAGGAATTGGTCCAAAATCCCTCCAAATGTGTTCCTTAACCTTGTCAAACATTACAGGAAAAGACTCCATGCTGTTATCCTTGCCAGAGGTGGATGCACTAAGTACTAAATGAGGAGCGCCAATAATTATGAAACCTTGATTTTGGTTAAATTTATTTTGTATTAAATCATTGTATGATTTTGGTTGGTTCCATTGAAACATTGATAAAGTACACTATTTCTCACATGTTGGTATTTTGTTGTTTATCTCTATAATTATATTGTTTATATTTTTTAAGTATTGTTTAGCATTGCCAGTCAGGGGTGCCAGTAATTTTGGAGCCCACTGTATACACCTGTTCTGAAAGGCCCCAGAGTCTGCAACACCACTAAGCAAGGGGCACCACCAAGCAAGCGGCACCATGAAGACCAAGGAGCTCTCCAAACAGGTCAGGGACAAAGTTGTGGAGAAGTACAGATCAGGGTTGAGTTACAAAAAAATATCAGAAACCTTTAACTTCCCACGGAGCACCATTAAATCCATTATTAAAAAATGGAAAGAATATGGCACCACAATAAACCTGCCAAGAGAGGGCCGCCCACAAAATCTCACGGACCAGGCAAAGAGGGCATTAATCAGAGGCAACAAAGAGACCAACGATAACCCTGAAGGGGCTGCAAAGCTCCACAGCGGAGATTGGAGTATTTGTCCATAGGACCACTTTAAGCTATACACTCCACAGAGCTGGGCTTTATGGAGCCATTGTTTAAAGAAAAAAATAAGCAAACATGTTTGGTGTTCCCCAAAAGGCATGTGGGAGACTCCCCAAATATATGGAAAGAAGGTACTCTGGTCAGATGAGACTAAAATGTAGCTTTTTGGCCATCAAGGAAAACGCTATATCTGGTGCAAACCCAACACCTCTCATCACCCCGACAACTTCAAACATTGAATCTGACCTGTTCAATGAGTCTAACTAATTAAAGAATCCCGCAGTACCAAAAACACCCTCTCTCTCTCTCACACACACACACACACATACGCACACACACACTGGAAGTCCTGGACTTCCTGACGGGCCAGCCCCAGGTGGTGAGGGTAGAAAACCACATCTCCACCCCGCTGATCCTCAACACTGGGGCCCCACAAGGGTGCGTTCTCAGCCCTCTCCTGTACTCCCTGTTTACCCATGACTGCGTGGCCAAGCACGCATCCAACTCAATCATCAAGTTTGCTGACGACACTACAGTGGTAGGCTTGATTACCAACAACAACGAGACGGCCTACAGGGAGGAGGTGAGGGCCCTCGGAGTGTGGTGTCAGGAAAATAACCTCTCACTCAATGTCAACAAAACAAAGGAGATGATCGTGGACTTCAGGAAACAGTTGAGGGAGCACTCCCCTATCCACATCGAGGGGACAGTAGTGGAGAAGGTGGAAGGTTTTAAGTTCCTCGGCGTAAACATCACGGACAAACTGAAATGGTACACCCACACAGACAGCGTGGTAAAGAAGGCGCAACAGCCCCTCTTCAACCTCAGGAGGCTGAAGAAATTTGTCTTGTCACCAAAATCACTCACAAACTTCTACAGACCTACACCACCCGATGTCACAGGAAGGCCAAAAAGATCATCAAGGACAACAACCACCTGACCCACTGCCTGTTCACCCCACTATCATCCAGAAGGCGAGGTCAGTACAGGTGCATCAAAGCTGGGACCGAGAGACTGAAAAACAGCTTCTACCTCAAGGTTATCAGACTGTTAAACAGCCATCACTAACATTGAGTGGCTGCTGCCAACATACTGACTTAAACCTCTAGCCACTTTAAAAATAGGAATTGGATGTAACAAATGTATCACTAGCCACTTTAAACAATTTTGTATATAATGTTTACATATCCGACATTACTCATATCAAATGTATACACTGTACTCTAAACCATCTACTGAATCTTGCCTATGCCGTTCGGCCATCGACTCAAATCTCTAGCCACTTTAATAATTATAATTGGATGAAATAAATGTATCACTAGCCACTTTAAACAATGCCATTTATATAATGTTTACATATCCTACATTACTCATCTCATATGTATTTACTGTACTCCATACCATCTACTGCATCTTGCTCACGCTGTCAGCCATCGCTCATCCATATATTTATATGTACATACTCGTATTCATTCCTTTACTCTTGTGTGTATAAGGTAGTTGTTGTGAATTTGTTAGATTACTTGTTAGATACTACTGCATGGTCGGAACTAGAAGCACAAGCATTTCGATACACTCGCATTAACATCTGCTAACCATGTGTATGTGACAAATAAAATTTGATTTGCGTAAACAATTGTTTTAATAGTAATTTCACAGGTTTTTTTCAACTCACCTGCGAATTATTTGTAAACCATTTTTAACTTTTTCACTTTCTGTATTTCATCTGTTATAATTTGTGCAAATTAGAATATATAGAGCAGCTTGAGGTGATACAGTCTACTGTGTGCTGAACCTATATAATAATAACAGACATGGGCCAAGCATGTTTACCTGTTGAATGGGTAACCCTGTGGCTAACTCTGCTGCGGCGGATGTCTTTCAGTCTGTTCTGCCCTCTCCACCTCATTCACTGCTGCCTGTTCAACCTGCTCAACCTGCTCATCCTGTTCGTCCTGCTCAACCTGTTCAACCTGCTCTACCTGTTCGCTAGCAGCATACCACCCTGCATCCCACTGCTGGCTTGCTTCTGAAGCTAAGCAGGGTTGGTCCTGGTCAGTCCCTGGATGGGAGACCAGATGCTGCTGGAAGTGGTGTTGGAGGGCCAGTAAGAGGCACTTTTTCCTCAAGTCTAAAAAACATATCCCAGGGCAGTGATTGGGGACATTGCCCTGTGTAGGGTGCTGTCTTTCAGATGGGATGTTTAACAGATGTCCTGAGGTCATTAAAGATGGTAAGAGTAAGGGTGTTAACCCTGGTGTCCTGGCTAAATTCCCAAGCTGTCCCTCATACTGTCACATAATCATCCCAAGCTTTACAATTCACTCATTCATTCCCCTGTACATATTCCCCAGGTTGTTGCTGTAAATTAGAATGTGTTCTCAGTCAATGTACCTGGTGAAATTTAAAGGTAAAATCAACCTGCTTGTTTTTTTGCCTCTCTTTTGGAAGAAGTTGAGAATATCCATATTTGCTCTGAGTGACAGGCTTTACTGAGTGATGACATTGACATCTAGCCAGTGCTGTAGAGGAGGGTTCAGGGGTCCACTGCATTGTGAAATCACATCAGTCACTCCAGGGCTTCTTGCTGTGCCTGCTACTGCCTAGCGCAGTGTATTGGATTGTTTATTTTTGTCTTAATAATGTGTCAGTAAAACATCAATGTTACACTGCATTGCGCAGGTGATGTAATGTGGGGTTATGGAAACCCAAATCAGACTGGATAAAATCAAATAAAAAGACTAGTTCATAAAAAGTCCTTTTCATTGTTCTACTCCTGTCTAACCTACCACATCCATCCTGTGTTCCAGATCGAGGATATGCAGTGGCCTAATGGACAGACAGAGATCCCCAGCTCTGTGTGCAGTCAGCCCTGCAGGACAGGAGAGAGGAAGAAGACAGTGAAAGGCATGCCGTGTTGCTGGCACTGTGAACCCTGTGATGGCTACCAGTATCAGTATGATGAAACATCCTGCAAGCTGTGCCCCTACAGCATGATGCCCAACCCCAACAGGTGACAGACAGGAACACTATAGAAATAAGTTAAGGCAAAATTCCAACAAACGTTCCTAAAATTCCCAGGGATTTCTGGAAGACCTGGGAATATTGGGAAAGTTTCAGGAATTTTTCAACCCTAGATAATTCTATAACATTTTAGTGCTATCCTTGATTCAGTAGTATTATAAAAAAAATGTTTTACTGTGCAGTACAGTACTGCTTGTCTTCTTGTCGTCTGTATGTGTATTTTCTAAATTGTCAAATAAACGTACTTAATCAATCAATCAATCTATTAAAAGGACGGCATGTCAGCCAATCCCCATTGTGAAGCTGGAGTGGCACTCCCCGTGGGCTGTGATCCCCGTCTTCCTCGCCATGCTGGGCATCGTCGCCACCATCTTCGTCATGGCAACCTTCGTCCGCTACAACGACACACCCATCGTCCGTGCGTCGGGCCGTGAGCTGAGCTATGTCCTCCTCACCGGGATCTTCCTGTGTTACATCATCACCTTCATCATGATCGCCAAGCCCGACGTCGCCGTCTGCTCGTTCCGCCGGATCTTCCTGGGTCTGGGCATGTGCATCAGCTACGCCGCGCTACTCACCAAGACCAACCGGATCTACCGGATCTTTGAAGAAGGTAAGACGTCGGTATCGGCACCCAGGCTGATCAGCCCGACCTCCCAGCTGGCCATCACCTCTTCCCTAATTTCCGCCCAGCTACTGGGTGTGTTCATCTGGTTCGGTGTGGATCCCCCCAACACCATCATCGACTACGACGAACAGAAGACCATCAACTCAGACCAGGCTAGAGGAGTGTTGAAATGTGACATCACGGATCTGCAGATTATATGCTCACTGGGTTATAGCATCCTACTCATGGTCACGTGTACGGTGTACGCCATCAAGACGCGAGGCGTCCCGGAGAACTTTAACGAGGCCAAGCCCATTGGATTCACAATGTATACCACCTGTATAGTCTGGCTAGCCTTCATACCCATCTTCTTTGGGACAGCGCAGTCCGCAGAAAAGGTAAGGTTGATTTCAGATTGTTTTTTATTATTATTATTATTATTATTATTATTATAATGGGCATAAGTCTAGTCCTGGACTAAAACGTAATATTCTCTATTTAAAGTGCTTCTTTGTCCAAGACTATGTTTTAAGCTTTGTCAGGGTAATCGGCCAATTAAGTCAAATTTGGACAACTTTGATTTTAACTCTGAGGGGAAGTTACCCGGTGGCAGTTGGCATATTTGCTTGCACACTTTAATACTGGTTGCACCAATATTTCAACCCAAGACTTGGCATGACAAAACTCTTGATTTTATATTTGATATAAGGCATTAGACGCCACTTCCTATCTCACAGTAGGGCCATTCTTTTTTTCCTTTTTTGTTTGTTGCAGAAATGCCTTCTTGATCATGTTGCTTAATTACAAACTTGTATGGGGATCCTTAAATATGAATAAACATTTTTAAATGATGAGTTTAGCCAAGGAAAAAGCACTGAGCTATACAGGGAGAAAAGACAGGATCCATCCTGGCTAGTCCTGATTGGCTGAGATAATGGAGTTGTTGGACATGCAGAGAGAATTCCTGATTGGTCTGTCATGTCACAGGCTTCTTTCTATAATGGAATGGGGGGATTCCCTGGTCAGTACATAGAGCATCTTTGCAACCGCAGATATTTGGAAATATATAGTTTTGAACAACTGCAGAAGTGTTGCTACAGCTCTCAAAAATATTGCTGCCCTGAATTTAGCTGGGTTTAAATATAGAGACTACTTCCTGGAGGACAATGCCATTCTGACTAACATGCGTTGACGTGTGGTTGGGAGGGGCTGAGGTTTAAGAGATGGATGGGGCTAAGACTTAAGAATGATGACGTAAATCGGACATAAACAACATCTTTCAAAGGGTATTTTATTGTCTCTTTACTAGAACTTAAGCAAGTTTATCAACTTTTAAAGCAGCACGACATAACCATCTTCCCCTCAACTACAGTGGATGAGAAATGAACTTACATTGGCTATAAGCTTCAATAGAGAATTTCAGGTAGATATTGCATATTTTACTGTGTGTGTCAGTTTCATCTCCTATCCACGTTCAGGCCATTAACAGATGTTTCTGTAATTGGTCTGTTTGCTAGCCGGATGCAATCTAGATTCTCGTTAAACCTCTGTAGCTCTAAGAGGATCAGCTGTTGCTTATACATGGTTGTGACCAACATTTTACCCCATTCCCTTTATAGTGCAATACTTTGGACCAGGGCACATAGTGCTTTTTGGGATACAGCTTGTGTCTGAAATTAGCAGAAATAATAAGGTACAATATGGCTGCATGGCGATGGTAAAAAAATGTATTAATTGCTCAGTTCAGGATCATGGTGTAAGTTCATTTGTGTTTCTATATGAACCATATTTCATTATCTGACGTTTTGTCATCGTGGTTGTTTGTCTTTCCTGACCACTGGCTTTGTTTGTTCTCTTGTCTTGCTAGTTGGCCTTAAAACCAATTACATCTGAGAAAATGGAAAACTACAACACCTGGGTGTATGTGGAATACAGGTGTTGTGAAGCTGACTGTGAGATTGCCCTGTACAATCCAATCACAGTGTAGCCAGAGACTCAGTTTAATTGCTGAGAGAAACCATCTGTTTTATCAGTGTTACAATAGATACCATTACTATCAGTGGTGGACTGGCCTTCTGGCATTTCGGGCAAATGCCAGATGGGCTAGTCCAGTTTTAACCTAGTGAGCCTGTTTAACTTGTTTTTTTTTTTGCATAGAAATTATCATTATCTGGCTTATAGTGGGGTCCTCAAAGGATAAAATGGGCCAGTGTGTTAAAACTGCTAGAGCCGATTTCTGGTCTTAGTCCGCCCCTGTTTACTATTGTGTTTAAGCATTTCCCAAATTCTTTGGTGTACAAACGGCTTAAGTGCTCCCGAAAATAGGTGTTGGAAATGTACCCTGAAGCGCAACAGAAAGGGGTTCAGAAACTAAAACGATTGTGCCTTTTACAAATTTAATCGGCAAACCAAAAGGATTTGCAATGCAGCTTAAGGCTGGCTGATTCTAGTGAAAATGTATTGTTTTCTACACTAGGTACTGTAACTCCACTACCTGCTTAATCTGCACTCCAAAATGCACACTATATTATACACTGAGTATACGACACATTAGATAGACCAGGTGAATCCAGTTGAAGCTCTGATCCCACTTCAATCAGTGTAGATGAAGGAGAGGAGACCAGGAAGGATAGAAGGATTTCTAAGCCTTGAGACAATTGAGACGTGGGTTGTGTGCCATGCAGAAGGTGAATGGACAAGACAAAAAAAATGTAAGTGCTTTTGGTAGTAGGTACCAGGCGCACAGGTTTGTGTCAAGAACTACAACGCAGCTTGGTTTTTCACGCTCAGTTTTCTGTGTGTATCAAGAATGGTCTACCACCCCAAAAGGGCATCCAGCCAACAGTACTTTTGACACCTTGTAGAGTCCATGCCCTGACAAATTGAGGCTGTTCTGAGGGCAAAAGGGGGGAGGGGGCAACTCAATATTAGGGAGGTGTTTGGTATACTCAGTGTAGTGCACTACATTTGACCAAGGCCCTATTGGTCCTCGTCAAAAGTGGTGCACTATAAAGGGAATATGGTGTCATTTGGTAGCTGTATACTAAAGATGATATACAGCCCTGGGAAGAGAAGAGAGCGGTTGGCTCATTAGGACGACAGTCTCATCTGTCCAGGGGAGTGTCTGAGCTTGTGTGTGCGTGCGTATGTCTTTGTGTGTGCTGCCTCGTGCTGTGTGAAGGCCTGACGTCAGCAGCACAGCCAGGCAGAGGCAGGCAAGCAGGCAGGCAAGCAGGCAGGCAAGCAGGCAGGCAGGCAGGCAGGCAGGCAGGCACCCCAGCCCCAGCAGAGTGGAATTGTAACACCCTGGCCTTTACTGCTTGTCATTACTTACCTGGCTGAGGTTGGGCAGAAATACTGATGAAGATAGAGCAGCATTCACAAGGTCTGAAGAAAAGTGCTACCACACTCCCGCCTTTCTACCAAGCTTTCAATCGCCTCCAGCACACAGGAACTGTTGGGGCGAGTGACTCTGGGTGACCCAAGTCGGTATTTTTTTTTTCTTGTGCATTTTTGCTCTTTGCCTCATGACTCATGCATGCTTTGTTGACTATGAACAGACTATGTTTGTTCCCACACTCGGGACTGGTTACATCGATTTTTGGCCTCCCATCCTATTCTAACCACCTCTCGCCTGCTTTAAAGACGTCCGCATGCTTCCCAGCCGAAGCCGTTCGGGAAAAGTTGTGCATAGGTTATGATGAAGTTTTGTGTTGTTTTTGTTCATTTTTCGTCACTGTCTACTCCCGCGTCGCCAGTTTACTAACCAGCGGTCCTGGCAACCCATAATTACGCACAACTGCGCCTCGGCATTACGCACACCTGGACTTCATCACTTCCCTGATTACTCCTCCTTTATTTAGCCCTCTGTTGTCATCAGTCCTAAGGTGTTATTGATTGTCTCTCACGTTCTGTACGCTTCCGATGTTTGTTGGTGTAAAATTGGTTCTTTTGTTAGAAAAAGTAATGTATTATATCCATAAATCTCCATTTGGTTCGCGCGTTATAATCAGAAACGACAGCCTCCACTCCTCCATTGAAACGTGACGCAAACTCGTTCATCTTATACCTATAAACTTGTCCAAGAACAATCAAACATAGTTTTAAATCTATCCTTAGGAACACTTTTACGTATATTTACTATTATAAATCAACCGGAATATAAACTGATCGATAAAGACGGTAAAAAAGACACAGCGTGCCTTGTCGGGAGCGCGCGCTGGGTACTGTTTACATAAAAAGGTCACTTCCTGGTTTGCTCTTATTCTCTGGTCTAAAGCATCCAAATTGAAAATGTACACTGTCTCGAGACTGTTGACATCTAAAGGAAGCGATGGGTACTGCATTCATATGCCCTTATATGGTCATTTTCATGAGGGAGGGGTTCCAAATGAACAATGTGTCAATCACTTTTTCCAGGACAGAAATTCATATGCGTTCTGTTTCACTCACAGACAAAGGGTTAACACTTTTGGAAAATTCAGAGTGTTTCCTATCCAATGGTACTAAATATGTGCATATCCTATTTTCTGGGCCTGAATGGGAGGCATTTTACTTTGGGCACGCCAGGCTCTCCAAAACCGACCCCTCAGCTGCCACTCCCTAACAAGTTAAATCATTTATCTTTGCTTCATAGTACAATTTATTCTTCTTTTTGTTTTGTTTAGTCACATGCTTTCTCAATGTAGGTTACTTATATTGACCATACTACCATTTCTATTGGAGATTATGACAAGTAGGACAGGAGCACTAGTAGACCCAGGCCGTCAGGCTCGAAAACAGTTGACAATGTTGCTGGAGATATTCCTGGAACCCCTGCGGTTAAGGTGAATCATGTCTCTTTTAAAGAGTGCTGGCAAGACAAAATTGTCACAAAAGGAGACATTCTTGATGTTGCAAAATTCCTTTAGGTAAACATTTAGGCCAACGAGAAACGTGCTGAAACGTTACAAATCACTTTGATATCACAGGAGGGGGGGCCAGAGATAAGTGTTCCCTTCCCTGTGCTAACCAGGGTGTTAAAAATGATTTGTGTTTGCCTAAAACGAAGGTTGTTGAGAACCACCGTAAGTGAAAATGGTGCCAATAGAGTAGTTGTCCAGAGTTGGGGGAGTTGATGTTTCAGACAAGTAACTAAGGGCAGGCTGATTGGTCGGCTGTTTGAACCAGTAAAGGGTTCTTCGCTGATTCGAGCACCTGGGTGACACTGGACCTTAGTTGGTCCACAGACCACGCAAAAGGCAGCCCAAAATCTCACTATAGAGCTGCCCACAATGATGGTGGTTGTGATGGAATCTGGTCTTGAGTCATCGACCTGCTGAACAGTGGAAGCCGTGGGGAGGGTACCACTAGTCGGCTGTCGGTTCATTCTCAGGATCAGCGCTGACTCCCGGGTCCAGAAGGTCCGTCACCAGCAGGGCAAAGCTGTTTGATAGCTGGGTCGGTCTTCTAGGATATGTGGAGGCCGGCCAGACTGCCTCCCTCCTCATAAGCCTTGCCAGAGACCAGTCTCGCACGGGCTGAGTTGAGCTTACCATCTGTCCAGTGGATTGGTACAGATCCACACTGCCTGACAAATTCAAATGTGTTTTCCCTGAGCTACAGCAATGTTGGTGTATTTAGAAAACATGTCTTGCTTTTCCTGCAACCGGTATACTAGCACTGCTAACGTTAGCCTGCTCAGTTGGCTATCGGCTTGATGTTAAAATGTTAATCAGTTCAACCTTTTTTCCCTCCTGTTGCATGGAGATCATATCGCACCTATCACATTTAACGCCCAACCATGGATAAAAACACCGGGTATGCTAGCACTGCTAACGTTAGCCTGCTAAGTTAGCATATATTGCCTAGCAGCTAACAATTCGGCTGTTTTAGCGGAATACCGGGAGACAAACCCAACAGTAAAAGCTAACCGCGTAGTGGAATCCGTAGCTATAAAAACTTCACGTTGATTCAAACTTAAGTTTAAAACTATTTCCTAAAAAACTATTTCATAAAAATAACTAACCTGGTGTAACAAGCTGCGCTCTCTGATTACATTTTAGTAAGTTTTGGAATAAATGTTTCTGATTTAATATCGATGTCACGTATGTCATTTTCAACAAGAGAAGTTGGTTCTCAAGTTCAGTTCTAATTCGCCAATATAAGTGCTTTGAAGATCGAAGAGTGTTGTTGAAACCAGCACTGACTCAGAGGTAAGAGTAATACAGTAATACATTTCATTTTCAAAGTCTTAAAATACAGCATGCAATGTCAAAACACAAAACACTTACTCTGCTTTATATGATTCCCTATAACAAGGGGAAGCTACACTGAACTAAAATACAAATGCAACATGTAAAGTGTTGGTCCCATGTTTCATAAACTGAAATAAAAGATCCCAGAAATGTTCCATACGCATAAAACGCTTATTTATCTCAAATGTGTTGCACAAATTTGTTTACAACACTCTTCATGAACATTTCTCCATTGCCAAGATAATCCATCAACCTTACAGGTGTGGCATATTAAGAAGCTGATTAAACAGCATGATCATTACACAGGTGCACCTTGTGCTGGGGACAATAAAGGCCACAGATGTCTCAAGTTTTGAAGGATTGGCGTGCTGACTACAGGGATGTCTACCACAGCTGTTGCCGGAGAATTTAATGTTAATTTCTCCACCAATTTGGCTGTACGTCCATCTAGCCTCACAACCGCAGACCACCTCTCTGGCGTTGTGCGAGTGAGTGGTTTGCTGATGTCAACGTTGTGAACAGAGTGCCCCATGGTGGCGTTGGGGTTATGGTATGGGCAGGCATAAGCGCCAGTATCTAGGCATTTCGCACAGCCATTGAATAGGAGTGGAACAACATTTCTCTCTCTCTCGCTGCTTTATTGGCATGAAAAACAAAGCTATAATATACATTGTAATACAATTATAAACAATAACAATATAAAATGGTAGTAAATAATTAATACAAAATTAAATACAAAAATTATAACAATAAAATGGTAACAGTCAATAGTAGAAATGGAAAATTAAAATATAACTAAATAACGGTCATCTACATCTGTACTACAACTACCATTATCATTAACATGACCACCCATACCACTACTACCACCATCATCATTAAACTGCTATCATTAACATGACCACCCATACCACTACTACCATCATCATCACTACTACTGCCATCATCATTAAACTGCTGTCATTACCATTACCACCCATACCACTACTACCATCATCACTACTACTGCCATCATCATTAAACTGCTATCATTACCATTACCACCCATACCACTACTACCATCATCATCATTAAACTGCTATCATTACCATTACCACCCGTACCACTACTACCATCATCACTACTACTGCTATCACCATCATCATTAAACTGCTATCATTACCATTACCACCCATACCACTACTACCATCATCATCATTAAACTGCTATCATTACCATTACCACCCGTACCACTACTACCATCATCACTACTACTGCAATCACCATCATCATTAAACTGCTATCATTACCATTACCACCCATACCACTACTACCATCATCATCATTAAACTGCTATCATTACCATTACCACCCATACCACTACTACCATCATCATTAAACTGCTATCATTACCATTACCACCCATACCACTACTACCACCATCATCACTACTACTGCTATCACCATCATCATTAAACTGCTATCATTACCATCACGCTACTACCATCATCTTCACTACTACTGCCATCATCATTAAACTGCCATCATTACCATTACCACCCATACCACTACTACCATCATCACTACTACTGCCATCACCATCATTATTAAACTGCTATCATTACCATTACCACCCATACCACTACTACCATCATCATCACTACTACTGCTATCACCATCATCATTAAACTGCTATCATTACCATCACCCTACTACTACCATCATCACTACTACTGCCATCACCATCATTATTAAACTGCTATCATTACCATTACCACCCATACCACTACTACCATCATCACTACTACTGCCATCACCATCATAATTAAACTGCTATCATTACCATTACCACCCATACCACTACTACCATCATCATCACTACTACTGCCATCACCATCATCATTAAACTGCTATCATTACCATTACCACCCATACCACTACTACCATCATCATCACTACTACTGCTATCACCATCATAATTAAACTGCTATCATTACCACCCATACCACTACTACCATCATCATCACTACTACTGCTATCACCATCATAATTAAACTGCTATCATTACCATTACCACCCATACCACTACTACCATCATCATCACTACTACTGCTATCACCATCATCATTAAACTGCTATCATTACCATCACCCTACTACCATCATCATCACTACTACTGCTATCACCATCATCATTAAACTGCTATCATTACCATTACCACCCATACCACTACTACCATCATCATCACTACTACTGCCATCATCATTAAACTGCTATCATTACCATTACCACCCATACCACTACTACCATCATCATCACTACTACTGCCATCACCATCATCATTAAACTGCTATCATTACCATTACCACCCATACCACTACTACCATCATCATCACTACTACTGCTATCACCATCATCATTAAACTGCTATCATTACCATTACCACCCATACCACTACTACCATCATCATCACTACTACTGCTATCACCATCACCATTAAACTGCCATCATTACCATTACCACCCATACCACTACTACCATCATCATCACTACTACTGCTATCACCATCACCATTAAACTGCCATCATTACCACACATACCACTACTACCATCATCATCACTACTACTGCCATCACCATCATCATTAAACTGCTATCATTACCATTACCACCCATACCACTACTACCATCATCATCACTACTACTGCTATCACCATCATCATTAAACTGCTGTCATTACCATTACCACCCATACCACTACTACCATCATCATTAAACTGCTATCATTACCATTACCACCCGTACCACTACTACCATCATCATCACTACTACTGCCATCACCATCATCAATAAACTGCTATCATTACCATTACCACCCATACCACTCCTATACGGAATGATAAACAACAATAATAATAGTAGTAACAATAATAGTAATAACAATAACAGCAATAATAAGTAAGTTACTGCTTACTATGCAGATGTTACTATTCAGTGTCCCTCAGGCTATGGCAGGCAAATACATATCTGGCTGCAAGAGGAGCCATTGCTCCTTCGCCCATGAGTATTTTTAGTTTTTCCTCTGGGTTTAATAAGTTAAAATTTGGAAGAAATGTAGTCATTTCTGTGAATAATGTATCTCTTGGTGAGGAATATTTATCACAGTAAAGGAGAAAGTGCATCTCTGTTTCTACCTCCCCTGTCGTGCAGTGACCACATACACGCTCCTCTTTGGGTAGCCATGTCTTTTTATGTCTGCCGGTTTCTATTGCCAATCGGTAGTCACTCAGCCTAAACTTGGTAAGGATCTGTCTCTGCTTCGTATCTCTGACAGAGTAGAGATAATCAGCCAATTCATATTCTCTGTTTAGGGTCAGGTAGCAATTTAGTCGGCTTTGGGATTTTGTTTCGTTTTTCCAATGTTGTAAATATGAGTCTTTTGATTGGTTCATGATTTTGTTTATTGGAATTCTTTCTTTTGAAGCAGTGCTGGTGTCAGCTTGGTTGGTTAGGTCCAACACCAGCTAACTGAGAGGGCTCGTTTCTGGGCTCAGCTCTTGGGTTTGGAGTGCTTTAAATTGCAGACTAGAATTTGGACTTGAATTTAGATGTCGCCATAATTTTAATGATATTTTCTGTATTTTCATTACTACTGGAAAGCGGTTCAATTCTGCCCTACATGCATTAGTTGGTGTATTTCTCTGGACTTGTAGAATTTTCCGACAGAATTCTGCATGTAGGGCTTCAATTGGATGTTTGTCCCACATTTTAAAGTCCAGTTTATTGAGTGGCCCCCAAACCTCACTTCCGTAAAGAGCTATTGGTAGGATTACACTGTCAAATATTTTGGTCCAAATTCGAATTGGGATGTTGATTTTGAATAATTTCATTTTTATTGCATACAATGCTCTGCGGGCTTTTTCTTTGAGTGCATTCACTGCCGTATTAAAGTTTCCTGATGCAGATATGGTCAGACCAAGGTATGTGTAATTTTTAGTGTTTTCAATTATGGTGTTGTTCAGGGTGAATTTATATTTGTGTTTCTGACATCTGGGCTTTTTTTGGAAAATCATGATATTTGTTTTTTTGAAATTTACTGCCAGGGCCCAATTATGGCAATATTGCTCTAGAATGTTAAGATTCTGTTGAAGACCTTCTTTGGTTGGTGATAGAAGTACCAAGACATCCGCATATAGCCGGTATTTTACCTCTGTGTCGAATAGCGTGAGTCCTGGGGCTGGAGAATGGTCCAACATGTCTGCTAATTCATTGATATAAATGTTGAAAAGATTTGGACTCAAACTGCAGCCTTGTCTCACACCTCGACGTTGTGAAAATAATTATGTTCTTTGGTTTTAGATTGCACACTTGTTTTCTGTGTACATACATTTTATTAAGTCATACACCTTACCACCAAGCCCACTTTGGAGAATTTTGTAGAATAGCCCTTCGTGCCAAATAGAATCAAATGCTTTTTTAAAGTCAATAAAGCAAGCAAAGATTTTGCCCTCTTTTTTTTGGTGGACGTGTTTATTAATTAGTGTGTGTAAGGTGTATATATGGTCAGTAGTGCGATGGTTAGGGAGAAAGCCAATTTGACATTTACTTATAAAATTCTTGAAGAAAGGTTTGAATTTTTTATTTCAAAATGCTGCAGAAAACCTTTCCCAAGTTGCTGTTTACGCAAATTCCCCTGTAATTATTGGGGTCTGATTTTGTCTCCACTTTTGTGTATAGGGGAGATGAGCCCCTGGTTCCAGACATCAGGGAAGCAGCCAGAAGTTAAAACCATGTTGAACAATTTAAGCACAGCATTTTGCAACTCAAGTGTGCTGTTTTTCAGCATTTCATTTCTCATGTTATCTAGACCACAAGCCTTCTTTGATTTTATAGATTTGAGCTTTTCATTTAGTTATTGTTGGGTTATTGGGTAATCTAATGGATTTTGGTTGTTTTTAATGACTGATTCAAGGATGTTAAATTTTTCTTGAATTTCTAATTGGTTCTTTTGTAAGTCTTTTTGTGGAATGTTTTTGTATAGATTATCAAAATAAGTGTTCCAAATTCCTTCATCTTGTATGGCTAATTCTTGTGGCTTTGTCGTGCTTAAATTATTCCACATGTCCCAGAACTGATTTTGGTCAATTATGCTTTCAATTTCGTCAAGTGTCTTGTTGGTATAATTTAATTTCTTGCGTTTCAGTGTATGTTCATACTGTTTCAGAGTTTCAAAGTATTCACAGCGTAGCTCTGGGTTGTTTTGCTGCTTATGTTTTTAATTTGACATTTGTCTCAGGTGTTTTCTAATTGTTTTACATTCGTTATCAAACCATTTTTCAGAAACATTTTGTTTTTTGTTTCTGATGTTGCATTTCTTTGGTTTTCTCAAATTTGCTTTCGATACTGCTTTTTGAAATATGCAATTGATGTTTTGAATCTCTCTGCACTGTTTGGAGCCCATCTGTACAAATGGTTTATGTTGTAGAGTTTATTTGGCTGTTTTTTTTTAATGAATATTGACGGTTAATTTCTTGAGAAACACGTTGATCTGACTGTGATCTGACAATGGTGTCTGTGGTCTGACAGTGAATGCACTAATGGAGGAGGGGTCAATGTCAGTGATGGCATAATCGTCTACACTTGTCCCAAGAGCTGAGCAGTAAGTAAACCGACCTATAGAGTCCCCTCTGATTCTACCATTCAGCAGGTACAGGCCTAAGGCTCGGCAGAGATGCACTAACTCCTTCCCATTGTTGTTCAGTATTTGGTCAGGACTGTTTCTATTATTTATAACAGGGCTGCTGTACAAGGAGGGGTGTCCAAATATGTGGTGGTTACCTCCCACATCAGTGTATTCAGGTTTCTGTATGGAGATTGTCAAACTGATCATCATACTATGATGAATCTGAAGGAGGACGCTAAGCTGCACATATGTATACATCATTGTCACAATAGATTGGTTAAAACTTAACAAAGGTACAATCTCTCTCTCTGTCTCTCTCTCTCTCTCTGTGTGTGTCTCTCTCTGTGTGTCTCTCTGTCTCTCTCTCTCTGAGCTCCTTGATTGTGGTGTTGTCACAGTGGGTTCTATGACAACCAGCAGTGGTTGGAGCCCAATGGAATCAGAGAATGAAAATGATCTATCCATCAGATACAAAGGCAGACGGAATGACAACAGAAAAACAATAGATTCTAGATCACTGAAGGGGGGAATCAAATGCATCATTTAAAATCCAATTCCACAGGATAGGTAGTTCTTAATTAATAAGCATTATTGAACCCTTTTGTACAAAGGGATTTGATTTTGTGTTAAAAAAATTATTGAATTCTGAATGAGTGTTATGAATATGAAATTAATAGGATGATAGGTTTGTCTTTTCACCTTTTGAATGATTGTTATGAATAGGAAATTAATGACGAGATTACTTTGTCTTTTCACCTTTTCTCTTAGACCCATATTGAAAGGAGGATATTGATTGTTTGCTTGCTCCGGAGAACCTCTGGTAGCCATTATTGGTTGGTTAGTCTTGGGCTGTAATGCCCACAAAACAATATCCATTATGATCCGTCTTCTTTGTTTTGTCCAGGAGATACTATGAGTTTGTTTGTAGATGTTGCTGTGTTGAATATCTATCAGGTACCACATAATTGACTTTGACAACAAAAAAACACAAAGACCAGACCTCTCCCTAGTTAGACCTCCTAAACATTCTCCTTCTAACTCTGAAAATAAACTTTCCAGTCATTATGTCTGGCTAGCCAATAGACCATAGGTAATGTGGCTGTATATAGCAGCTAATCAAACTCTGAGCTCTACTGGGATGGTTTGTCTCTGGGCTGTAATCAACATCGTTAGGTACTGCTCCGCCAAGGAATAACATGTTCCTGAAGGAATGTACGATCGTTATGTCTCGATCAATACTCTGCTACTTTCTTGTTACCTTCTTGCTACTTTCAAAAAAACGAATTCTTGTTACGCCTATCTCTAGACCTATTCAGAGGGCATGCAGTATGGCGACTGTAAAATGTATGTTTTGTATTACATTTGGAATGTAAATAGGTACTGTGATGAGAGGAGGGTGGAGGAACAAAATGATCACATGCATCCTGACCATGAGGTCATTTTCTTTACCTAGGAAATAATGTGATTATACACAGCTGTTACTATACAACCTTTACCTAGGAAATACTGTGATTATACACAGCTGTTACCATACAACCTTTTTAATTTCTCACAGAGCACTGGAGCCACACTTTTCTGCAGCCAGCAGACATGGGTTCAGATCGTATCCGATTGAGCACGACTGCCAGATGTTCGCACTTTTTGGACTATTCCATCGTATCCGTTTCGCCAGGCCAGCTCAGTCAAGCCCAGATTAAGTATTAGAAAGAAAACCAACAGATACTGTTTGAAGCCAGTCTGGCACTAGATAACACATCTATTAAAAGGCCTTCTCTGTACACTGGCAGGACAGGGAAAACATAGCAAGAATAGATTATTAGACTTGCCAATAGACATCGTCCTCCCCTTCCTACTTCATTACTAAGTCACGTTAGGGGAAATAAAATCGAGGTTTACTCTTAATTGTGGGACAAGGTTTCATCGTGACCTTGGTAGGAGAAGCTCTTTGCATAAAGACCCAGAGGACACTTACTGTCAGCCTGAATTCACTTTTCTCTAATGATTCATTCATGAAGAGAGAGTGGAGAGGGGAACATTTCAGCACGTTTTCTCACCAGGACAGAACAAAGATAATACTCACAAAGAACACCCCAGATGTAGATCCCAGATGATCCTACCTACCTACAATTGCATTGCTTCTTTTTTTATTATTACAAAATAAATTGATACATACAGTAGATATGATGCTTTTATACCTTAAATCACCTACAGGTCAAAAGAAATAGCTTTTATAAATGTAAAAAATATCACCTCTCACCTGCTGGATTCTGTGTATTAACTATTAAAGTTTTTCCCAAGTCCTCTCAGCTGTTGGGCTCTGTGTATTATGTATTTAGGTTATTCCTTAGTCTTCTCAGCTGTTGGAGTCTGTGTATTAAGTATTTAAGTTATTCCCTAGTCCTCTCAGCTGTTGGACTCTGTGTTACAACAAGCCACACTAGAGAAAAATGGGTTCATCTTGCCCAATACCCCATAGCCTGTGCTTAATTGAAATACATTATACATAAATGATGGCGATTATAGTAAGATAATGATGGTGAGACAATTATCCTAGAAACGTTCTGAGTACTGTGGGATGGGTGATATGCATGAGGGCACACCTTAACATTCTTTTTTTTTTTTTAATTTTATTTAATACATTTTTCAATAGAAAAGAAAAATCAAGGTATTCTGATTGGATAAGTCCAGGTAGTACACACTAAGAAAAAAGGGTCTAAGTAGAACCTGGTTTGTCCCCATGGGAGAACCCATTTTAGTGCTGGGTAGGACTCTTTGTAGAGGGTTCTAGAACCCTCTATGAAGGGTTCTGCCTAGAACCCTTTTATATTCTAAAGGTTTTTTCTCGAACCCTCTACAAACAGTCCTAGTGGAAATAAAACAACGTTTTGTCTTTGATGGGTTCCACCAGCCTTATTAGCCTTTAAATGTAATTCTTTATGACCATAGTTAAATCGATTTTTATAAGGATTTCATGTAATGATTATACACAAAATAGTCCAAATTGGTGAAGTGAAATGTTTTATTGTTTCAAAAAATTCTAAAAAAATAAACTGAAAAGTGGTGCATTCACATGTATTCACCCCCTTTGCTATGAAGCCCCTAAATAAGATCTGGTGCCACCAATTACCTTCAGAAGTCACATAATTAGTTAAATAAACTCCACCTGTGTGCAATCTAAGTGTCACATGATCTGTCACATGATCTCAGTGTATATATACACCTGTTCTGAAAGGCCCCAGAGTCTGCAACACCACTAAGCAAGGTGAACCACCAAGCAAGCAGAACCATGAAGACCAAGGAGCTCTCCACACAGGTCAGGGTCAAAGTTGTAGAGAAGTACAGATCACGGTTGGGTTATAAAAAAATATCAGAAACTTTGAACTTCCCATGGAGCACCATTCAATCCATTACTAAACAATTGAAAGAATATGGCACCACAACAAACCTGCCAAGTGAGGGCCGCCCACCAAAACCCACGAGCCAGGCAGGCAAGGAGAGCATTAATTAATCAGAGAGGCAACAAAGAGACCAAAGATAACCCTGAAGGAGCTGCAAAGCTCCACAGCAGAGATTGGAGTATCTGTCCATAGGACACTCCACAGAGCTGGGCTTTATGGAAGAGTGGCCAGAAAAAAAGCCATTTCTTATAGAAAAAAATAAGCAAAAGATTTTGGTGTTCGCCAAAAGGCATGTGGGAAATTCCCCAAACATATGGAAGAAGGTACTCTGGTTAGATGAGACTAAAATTGAGCTTTTTGGCCGTCAAGGAAAACGCTATGTCTGGCGCAAACCCAACACCTCTCATCACCCCGAGAAAACCATGTTTTTTCTTTGGCAGGGACTGGGAAACTGGTCAGAATTGAAGGAATGATGTATGGCGCTAAATACAGGGAAATTATTGAGGGAAACCTGTTTCAGTCTTCCAGAGATTTTAGACAGGGACAGAGGTTCACCTTCCAGCAGAACAATGACCCAAGCATACTGCTAAATCAACACTCGAGTGGTTTAAGGGGAAACATTTAAATGTCTTGGAATGGCCTAGTCAAAGCCCAGACCTCAATCCAATTGAGAATCTGTGGTATGCCTTAAAGATTGCTGTACACCAGAGGAACACATCCGACTTGAAGGAGCTGGAGCAGTTTTACCTTGAAGAATGGGCAAAAATCCCAGTGGCTAGATGTGCCAAGCTTATAGAGACATTCCCCAAGAGACTTGCAGCTGTAAATTCTGCAAAAGGTGACTCTACATAGTATTGACTTTCGGGGAAGTATAGTTACAGTATGCATGCTCAAGTTTTTCGTTTTTTTGTCTTATTTCTTGTTTGTTTCAAAATAAAAATGATTTTGCATCTTCGAAGTGGTAAGCATGTTATGTAAATCAAATGATTCAAACCCACAAATAATCCATTTTAATTCCAGGTTGTAAGGCAACAAAATAGGAAAAATGCCAAGGGCGTTGAATACTTTCGCAAGCCACTGTATCATAAGGCGTTTCTGTAAGGTCCCAACACAGTGGTAATAGGAATATTCTGGTTTACAGACCACATCAGGCCTGCAATTCACCTTATGTTCACTTGCCAAAATGATGTGTAATTCCTGTTGGAATTCAGCCAGAGGGAAGATATCCAACAATTGAACATTTTAATCACCCACAATCTGCATTTAGAATGACTGCCAGGGTAGGGAAAGTTGATTAATGAGACTACCTAAATCATCTAAACTGGAACAACGTGCTCAATAATGGGTGCAACAAGTCCAACTACTAACAGATTGGATTAGTATATAATCAATATATGTAATTTATCTTTGGTACATCAATGTAATGTATATGCAAAACCACAGATATGAAAATCAATGTGCAATATAGCATGCTGGGAAATATGATAATGAAAGACACAAATCATGGCAAAGATATCAACTATGTCAGTGCTGTCTATGTAGAATGATTAAAGGAATGTCAAATACAGGCACAAATTATTCCCATATAGGTACAGTTTAAAACATTATCACACCAACGTCTTTTTAAATGTATCAGATTACTCAAACTCCTGATGTTTAAGTTGAAACGCTGAGGTAACACTGATACTCAGACACTATTGAAAAAGCAAGGGAAGTGCAATGAATAATATTAATCAAATTCAGAAGGGCTCTATGTTGAACCCCTCTTGCCTCCCAAAGAATCAGCAAAGAACCCTTTCTTCCAAAAATGGTTCTTAAGATGTTAAAGGTTCTAAGTAGAACCCTTTGTCTTACAAAGAACCCTCGTCTTCCAAACAAGGGTTCTTCAGATGAAAGCGACTCTTGTTAGATCCCTATCCCTCCGCAAAGAGCCCTTTTGGAATCATTTTGGAATCATTTTTTGGATACTTTTGGAATCATTTTTTTCCAACAGTGTACCTTCTGGATTTGGTCTTTTTTGGTTTTCATTTGTTTGGTCCCTGTTGAACACAACCCTGCCTCTTGTATCAGATGAGAAGAATGTGTTGTGCCAGGCGTACTGTATGACCTCATTACTTCCCCGTTCTGCTGTAGGCTGTACAGTAAATCAGGAAGTGGCAACCAGGAAGTGCCTTGAGGACAGCAGATGTTACAGAGCAGAATAGAAGAACATGCCTGAGAAAAGGCTGAGGTATATTTTAGCATACACTATATATATATATATATATATATATATATACACACACACACACACACACACACACACACACACACACACACAGAAGAAAAAAAAACGCATCACTGTGGAATGCTTTCGACTCCTTTTGTAGAGTCCATGCCCCGACAAATGGAGGCTTTGTGAGGGTGCAACTCAATATTAGGAAGGTGTTCCTAATGTTTGGGAAGGTGTTCCTAATGTTTGGTATACTCAGTATACAGTGTGTGTGTTTGCATTTACGTGACCTGCTGTGACTGACATCACACAAACTGGACTAGCTAATAACCGGCTGAGACTGACATCACCCATATATTTATATATTAAAGGGATATAGTGTATATTAAAGGGATATACCGTAAATTAAAGAGATACACTGTATATTAAAGGGATATACCGTATGTTGAAGGGAACCTTATCCATTTACTTTCACATCCCCTGACATTGCGTGCTGAAGGCCTGTACAGAGACTATGGGGATTAATAACCTATATGTATTAACCTCTCAGGGATTGCTGGGGCGCTAGCGCCCCAATCCCGACACTACTAGGTGAAATGCAAGGCGCCAAATTCAAAATCCAACAGTTGAATTATTAAGCAGCTTGCTAACTACTACCCGGAAGATATAAAAGGCGCCAAATTCAAAATCCAAAAGTTGAATTATTAAACATTCATCAATATACAAGTGTTGCATAGTCATCAAAAGCTGTGCTTCTTGGCAATATCACAGCGTTGTCAGATGTCAAAAAGGCTTAAAAAATGCACTACATTTGATTGTTTGAGTGTAGCACCTCCAATATTGTTCCATAAGCATAAATTCATAAACCATCGCGGTTCACACAAAACACATTTCACAGCGAAAACAAATCCCTTACCTTTTGAAGAACTTCTGCTGAGGGCTTCCCAAGTGTCCAACGAAGACAATCCATAGTTCTTTTGTTAGAAAAAGTCATTTATTATATACATAAATCTCCGTTTGGTTGGTGCGTTATGATCAGAAAATACAGCGTCCACTCGCCCATTGAACCGTGAAGAGAACTCATTCAACCAATACCGAAACACTTGTCCAAGAACAATCAAACATCATTGACAATGTATCCTTAGGAACACTTTAATGTATATTTACTATAATATTTAAACCGGATTATAAACTGGACGATAGGAAAGAAAAAAACCACAGCGCGCGTGAGCCCGTGAATGCGCATCCTCTTCTGTTTACATCTGGTGACCACTTCGAAATTCTTCTTCTATTACCATCCAGAGCATTTTAACATCATCAAACACTGTCTAGAGACTGTTGACATCCAGTGGAAGCAATAGGTACTGCAATCTTACTCCCATATAAGGTCATTTTCAATAGGGAGGGGTTCACAATGAGGCAATGTGTCAAAACCACTTTTTCCAGGACAGAAATTCCTCTGGCTTTTGCATGCTATATCCGTTCTGTTATACTCACAGACAATATCTTAACACTCTTAGAAACCTCAGAGTGTTTCCTATCCAATAGTACTAATGATGCGCTTATCCTTATCCTTTTCTGGGCCTGAGTGGGAGGCATTTTACTTTGGGCACGCCAGACTCTCCAAAACCGTCACCTCGGGAACCGCTCCCTAAGAAGTTAACTGCCTTGTTCAGGGGCAGAACGACATATTTTTACCTTGTCAGCTCAGGGATTCAATCTTTTAACCTTTCGGTTGTATGCAAAGCAGTCAAATCAAAGTTTAGGTGTAAACCTCACAGTGAAATGCTTACTTACAGGCTCTAACCAACAGTGAGAAAAAAAAAGGTATTAGGTGAACAATAGGTAAGTAAAGAAATAAAAACAACATGATTCATTTTATAGTGATGGACATTTGACATAATGTATAGTAAAGGTACATACAGGGCCTTCAGAAAGTATACACGTCCTTTGACTTATTCCACATTTTGTTGTGTTACAGCCTCAAATCCAAATTAATGAAATATATGATTTTTTTCTCTCACCCGTCTACACACCATACCACATAATTAATAAAGTGAAATGTTTTTTTAGAATCTTTTGCAAATGCATTGAAAATGAAATACAGAAATATCTCTTTTACATAAATATTCACACACCTGAGTCAATGTGTAACTCTGTGTTGTTGTATGTGTCAAACTGATTTGCTTTATCTTGGCCAGGTCACAGTTGTAAATGAGAACTTGTTCTCAACTTGCCTACCTGGTTAAATAAAGGTGAAATAAATAAATAAAATGACTGCACGAATGTCCACCAGAGCTGTTGCCAGAAAATTCAATGTTCATTTCTCTACCATAAACCGCCTCCAACGTCGTTTTAGGGAATTTGGCAGTACCTCCAACCGGCCTCACAATTGCAGACCACGTGTATGGCATCGTGTCACTTTTGTTTTCATATGTGAAAATATCAACTCAACATGTGAAAAAACTAATTTCACATGTGAAACTGCAAATTGCACGTCTTTTTTTTGTAAGGGAAGTAATGAAACAGTATCATGGTTTTAAGATAACTGGTATGCTGTTCAGCTAAAGAATCTTTAAGACACCCTAAGGTTGATGTCCGGTCGCCCCCTAAGGCCCCCCGCAGAAATTGAATTAGTGTCACGATCTTCATTATGGACGGACCAAGACGCAGCGATGCTTCCAGTATACATTCTTTATTAAACGACGTAACTGGGAAAATAACAAACGAACGAACGAACGAAGATCGTCACTAAGAACATAACATAGAATAAACACTAAGCTATGAAACAAACATTAACCCAAAAAACCCTTCCAAAAACTACAAACATATATATGGTTCCCAATTAGAGGTAACGACAAACAGCTGCCTCTAATTGGGAACCATTTCCCCAACATAGAAATACACAACCTAGAACTCAAAACCCTCCTAAACCAAAAACGAAACTAAACACCAGCCTGCTAACCCAGGCCTGGATGTGACAATTAGCATAATACAGAAATATGTCTGAGGTAGATGTATCTGTTGTTTTTACATTGGATGCATCTCATTCTGTTGAGTGTGAAAAAGCAACCATACCCCCGTTCAAAGACACTTAAAAATATTGTGTCTTGCCCACACATACACAATATTTAACCTGTCTCCTCCCCTTCGTCTACACTGATTGAAGTGGATTTAACAAGTGACATCACTAAGAGATCATAGCTTTCACCTGGACTCACCTGGTCAGTCAATGTCATGGAAAGAGCAGGTTTTCTTCAGGTTTTGTATATTTCCACACTATGAGGTTGATATAATACTGAGAACATGATGATAGTGCTATTTTACTGTAAGAGCGGTTTAAAAAGCCTGAAATATCTGCCTGCTGTGGCGGGATGTAGTTTTGACCTGCCTGGTGACATCAACTATTTATAAAGTACCACAATCAGATTATTTATTTAGATAAAGTATTTTTAACATTTAACATAATTTAAACATGTTTCGTTATAATGTGCAGTAGCTGTGTTTCAGCCCCCCTGGTATCAAAGCTTGGAAAAACAGGAAAAGGACATGACAACCATGAGATGTGACTGTGCAAAGCTACACGATTCACACAGTTCTAACATTTTACATGTATGACAAACAGAAATTGAAAAATGCATTCACGCTTGGTCTCCCTTCCAGTGCCATGCAAAATGTCTATCTTTTTCTTGAAGTGGCCTACTTTTCAGCGTGCACGTCTGTGGAATAGGAGTGAATAGGAGTGCAATGTGTGTCCGCGCCACTGCACAGGGATATGCTGCTTCCACCGAGGGGTTCTGACAGCCAGGATGCGTCACAAATGGCACTCTGTTCCCTAAGTAGTGCACTGCTTTTGACTTGGACCCATAGGGTTCTGGTCAAAAGTAGTGCACTAAATAAGGAATAGGGTGCCATTTGAGACACCCGCCCCAGGCTTTAGCTCGGGGAGACCTTTAGTTCGTTTTTCATTAACTGTTGCAGGCAGAGAGACTCGGGGACACAGATAATAACATCAGAAATATCACCGGTAGCGGTTCTGTAGCAGTTCATGAATCCTAGAATGCATCCCACATGGCACCCTATTCCATACATAGTGCACTACTTTTAACATGGGCCGATCTGGTCAAAAGTAGTGTGCACTGTAGTGACTAAGGTGCCACTTGGGAGGAAGCCTAGAGTCTAGAGTCTACGCTTCCCTTCCTCTTGTCCTGTAAACTTTGTGGGGATGATGAGAGTGATTCTGATGATATTTCTCTATATTACTTTATACATTTCCTTTTTTTCATCTCTTCTCTTTCTCATTGATCAGTTGCACTCTCTCTCACTTTTCTAGTTCTTTCTCTTCTATCACTCTCTTCTACCTTCATGAACTAAACCGCCTCTTTAACCCATCACTTTCACCCATCCCTTTCACCCATCTCTCCCACTCTGTTTTACCCATCTCTCACACATCCATTCCCCTCTCTCTCTGTCTCTCTGTCTCTCTGTCTCTCTCTCTCTCTCTCTCTGTCTCTCTCTCTCTCTCTGTCTCTCTGTCTCTCTCTCTCTCTGTCTCTCTCTCTCTCTCTCTCTCTCTCAATTCAAAATGCTTTATTAGCATGGGAAACATATGTTTACATTGCCAAAGCAAGTGAAATATATAATAAACCCTTATGTTGCCACAGACTGGTACATGTCCCTGAGCCTGGAAATTGTTGATCTCCCCCTCTAGGATGGAGACGCTGTCATCATTAAAGTATGGGGAGTCTATTGGGGGGATATAGGTAGCACAAATAAGGATTTCTTTCTAAGTTGAAATCATTTTCTTTTTAATTTCTAGCCAGATGTACAATTTCCTGTGTAAACTAATTTAATAGCCTGGGTTAGGTCTGCTCTATACCAAATTAGCATACCCCCTGAGTCTCTTCCCTGTTTCACACCTGGTAGTTTGGTGGATGGGACTACCAGCTCTCTGTAGCCTAGAGGGCAATCAGTGGGTCCATCCTCTATATCATGTTTCTTGTAGGATGACAATGTCTGTATTTCCAATTTATTTGATGAAGTCTGGGTCCCTGCCCTCTCTCTCTCACACACACTCTCATCTCCACAGCCACAGGCAGCCCACTACTTCCCTCCATCCCTCTATCTCTCAAAAATTCAATTTAAGGGCTTTATTGGCATGGGAAACATTTGTTTACATTGCCAAAGCAAGTGAAATAGAAAATAAACAAAAGGGAAATGAACAATAGAAAATAAACAGTACACATTACACTCACAAAGTTCCAAAGGAATAGAGACATTTCAAATGTCATATTATGGCTATATATGGTGTTGTAACGATGTGCAAGTAATGATCTTTTTGTTTTCTCATGATTTGGTTGGGTCTAATTGTGATGCTGTCCTGGGGCTCTGTGTTTGTGTTTGCCCCTGGACCAGCTTGCTAGGGGACTCTTCTCCAGGTTCATCTCTCTGTAGGTGATTGCTTTGTTATGGAAGGTTTGGGAATCGCTTCCTTTTAGGTGGTTGTCGAATTTACCTTCTCTTTTATGGATTTTGATAATTAGCGGGTAATTCTGCTCTGCATGCATTATCTGGTGTTTTATGTTGTACACAGAGGATATTTTTGCAGAATTCTGCATGCAATCTCAATTTGTTGTTTGTCCCATGTTGTGAATTCTTAGTTGGTGAGCGGACCCCAGACCTCACAACCATAAAGAGCACTGTGTTCTATAACTGATTCAAATATTTTTAGCCAGATCCTAATTGGTATGTCTAATTTTATTTTCCTTTTGATAGTGTAGATGGGTGGGGCTCAAGCTGCATCCCTGTCTCACCCCACGGCCCTGTGGCAAGAAATTTGTGTTTTTTGCCAATTTTAACTGCACATTTGTTGTTTGTGTACATGGATTTTATAATATAGTATGTTTTTCCCCAAACACCACTTTCCATCAATTTGTATAGTAGACCCTCATGCCAAATTGAGTCAAAAGCTTTTTTTTGAAATCAACAAATTTGCTCAGTACGTTGTTTTTACTGAGGAAAAGACGAGTCTGCTGTTAATGATAATGCAGAGGATCTTCCCAAGGTTGCTGTTGCATATCCCACGGTAGTTATTGGGTTCAAATTTTTCTCCACTTTTGTGGATTGGGGTGATCAGTTCTTGGTTCCAAATATTGGGGAAGATGCCAGAGCTGAGAATGATGTTAAAGAGTTTAATTATAGACAATTGGAATTTGTGGTCTGTAAATTGTATTATTTAGATTAGGATACCATCAACCGCACAAGCCTTTTTGGGTGGGGTTGTATTCTTTCCTGTAGTTCATTCAATGTAATTTGAGTATCCAGTGGGTTCTGGTAGTCTTTAATAGTTGATTCTAAAATGTATATTTGATCATGTATATGTTTTTGTAGTTTGTCCTTTGTTATAGAGCCAGAACGATTGGAGAAGGGGTTCATCCACATATCTCCGTTTTGGATAGCTAATTTTTTGTTTTGCAATTTTCCAAGAAGTGGTTTGATTCTATGGATTCTTCAATTACATTGAGCTGATTTTGTCATTCTTATTTACAATGACGGTCTACCCCAGCCAAACCCAGATGACACTGGACAAATTGTGCACCGCCCTATGGGACTCCCAATCACAGCCAGTTGTGATACAGCCTGGAATCGAACCAGGGTCTGTAGTGATGCCTCTAGCACTGAGATGCATTGCCTTAGACCGCTGCGCCTATCGGGAGCCCTACTGTAGTTGTAACTATAGCTTGTCAGCTCTGGGAATTGAACTTTCAACCTTTTGGTTACTAGTCCAACGCTCTAACCACTAGGCTACCTGAGGGTTTTATTCTGTATCGAGGAAATTCAGGCCAAATGCCCAAATTGTATTTATTTTTTCATTTTTTTATTTCACCTTGGTTTAACCAGGTAGGCTAGTTGAGAACAAGTTCTCATTTACAACTGCCACCTGGCATTTAAAGGCAAATGTTCCCACGTCGGCGGAGATGGCATTTCACAGTAAACACTGCATATGTCGACTCAATCAGAAATGACCTTTACACATTTTTTTTTTATTGCGAAATCTGTAACTCTTCAGTGATACGGATTGAATAGAGTCGTGAATGTTACCGTTTCAACTAACAGGATGTTGTGAGTGGTACAGTTCAAATGTTGGTAGTCTGGAATTTTTTCCAATTTAGGTGTGATTCAAGAGATAGGAGTTTCGATTGAAATTGAGTTAAATCATTGAAGAAATGATCATCCATTATCCAACACAGTAACATTGACAAAATATTGTGGTGTTCAATGCAAAACACAAAAAAATATTGTCACATACAGTGAAATGTGATGCAGTGCATTGTGTTGTTTTATAGGGTCAGCCATAGTAGTACTGTGCCCCTGGAACAAATTAGGGTTAAGAGCCTTGCTCAAGGGCGCATGATTTTTCACCTTGGAGCCTCGGGTATTCAAACCAGCAGCCTTTGTTACAGGGCCAACACTCTAACCACTAGGCTACCTGCCTCCCTCAGAAGTGTGCCTCTCAGATCATTGTTACTCTGCAACTCTGCACTCTGTCTGGTTTTGGTTAACAATAAGTAGAGAACTGACTTGATTTAAATATGGAGCGCTTTAACAGGATAACACCCATTAATAGCTAAAGGTCTGGTCCCTGTAGGTCTCTATAGGTCTGGTCTCTATAGGTCTGGTCTCTATAGGTCTCTATAGGTCTGGTCTCTTAAGGTCTGGTCTCTATAGGTCTGGTCTCTATAGGTCTCTATTGGTCTCTATAGGTCTGGTCTCTATAGGTCTCTATAGGTCTCTATAGGTCTGGTCTCTATAGGTCTGGTCTCTTAAGGTCTGGTCTCTATAGGTCCGGTCTCTATTGGTCTCTATAGGTCTGGTCTCTATAGGTCTCTATAGGTCTCTATAGGTCTGGTCTCTATAGGTCTCTAAAGGTCTGGTCTCTATAGGTCTGGTCTCTATAGGTCTGGTCTCTATAGGTCTGGTCTCGATAGGTCTATATTCCAGACCTATAGAGACCAGACCTATAGAGACCAGACCTTTAGAGACCAGACCTATAGAGACCAGACCTATAGAGACCAGACCTATAGAGACCAGACCTTTAGAGACCAGACCTTTAGAGACCAGACCTTTAGAGACCAGACCTTTAGAGACCAGACCTATATAGACCAGACCTTTAGAGACCAGACCTTTAGAGACCAGACCAACTCAAAGCTTCCTGTTTTCATTCCCTCTGATTTGTACTCTGTCAAACCTAAGTACCATTTGGAATGCACATGGCATCATGTGCAGATAGCACTGAGATGTCTCCCCTACAGACCCACTGGGCTCCAATTTCCACAACTGTTATCTTCTCAGTGCGATTCAAACTGTGACTTCTTGCGCCATTCTCACTCTGGAGATGTGACGCTGTGAAGTGCAAGGAAAACAGAAATGTCCATAAATCTAAAACCAAGGGCTTCATTCCAAATGGCACCCTATTCCCTATATAGTGCTCTACTTTTTACCAGAGGGCCTTGGTCAAAAGTATTACACTATTTAGGGAATATGATGCTATTTGGGATGGATATCCATAAATCTGAAACAGACCCTAGGGATCCTTTTATAGACCTGGTCAATATGCTGGTACATTCAGCTTTGACACTGCAGGGATCCATCATACACATTACACAGGATCTAGCCACACCCACCATGCTACACATTACACAGGAGCTAGCCACACCCACCATGCTACGCATTACACAGGAGCTAGCCACACCCACCATGATACACATTACACAGGATCTAGGCACACCCACCATGCTACACATTACACAGGAGCTAGCCACACCCACCATGCTACACATTACACAGGACCTAGCCACACCCACCATGATACACATTACACAGGAGCTAGCCACACCCACCATGCTACACATTACACAGGAGCTAGCCACACCCACCATGATACATCTATCACTAAGCAGTTGTTCCACCCATGGAATTGTGGTAGGTAGCTCATTGTGGTAATTATATTGTGGTAATTTTAATTCTATGGACCCAGCACCTCCGTGCAGACCAACTCAGTGGCCTTATTGCTAGTTTCCTCGCCTAAATTGGAAGGTTGGGAGTTACTGTAGATCCTCTGAGTCATACCACAGTTCGGAAACTGATGCGTCTCTGCTTGGCACTAGAATCCTGTCATGGGTTTGGTTTCCTGAGAATCATGTCAGGTTGGTGTGTGTAGCTGGTGAAAAGTCAGGCACAGGAAAGCAGAGATGAGTGAACAACGTATCTGTCTCTCTGTGACCACCGATAACGTTGACTGTGTATCCCTGCAGATACAGGAATAACAGGATAACAAATCCAATGCACCCCAAAAAATCAAACGGGGCGAAATAATGCCAGCCATAAACCATGTTTGGTGTGCGTGATAGTTTGTCAACATGGGCCAGCATCCCTGTGGAATGCTTTCGACACCTTAGGGGGGCAACTCAATATTGGGAAGGCCTATGTATACTTCATTTGTCTTTAATGCAGTCACCTCAGTTTTCATTTGAAGCATATTTGTAACGATTGTAAAGACATTGGCAACTTTGTATTTGTAGTCAACGTTATCGGTGGTCACAGAGAGACAGATAAACATGTTGGTTATATGTTTAGCAGAGGTCTTCTGAGTTTAAAGTGTCGCGGAAGGGCAATTACAATACCCTCCAGTGTTTTGGTAATTCCTTCTCTCTCTCTCTCTCTCTCTCTCTCTCTCTCTCCCTCTCTCCTTTTCCAGCTGTACATCCAGACCACCATCCTCTGTATCTCTATGAATCTCAGTGCCTCGGTGGCCTTGGGGATGCTCTACATTCCTAAAGTCTATGTCATCATCTTCCACCCGGAGCTTAATGTCCAGAAGAGGAAGAGGAGCTTCAAGGCGGTGGTGACAGCCGCGTCCCTGACCACACGCCTCTCACACAAGACCAGTGACAGGCCCAACGGAGAGGCCAAGACGGAACTGTGTGAAAACATTGATCCAAACAGTAAGCATCACCAAACCATGGCCCGTATTCACAAGGAGTCTCAGAGTACCAGTGCTGATCTAGGAGTAGGAGTGCTGATCTAGGAGTAGGAGTGCTGATCTAGGAGTAGGAGTGCTGATCTAGGAGTAGGAGTGCTAATCTAGGAGTAGGAGTGCTAATCTAGGAGTTGGAGTGCTGATCAAGGATTAGGAGTGCTAATCTAGGAGTTGGAGTGCTGATCAAGGAGTAGGAGTGCTGATCTAGGAGTAGGAGTGCTGCTCTAGGAGTTGGAGTGCTGATCTAGGAGTAGGAGTGCTAATCTAGGAGTAGGAGTGCTGCTCTAGGAGTATGAGTGCTTATCAAGGAGTAGGGTGCTGATCTAGGACTTGGAGTGCTGATCTAGGAGTAGGAGTGCTGATCAAGGAGTAGGGTGCTGATCAAGGACTTGGAGTGCTGATCTAGGAGTAGGAGTGCTGATCAAGGAGTATAAGTGCTAATCTAGGACTTGGAGTGCTGATCTAGGAGTAGGAGTGCTGATCAAAGAGTAGGGTGCTGATCAAGGAGGCGGATGCTGATCTAGGAGGAGGATGCTGATCTAGTAGGAGGATGCTGATCTAGTAGGAGGATGCTGATCTAGTAGGAGTGCTGATCATCATGATTTAACAGGCAAAACTCCTTCTCTGTGACTCTTTGTGAATATGGTCCTAGAGCACCTTTGACCAGCATTTTGTTTTTAGTTCAACTGCCGCCATCTAAATTAATATGCTCTGCTGTTGACATTTTCATCTGGGATTACCCTTATCTGCTCTTGGAGAATCTGTAGTCACCATCTCTGATTCAGAGAGAGCACCCAACAGGAGGTACAAATTAACTCCTCACACTCACCCACTCTGGGAGTACTACTTATACAGCATTATTACCGTGGACTCCTTGAACAGATCTGGCTGATTGTTTAAACAAATGTGCAGCACACTATGGCTCTGTCCCAAATGTAACCATATTCCCTATACAGTGCACTACTTTTGAACAGTAACCTGCTAAAAAAAAAAAAAGTAGTGCACTATATGGGGGGATATGTTGCCATTTGGGATGCACCCTCTGTTCGGTTGTTTTGCATGCTTAATATATCTATATATATATTTTTTTACACATTTTAGAATTTCAATGGAACACAGGGTGACAATATGCCATCAGCAGATACACTCATTACTACGCTATTAGTATATTCCCATCTGTTTTATTTAAAAGTATCACTGCCGATATTATGACTTACATGTAATTGTTATATTTTCATTTTAATCAGCAACCTGAAGATGTATGGCATGGTCGGTATCAACTCCTCAGATGTGTTCCTTATAATAGTGTTAGTGTATAAGAGTTTGATTTCATTTAACCCGAAATAACTCCAAATAATGTTTTACCTCGCCCTTCTGCAGCATAGGGGGACATTTAACTACATTTGGATAAATGTCACTATTTGGACATAATGAGACCATGTTGTGAAAGACGACCATGCAATAGTCACGTACAAAATGGATTCTTGCTGGTCATGCAGAAATGAAAATGAGTTCATCCCGAATGGCACCCTAAGTCCCTATATTGACCAGATCCAGGGATCTGGTCAAAAGTAAGATGAACTATATAGGGAATAGGATGTCATTTGAGACACATTCTAGAAGAATGGATGTGTCCTCCTATAAGCTTTACTCTAGCCCTATTTATACCTGATTCTAACATGTCTGTTGTCCTGATCTTGTCCACATTCTGATTGTGCACACATTTGTCGACAGGTGTAGACAATCAAATGACGCATTGTGATCTGATTGTGATTAGATCTTCCTGACCACCTCTGGAGGTATTCGAATACACATCTTGTACAAATAGCCTTGAAGATTAAACGAATCCTGACAACGAAAGCATATACAGTACCAGTCAAACGTTTGGATACACCTACTCATTCAAGGGTTTTTCTTAATGTTTACTATTTTCTACATTGTAGAAGATCAAAACTTGTCATCAAGGCAAAGGGTGGCTACTTTGAAGAATATCAAATATAAAATATATTTTGATTTGTTTAACACTTTTATTAATAAACATATTTTTGAATAGATATCATCCTTAATGAGTGAAAAAGGGTTCCCTCCATTCCCACGTCCAATGCCAGTGCAAAAGCAAATATTTGAAAACATCATACAGAAAGGCTAAGGACTGTAATAGTAGGAGTGGGAACGGGAGGACCCGATGCCCAGATTATTCAGAGCTGGAGTAGGAACGGGTCAACCAATTCCCAGATTATTCAGAGCTGGAGTAGGAACGGGTCAACCAATTCCCAGATTATTCAGAGCTGGAGTAGGAACGGGTCAACCAATTCCCAGATTATTCAGAGCTGGAATAAGAACGGGTCAACCAATTCCCAGGTTATTCAGAGCTGGAGTGGGAAAGGGAGAACCCAATGCCCAAAGGCGTAGAGGAACATTATACCTCCACATTATACCTTGATAAAAAGGTACAGGGGAACATTATACCTTGATATAAAGGTACAGGGGAACATTACACCTCCACATTATACCTTGATATAAAGGTACAGGGGAACATTACACCTCTACATTATACCTTGATATAAAGGTACAGGGGACCATTACACCTTCACATTATACCTTGTTATAAAGGTACAGGGGAACATTATACCTCCACATTATACCTTGATATAAAGGTACAGGGGAAGATTATACCTTGATATAAAGGTACAGGGGAACATTATACCTCCACATTATTCCTTGATATAAAGGTACAGGGGGACATTACACCTCCACATTATACCTTGATATAAAGGTACAGGGGAACATTATACCTCCACATTGTACCTTGATATAAAGGTACAGGGGAACATTACACCTCCACATTATACCTTGATATAAAGGTACAGGGGAACATTATACCTCCACATTATACCTTGATATAAAGATACAGGGGAACATTATACCTCCACATTATACCTTGATATAAAGGTACAGGGGAACATTATACCTTGATATAAAGGTACAGGGGAACATTATACCTTGATATAAAGGTACAGGGGAACATTATACCTCCACATTATACCTTGATCTAAAGGTACAGGGGAACATTATACCTCCACATTATACCTTGATATAAAGGTACAGGGGAACATTATACCTTGATATAAAGGTACAGGGGAACATTATACCTTGTGTCACGATATCCGCCGAGGTCGGTCCCTCTCCTTTATCGGGCAGCGTTCTGCGGTCGGCGGTCGACGTAACCTGTCTTCTAGCTACCACCGATCTACTTTTCATTTTCTATGATTTTTTGTCTTCATTATACACACCTGGTTTCTATCCCATAATTACATGTTCCTTATTTAAACCCTCTGTTTCCCCCATGGTTGTGTGCGTGTTTATTCTATGTTAGAGGTTCTTGTTTATGTGAGCTTGTACTACCAATTTTGGTAGTTTTATATTTTGAGTAAATATACGTGATTACTCATCTCCTGCGCCTGACTCTGCCTACCTGCTACATTGAGACATCTGTCAGAAACACTCACCCTAATATGGAGTCAGCAGGAGCACACAGCCCTCCTCTGCCAGTTGAGGAGCGCATCCAGCAGCATGCGACCATGTTGCAACGTATCGGCATAGCCATGGATCGCATGCTGCAAAATCTGGAGCGATGGGAGAGGAGGTTTTCCAGCGCTTCCACCATCATCACATCCTCCCACTCCCCAACCCACACCGCTGTCCACCGCTCCTACACCTGGTTCCAGTGGAATTAGTCTTGCGCTCCCGAGGGAGTATGATGGGACGGGTGCCGGTTGCCAGGGGTTCCTACTCCAGATGGAGCTCTACCTGGCGACCGTTCACCCGGCTCCTTCGGGACGCAAAAGCGTGTCCTCCCTCGTCTCCTGCCTCTCAGGGAAAACCCTGGAGTGGGCCAACGCCGTATGGGGAGAGGAAGGAGCGGCGTTGGACCACTACGAGAAGTTTACCCGCCGCTTCCGGGCAGAATTCGATCATCCACCTGAGGGTAGAGCAGCGGGTGAACTCCTGTGGCAGGGGACGAGGAGCGCACAGGACTTTGCGCTGGATTTCCGAACCCTGGCCGCCGGTGCGGGATGGAATGACAGGGCCCTGATCGACCATTACCAGTGCAGTCTGCGTGAGGGAGGCCACCGCTCCACTAAGTATGGTTACGCAGGAGGGTCATGAGGAGAGAATCAGTCTCTACCTTATTGATTCTCCTGCATTTCAAGTGGTGCTGGGCCTACCCTGGTTGGCCTATCAACCAGGTATAACTTCCGGCCCCGACAGAGATGGCAGCCTCGCTTCACGTTCTCAGGAAACCATGCAGTATTTTGTTTTGGATATAAGAGCAACGTCAACTTACAAACATTACGACCAGGAATACGACTTTCCCAAAGAGGATTCTCGGTTTGTTAACCCAACCAGGACAATAGACTGGATAGCACCCGGCGACTCAAAACAACGGCGGCGCCGGAGAAGAGGGAAACGCGCCGGTGTTTTGGTCAAGCTACGTCGGCGGGCGCATCGTGCACCTCTCCCGAGTATTTTAATCGCCAATGTACAGTCTCTTGACAACAAAGTAGACGAAATCAGATCAAGGGTTGCCTTTCAGAGAGACATCCGAGACTGCAACGTTCTTTGCTTCACGGAAACATGGCTCACTCAGGACACGTTATCGGAGTCGGTACAGCCACCTGGTTTCTCCACGCATCGCGCCGACAGAAACAAACTTCTATCTGGTAAGAAGAAGGGTGGGGGTGTGTGTCTTATGATTAACGAGACGTGGTGTGATCATAACAACATACAGGAACTCAAGTCCTTTTGTTCACCTGACATAGAATTCCTTACAATCAAATGCAGACCGCATTATCTACCAAGAGAATTCTCCTCGATTATAATCACAGCCGTGTATATCCCCCCTCAAGCTGATACATCGACGGCACTGAAAGAAATTCATCGGACTCTATGTAAACTGGAAACCACATATCCTGAGGCTGCATTTATTGTGGCTGGGGATTTTAATAAGACTAATTTAAGAACAAGGCTCCCGAAATTTTACCAGCATATCGAATGTGCCACCCGGGCTGGTAAAATCCTGGATCACTGTTATTCCAACTTCCGTGATGCATACAAGGCTATTCTCCTCCCTCCTTTCGGCAAGTCTGACCATGACTCCATTTTTCATGACTATCGCCCCGTAGCACTCACTTCCGTCATCATGAAGTGCTTTGAGAGATTAGTCAAGGATCATATCACCTCCATCCTGCCAGACACCCTGGACCCACTCCAATTTGCTTACCGTCCCAATAGGTCCACAGACGACGCAATCGCAATCACACTGCATACTGCCCTAACCCATCTGGACAAGAGGAATACTTATGTAAGAATGCTGTTCATCGACTACAGCTCAGCATTTAACACCATAGTTCCCTCCAAGCTCGTCATTAAGCTCGAGACCCTGGGTCTCGACCCAGCCCTGTGCAACTGGGTCCTGGACTTCCTGACGGGTCGGTCCCAGGTGGTGAGGGTAGGAAACAACATCTCCACCCCGCTGATCCTCAACACTGGGGCCCCACAAGGTGCGTTCTCAGCCCTCTCCTGTACTCCCTGTTTACCCATGACTGCGTGGCCAAGCACGCATCCAACTCAATCATCAAGTTTGCTGGCGACACTACAGTGGTAGGCTTGATTACCAACAACGACGAGGCGGCCTACAGAGAGGAGGTGAGGGCCCTCGGAGTGTGGTGTCAGGAAAATAACCTCTCACTCCAATGTCAGCAAAGCAAAGGAGATGATCGTGGACTTCAGGAAACAGGAGAGGAGCAACCCCTATCCACATCGAGGGGACAGTAGTGGAGAAGGTGGAAAGTTTTAAGTTCCTCGGCACATCACGGACAAACTGAATTGGTCCACCCACACAGACAGCGTGGTGGAGAAGGCGCAACAGCGCCTCTTCAACCTCAGGAGGCTGAAGAAATTCGGCTTGTCACCAAAATCACTCACAAACTTTTACAGATGCACAATCGAGAGCATCCTGTCGGGCTGTATCACCGCCTGGTACGGCAACTGCTCTGCCCACAACCGTAAGGCTCTCCAGAGGGTAGTGAGGACTGCACAGCGCATCACCGGGGGTAAACTACCTGCTCTTCAGGACACCTACACCACCCGATGTCACAGGAAGGCCAAAAAGATCATCAAGGACAACAACCACCCGAGCCACTGCCTGTTCACCCCAGGTCTCCACCGTGCACATCCCCTCAGAATATGCCAATTTGGCTCTCGCCTTCTGTAAGAAGAAGGCGACTCAATTACCACCCCATCGACAGGGTATTGTGGGATAAATCTCCTGGTAGACGCAGCACTTCCCTGGAGTCACGTGTATCCTCTGTCACAGGAGGAGACGGCGGCTATGGAAACATATGTCTCTGAATCCCTGGGACAGGGATACATTCGGCCCTCCACTTCACCTGCCTCCTTTTTTGTGAAGAAGAAAGATGGAGGTCTGTGCCCGTGTATTGACTATCGAGGTATCAATCAGATCACTGTGAGGTACAGCTACCCACTGCCTCTCATAGCTAGTGCAATAGAGTCAATGCACGGGGCGCGCTTCTTCACAAAATTGGATCTCAGGAGTGCTTACAATCTGGTGCGTATCCGGGAGGGGGACGAGTGGAAGACGGCATTTAATACCACCTCAGGGCACTATGAGTACCTCGTCATGCTGTACGGGTTGATAAATGCTCCATCAGTCTTCCAAGCATTTGTAGACAAGATTTTCCGGGACTTGCACGGACAGGGTGTAGTGGTGTATATCGACGACATTCTGATTTACTCCGCTACACGCGCCGAGCATGTGTCCCTGGTGCGCAAGGTGCTTGGTCGACTGTTGGAGCATGACCTGTACATCAAGGCTGAGAAATGTCTGTTCTTCCAACAGTCCCTCTCCTTCCTAGGGTACTGCATTTCCACGTCAGGGGTGGAGATGGCGAGTGACCGCATTTCAGCCGTGCGTAATTGGCCGACTCCCACCACGGTAAAGGAAGTGCAGCGGTTCTTAGAGTTTGCTAACTACTACCGAAAGTTTATCCGGGGCTTTGGTCAGGTAGCGGCTCCCATTACCTCACTGCTGAAGGGGGGACCGGTGCGACTGCAGTGGTCAGCTGAGGCGGACAGGGCTTTTGGTCACCTGAAGGCTATGTTTACCTCGGCTCCCGTGCTGGCTCATCCGGATCCCTCTTTGGCATTCATAGTAGGAGGTGGACGCGTCCGAGGCTGGGATAGGAGCTGTGCTGTCTCAGCGCTAGGGAACGCCACCAAAACTCCGCCCTTGTGCTTTCTTTTCGAAGAAGCTCAGCTCGGCGGAGCGAAACTATGATGTGGGGGACCGGGAGCTGTTGGCTGTCGTCAAGGCTCTGAAGTCGTGGAGACTTTGGTTTAAGGGGGCTAAACACCCTTTTCTCATCTGGACTGACCACCGTAATCTGGAGTACATCCGGGCAGCGAGGAGACTGAACCCTCGCCAGGCAAGGTGGGCCATGTTTTTCACCCGCTTTGTTTTCACCCTATCCTACCGACCAGGTTCCCAAAACACTAAGGCAGACGCAATGGGGATCTCTAAACTATGGGCAAATGAACAGTCAATAAAATTCCCAGCTGCGCCTGAATCTACGAGCGCCTTATGCTGGGAATGTGGGGAAAACTCAGGAAATTCAATAAACACATACATGTGAGCAACAGGGGGCTCTGGGTGAGCCTGGTGCCTACTCACCTGGGGTGACCCGAGAGTGCCCTGCCAGCTGCCTCGACTCCCAGAGGAACCTCCCCAGCACCGACCGGCAGTGTGCCCTCTGCGGCCACAGATGGTGCATGGATCGACCCCTCCTCCGGTTGTCCTAATTGCAGCACCTCCCAGCTCCATGGGCATCGGAGCGGTGGTGCTGGGGGATGGAATTGACAGACCCCCATCTGAACGTCTGCAGCTAGTCAGCAGATTATCCAACCGGATGGACAGGTCCACCAGCTGGTCGAAGGTCAGAGTTGTGTCCCTGCAAGTTAATATTAAGGTTAATATTAGTCTAGCAGTTAGTTTGGTACAGGGGGGGTTAATATTAGTCTAGCATTTAGTTTGGTACAGGGGGGGTTAATATTAGTCTAGCATTTAGTTTGGTACAGGGGGGTTAATATTAGTCTAGCATTTAGTTTGGTACAGGGGGGTTAATATTAGTCTAGCAGTTAGTTTGGTACAGGGGTTAATATTAGTCTAGCATTTAGTTTGGTACAGGGGGTAATATTAGTCTAGCATTTAGTTTGGTACAGGGGTTAATATTAGTCTAGAATTTAGTTTGGGGGTTAATATTAGTCTAGCATTTAGTTTGGTACAGGGGGTTAATATTAGTCTAGCAGTTAGTTTGGTACAGGGGGGTTAATATTAGTCTAGCATTTAGTTTGGTACAGGGGGTTAATATTAGTCTAGCATTTAGTTTGGTACAGGGGTTAATATTAGTCTAGCAGTTAGTTTTGGTACAGGGGGTAATATTAGTCTAGCAGTTAGTTTGAGTGCAGGGGTAATATTAGCCTAGCATTTAGTTTTCAAAACCACCCGTTAGAATTCCAAACCACCCCGTTGTACAATGTATTATATCCTGTGAATCTTTGAGCATTTTCCAGACTAATTTCTAGCAATAGAGTGTTGACGTGTAAAGGCACGTGAAGCTTTCTGTCCAATACCGAGATACAATACGATGGACTCTTTAGGCTACTTTGAAATGTACACTTTTTTTTATATGAAATACAAATGTATTTGTACGGATAACAAATACAGGCTGTAATGAGGAGTGTAAAACTATTGACAATTAAAGTGTGCTATTTTCTGTTGATTTATACAGCTTGTGTCATAAGGGAGGTCCAAGGCAGATAGGATGAATTTGCGTACAGGGAGGTACCAGGGAATCTGGTCACAATGGGCAGATAAGAGACACAGTTGATTGGATAACGACAACAGCGTTTTAATACAAGGTGTAACCATGGCTTCTGTTATTCATATGCTATCTATCTTCCCACTGTGCATGGCTACTGGCATGACAAACTGAAAAGCATCAACCTTCACAATCTAATGAAAACTGTTGATTATCAAAGCCTCTCCAGTATAGTGTCATGGACTGACTGGAAAAAAATAACCACAATTTAAATATATGACTTGGATAACTTCAGAACCTCAGGCTGTTCCAGGGTGTTCGGAGCACAGAGTAACGCTGTACACACACACACACACACACACACACACACAAAGCTGACGGGGATCTGTGTTTTTCTTCTATTCACTACAATTTAAATAATGTTTTTTTCCCAACAGGCTAATTCTCAGGTAAGACCAAATTAATCTTTAACTTTTTGCTATGACCTTGTTCTCATTCTTTGAAGTCTGGAAGAGGAGAAGAGATGGGAGGAGACGAGGGGAAAGGATAGGATGGGAGGGGAGGGGAGGAAAGAAGAGGAGAGGAGAGGAGAGGAGATGGGAGGGGTGGAGGAGACGTGAGGAAAACGCCAATGGGGTTTCCTCCAGCTAGCTATTTATCATAACCTTTCGAAATTCACTCATAACTTTCACATGGGAGAGATAAAGGAAGCAGAATATTTCAGTGCATTTGAGCCGCAGAAATATAGTTTCCCAAACTCAGTCCTTGGGCTGCCTCACTATTGAACAGCACTCTCCAGCCCTGTCCCTGTCGGTTTTCACTCCAACCCTGATCTAGCGCACATGATTCAAAAAATTACCTGGTTGATAAGCTGAACCAGGTTAGTTACAACTTGGGTTGGAGTGGAAACCTACTGGAGGGTATCTCTCCAGGAACAGGGTTAGAGTGTAAACCTACAGGAGGGTAGCTGTCCAGAAACAGGGTTGGAGTTAAAACCTACACAAGTGTATCTCTCCAGGGACAGGGTTGGAGAGCCCTGCTATGGAGCATACTTCCTGAGCACCCTACCCCATTGTATTTGGAACATGCTAGCAAGTAGGCTATTCTACCACTCCTGTTGTTTTGCACCCAATGAACCTAACACCAAGTAAACACACCTCAATCACTGGTACTCTGACACCATGACTATTGACTACTGGTCTGTTTCAGTAAATCAGCACAATATCCTACAGATCTTTAATGTGTCACGTTTACTTAAAAAGGGTCTTAGTGTTTAGCATATGGTACTGTGGATTTAGGCATAGGTTTACAGATTAGAGCATTGATGACATAGGTTTACTGATTAGAGCATTGATGATAACGAGACAGAAAATATAAGGTATTGTTACCCATAGAGAGCAAATAAAGTAATATATTCAACCAAGCATGATGTACACATAGCTTTAGGACCCTCATCCGTCACCCTGGTAACCATGTTTATGGGACGTTCAAGACAATACTTCTCCTGTTCAGTGGCAAGCCATTAATCAATATGCTGATTATTTTACTTTTATTTTGTTATTCCACCTACAGTGCCTTCAGAAGGTATTCACACCCCTTCAATCATTTTCAACATTTTGTTGTGTTACAGCCTGAATTTAAAATTGATTACATCTATATGTTTTGGGTCACTGGCCTACACACAATACCCTATAATGTCAAAGTGGAATAATGTTTCTCAGAAGTTTTACAAATGAGTAAAAAAAATACAAAATATTCAATCCCTTTGTTATGGCAAGCCTAAATTAGTTCAGGAGTAAAAATGTGTTTAACAAGTCACATAATAAGTTGCATGGACTCACTCTGTGTGCAATACTAGTGTTTAACATGATTTTTGAATGACTACCTCATCTCTGTACCCCACACATACAATTATCTGTAAGGTCCCTCAGACGAGCAATGAATTTCAAACACGAATTCAACCACAATGACCATGGAGGTTTTCCAATTCCTCGCAAAGAAAAGTACCAATTGGTAGATGGGTGGGAAAAAAAGATGAATACCCCTTTGAGCACGGGGAAGTTATTAATTACACTTTGGATGGTGTATGAATACACCCAGTCACTACAAAGATACAGGCGTCCTTCTTACCGCAGGGATTTCCCCATGAACCCAAAGGTGACTTCAAAACAATTACAGAGTTTAATGCAGCAGTTCCCAAGCTAGGGGTCGCGACCCCATGTGGGTTTGCCTGATATGAAAATTGAGTCACGTGAGAATTTCCTAAATATTGAAAAAAATTGTGTCATAAAATCATTGTAAATGTGGTTAACCTTAAAAAATATCTAAATGACAATTATTAAAATGTAAAGTATATAATTGAACCAGAGAACGACCTCAGGTCAGGCTGCCCTTGACCTTTGGTGAATGGTTACGCTATGAAACCACACAGTATTACAGAGACTTTGATATTATCAGCTGAAAACAATGTGCCGGGGAAACAATGTGTTGGGAGGCAGAGGCACAGAAACTCACGTAAATAACTTGTGTCATATAACACTGTTCAATTAAGGATGCATTGTATTGCTAGCAATCAAGAGTAAACTTTACTGAATGACTTAAAAACTCCCCATCTTATCCTCTCCAAATGGAGGGACGAGATGTGAGGGACGAGATGCCCCATGCATTGACTTCTGTTCTCTACATGTCGGGGGATGCTATTCACCAGGACATACTGTTCCCGGCTCACGATTCCCCAGCATGAAGCAGCGTAAGTAATGTTCAGTGTGCTGAGTGACTATATTGACAAGAAACAGATTCCATATGGCGATCGAATGGTGGGCTTTTGCACAGATGGGGCTTCATCTATGGTGGGGCGGAGGGCAGACCTCTGCACCCTAGTTATGAATGTGTCTGCCTCTGACATATGGACATGATACGCCGAGAGAAACTGGCGGCAAAAGAGCTGAGCACAGAACTCTGAGATATACTGCAGCAGGTAACCACATCCACTGCACACACGCGCCTGTTCACTAAACTATGTGGAGTAATGGGATCGGAGCATGACCATGTTCACCGAGGCTTGGTGGTTATCGAGGGGGGGATTGTTTGGAAAGATTTTTTTCGCATTGCGAGAAGAACTGTTGTACTTCACAATGGATGTAAAGAACAGACTTGGTTGACTTTCTGTGTAATGAAAATAAAATAACAGAAAACAGCATCAGTAAGTGTTCCTCAAGAGTGATGACTGCTCACCTCCAACGCTTGGAAGAGCACTTTTGGGACCTACTTCCCAATCCGTTTGACTGTGATCCTGGCTCAGTTGACATGCCGGTTAGGGAAATCAAACAGCTGATCGAGCTGTCGTGACCGAATGCTGCAGACAACACATTCACGGGTCACTATGGAGGAGTTTTGGTTCCTGACTCAAAGGGAATACCCTGCCGTCTTCCTCAAAACAACCGGGAACCGGGAACTGGGAACTTGGAAATCTCTGACTTCCGACTTCAGTGCATTCAAGACTACTGGGAACTGGGAAATCTCTGACTTCCGACTTCAGTGCATTCAAGACAACTGGGAACTGGGAAAGAAACTAGGATTCCAACTCGGGAACTCTGGCCTCTTTCTAGCGCTCAGACTTTCCGACCTGAAGATAACTGACGTCATGATTTGACATCATATTTTTTCTCAGTTGTCTTAAAAGCAACATGAAACTCACGGTTCCCTTTGCCAGCTCATATCTGTGTGAAGCTGGATTCAGTGCTCTTGTCTGCAATAAAACCAAATATCGATCTAGGTTGGATGTGACAGGAGAGATGAGGTACACACTGTCGACCACGCCCCGCTGACTTTGAGAAGCTCTGAAGCGACATGCATCAAGCACACCAGCAAGCACACCCATCTCATTAGTGGTGGTGAGATAAGAGACATTAGGTCAGACTAATTTTCCAATTGACTGTCATAGCTCCCACATTAAAAGTATGTGACGGTGAGTTGAGAAGACAATCCGAAGTACTGTTAGAACATTTTTTTTCTTCTTCTAATGAACGCCATTGGCTGTTAATTACATAATTATTTTCACATGGTTTGGGGTGGCAAGAATTTTCAGAAAGCAAAATGGAGTCGTGAGCTAGAAGTTCCCTGGTCTAATAGCTGTGACAAGAGAACACTGAGGATGGATCAACAACATTGTAGTTACTCCACAATACTAACCTAAATGACAGAGTTTAATGGCTGTGATGGGAGAAAACTGAGGATGGATCAACAAGATTGTAGTTACTCCACAATACTAATCTAAATGATAGAGTGAAAAGAATGAAGCCTGTACAGAATACAACAATTACAAGATATTTATCCTGTTGCAATAAGGCACTAAACTAAAACTGGTCGAAAGTCATGCACTATATACTGTAGGTCATTGTGCCATTTGGGAAACAGACACTATTCCCTGTTCATGCTAGAGAATCCGCAGCAGTCTGCCATCTCTCCTGCCTCGTCCTCTGTCATGTGTCCCCATAGAGCACCATCTGGTCCTGGGTATCCCTCTATCCCTCTGCAGCTCTCTCTCTCGCTCTCTCTCTCTTTCTCTCAAATACTCTTTCATCCCTCTGCAGCTCTATCTCTCTCTATCTATCTCTCTCTCTGTCTCTCTCTATATCTCTCTCAGTCTCTCTCTGTCTCTCTTTGCCTTGGCTCTTCTCTAACTGTGTGAATGATATGAGGCTTTGGGAAGTTATACATACAAAGGGTCCCCTGGAAGCTGAAATCAATGGCATGATACCTATACTAATCCAGATAAATTAATAATAGCAATTTATGGTGTAATTGTGGGTATTGACATTTTTTGTTGTGCTAACCATACCAGCTCATTGACTTTATTTAAAAATAAAATATAGCATTTGATTTGTTTAAGAATTTATTAAAACAAGCTCATGCAACTCAACTCCATGAGATTGTAAGGTTGGGAGTTTGATCCTCTGCCGAGTCATACCAAAGACTAAGAATGGGACCCAATGTGTCTCTGCTTGGCACTCAGCATTAAGGAGATAGATTGTGGGTAAGGCCCTGCAGTAGACTAGTGTCCTGTCCAGGGGGTGTACTTGTACATCAAGCTGTCTCACTACAGAAACAGGAGATAGACTAGTGTCCTGTCCAGGGGGTGTACTTGTACATCAAGCTGCCTCACTCTGCAGAAACAGGAGATAGACTAGTGTCCTGTCCAGGGGGTGTACTTGTACATCAAGCTGTCTCACTACAGAAACAGGAGATAGACTAGCGTCATATCTCACACTTCAGAAACAGGAGATAGACTAGCGTCCTGTATAGGGGGTGTACTTGTACATCAAGCTGTCGCACTACAGAAACAGGAGATAGACTATTGTCCTGTATAGGGGGTGTACTTGTACATCAAGCTGCCTCAAGCGCCTATGAGCTGTTCCGGCTACTTTATAACCGCAGCTTATTGTCTTTAAAAAAAATATATAGATACTATTTGATTTGTTTAATAATTGAAATAGCTAACGCAAATATGTGTTACTGAAGCCAATATTCGGCTGTCAGTCATAAGTGAACGGCAGCATTCTGCATCAACACATTAGCATGATAATTGCCGCGGTAACAGTGACTGTGTCATATCAGTATACATCGACTGGCATCCTTATAAAAAGAAGAAGAAGTCATTACGGCAAGACCATAATATGCATAATAATGTCAATTTACTTTCGCTCACATGATGATTCTGTACTATTTTGTGTTAAACCAAATTGTCATTTGAGGGGGGCTAATGCATACCAACAGAGGATGGAGATGGTGAAGGAGAGGGGGAGATGGTGAAAGACGGGAGAGAGGAAGAAGGAGAGCGAGAGAGGGAGAGGGTGAAGGAAAGGGAGAGGGTGTAGGAGAGGGAGTGGGTGAAGGTGTGGGTGAAGGAGACGGAGAGAGGGAGAGTGTGAAGGACACAGAGAGGGTGAAGGAGAGGGAGAGGGTGAAGGAGAAGGATAGGGAGTGGGACGAGGAGAGGGTGAAGGAGAGGGAGAGGGTGAAGGAAAGGGAGAGGGTGTAGGAGAGGGAGAGGGTGAAGGTGTGGGTGAAGGTGTGGGTGAAGGACACGGGGAGTGGGAGAGTGTGAACGACACGGAGAGGGTGAAGGAGAGGGAGGAGGAGAGGGAGTGGGAGGAGGAGAGGGTGAAGGAGACGGAGAGAGGGTGAAGGAGGGGGAGTGGGAGGAGGAGAGGGTGAAGGAGAGGGAGAGAGGGTGAAGGAGGGGAGTGGGAGGAGGAGAGGGTGAAGGAGACGGAGAGAGGGTGAAGGAGGGGAGTGGGAGGAGGAGAGGGTGAAGGAGAGGGAGACGGTGTAGGAAGGGAGAGGGTGTAGGAGAGGGAGAGGGTGAATGTGTGGGTGAAGGAGACGGAGAGAGGGAGAGTGTGAACGACACGGAGAGGGTGAAGGAGAGGGTGAAGGAGAGGGAGTGGGAGGAGGAGAGGGTGAAGGAGACGGAGAGAGGGTGAAGGAGGGGGAGTGGGAGGAGGAGAGGGTGAAGGAGAGGGACTTATGAACTTGTTTTTTTTCTCATCTATTTACACACAATACCCCACAATGACATAGTGAAAACATGTTTTTAGAAAATGTTGCTAATGTATTGATATTAAAATACAGAAAGATACATCCCCAGAGTCAAAACATGTTAGAATCAACTTTGGCAGGGATTACAGCTGTGAGTCTTTCTGGGCAAGTCTCTAAGAGCTTTACTCACCTGGATTGTACAATATTTGCTAATTATTATTTAAAGAATTCTTCAAGCCCCGGCAAGTTGGTTGTTGATCATTGCTAAACAGCCATTTCCAAGTGTTGCCATAGATTTTCAAGCCGATTTTAAGTCAAAACTGTAACGAGGTCACTCATAAACATTCAATGTCGTCTTTGCATGTGCTTAGATCTATTCCGTTTATTTTTAAACAAAAAAAAACTCACTAGTCCTTGGCAATGACAAGCATACCCATAACATGATGCAGCCACTCCATGCTTAAACATACAGTTGAAGTCGGAAGTTTACATACAGTATGAAGAGTTGTACTCACTTACGTTTTGTGTTGTATTTGTCGCAAACATAACACTTTGTATTCAGGACATAAAGTTAATTTATTTGGTCAAAAGAAAATCTGTTTTACTTTAGTGCCTTATTGTAAACAAGATGCATGTTTTGGAATATTTTGTATTCTGTACAGGCTTCCTTCTTTTCACTCTGTTAATTAGGTTAGTATTGTGGAGTGACTACAATGTTGTTGATCCATCATCAGTTTTCTCCTATCACTGCTATTAAACTCTGTAACTGTTTTAAAGTCACCATTGGCCTCGTGGTGAAATCCCTGAGCGGTTTCCTTCCTCTCCAGTAACTAAGTTAGTAAGGATGCTTTTATCTTTGTAGTGACTGTGTGTATTAATAAATACACCATCCAAATTGTGATTAATAACTTCATCATGCTCAAAGGGATGTTCAATGTCTGCTTTTTTTTTTTAAATTGTTGCCCAACTACCAATACGTCTGTCCTTCTTTGCAAGGCATTGGAAAAACCTGCCTGGTCTATGAGGTTAGAAATGTGTTTGAAATTCACTGCTCAACTTACAGATAATTGTATGTGTGGGATTCAGAGATGAGGTAGTCATAAAAAAATATATGTTTAACACTATTATTGCACACAGAGTGAGTCCATGCAACTTACTATGTGCTTTCTTAAGCACATATTTACACCTGAACTTCTTTAGGCTTGCCATAAAGAAGGGGTTAAATACTCACTGACTCAAGACATTTCAGCTTTTCATTTGTAATTCATTTGTAAACATTTGTAAAAACATAATTTCGCTTTGACATTTTTGGGGGTATTGTGTGTAGGCCAGTGACAAAAAAAAGAAAAAAAAGAAATCTAAATTGTATCAATTTTAAAATTCTGGTTGTAACAAAATAGGGAATGAGACAAGTGTTGCGAAAACTTTGTGAAGTCTGTATATGGTAGGTAGTGCCTCATACAGGATGCTGTTAGACACCTCAAAAGTCAGATGAAGAGTTGTTTACCCTATTGATCTGTTAACATTGTCCCTGCAGTTATGGCTGATCCTGCATGTACCACTTTCCTGCTACTGTTGTGCATGTAAACCTGTACAAACACATGGTGTACCTTACCCTCGTCCTTATCCCTAGCCAACACAATACACTACGTGTTTTACTTCAAAACAAAAAAACACATAGCCCCTACTCACAATACTATAAAACACATAGCCCCTACTCACAATACTATAAAACACATAGCCCCTACTGACAATACTTTAAAACACATAGCCCCTACTCACAATACTTTAAAACACATAGTCCCTACTGACAATACTGTAAAACACATAGCCCCTACTCACAATACTATAAAACACATAGTCCCTACTGACAATACTGTAAAACACATAGCCCCTACTCACAATACTATAAAACACATAGCCCCTACTGACAATACTGTAAAACACATAGCCCCTACTGACAATACTATAAAACACATAGTCCCATACTCGCAATACTATAAAACATATAGCCCCTACTCACAATACTATAAAACACATAGCCCCTACTCACAATACTATAAAACACATAGCCCCTACTCACAATACTTTAAAACACATAGCCCCTACTCGCAATACTATAAAACACATAGCCCCATACTCACAATACTATAAAACACATAGCCCCTACTGACAATACTATACAACACATAGTCCCTACTCACTATAAAACACATATAGCCCCTAGTCAATAGTATAAAACACATAGCCCCCACTCACAATACTATAAAACACATAGCCCCTAGTCAATAGTATAAAACACATAGCCCCTACTCACAATACTGTAAAACACATAGCCCCTACTCACAATACTGTAAAACACATAGTCCCTACTCACAATACTATAAAACACATAGCCCCTAGTCAATAGTATAAAACACATAGCCCCTACTGACAATACTATAAACCATATAGCCCCTACTTACAATACTATAAAACACATAGCCCCTAGTCAATAGTATAAAACACATAGCCCCTACTCACAATACTATAAAACACATAGCCCCTAGTCAATAGTATAAAACACATAGCCCCTACTCACAATACTGTAAAACACATAGCCCCTACTCACAATACTGTAAAACACATAGTCCCTACTCACAATACTATAAAACACATAGCCCCTAGTCAATAGTATAAAACACATAGCCCCTACTCACAATACTGTAAAACACATAGCCCCTACTCACAATACTGTAAAACACATAGCCCCATACTCACAATACTATAAAACACATAGCCCCTACTGACAATACTATACAACACATAGTCCCTACTCACTATAAAACACATATAGCCCCTAGTCAATACTATAAAACACATAGCCCCTACTCACAATACTATAAAACACATAGCCCCTTCTCCCAATACTGTAAAACACTTCCGGCGCCGACAGAGATGGCAGCCTCGCTTCACGTTCTCAGGAAACCATGCAGTATTTTGTTTTTTTTATGTATTATTTCTTACATTGTTACCCCGGGAAATATTAAGTTTTATTACATACAACCGGGAGGAACTATTGGATATAAGAGCAACGTCAACTTACCAACATTACGACCAGGAATACGACTTTCCCAAAGAGGATTCTCGGTTTGTTACCCCAGCCAGGACAATAGACTGGATAGCACCCGGCGACTCAAACGGCGGCGCCGGAGAAGAGGGAAAGCGCCCGGTCTTTTGGTCAAGCTTACGTCGACGGGCGCATCGTGCACCTCTCCCGAGTATTTTAATCGCCAATGTACAGTCTCTTGACAACAAAGTAGACGAAATCAGATCAAGGGTTGCCTTTCAGAGAGACATCCGAGACTGCAACGTTCTTTGCTTCACGGAAACATGGCTCACTCAGGACACGTTATCAGAGTCGGTACAGCCACCTGGTTTCTCCACGCATCGCGCCGACAGAAACAAACATCTATCTGGTAAGAAGAAGGCGGGGTGTGTGTCTTATGATTAACGAGACGTGGTGTGATCATAACAACATACAGGAACTCAAGTCCTTTTGTTCACCTGACATAGAATTCATTACAATCAAATGCAGACCGCATTATCTACCAAGAGAATTCTCTCGATTATAATCACAGCCGTGTACATCCCCCTCAAGCTGATACATCGACGGCACTGAAAGAAATTCATCGGACTCTATGTAAACTGGAAACCACATATCCTGAGGCTGCATTTATTGTGGCTGGGGATTTTAATAAGGCTAATTTAAGAACAAGGCTCCCGAAATTTTACCAGCATATCGAATGTGCCACCCGGCTGGTAAAATCCTGGACCACTGTTATTCCAACTTCCGTGATGCATACAAGGCTATTCTCCGCCCTCCTTTCGCAAGTCTGACCATGACTCCATTTTGTTGCTCCCAGCCTACAAACAGAAACTACAACAGGAAACGCCCGTTCTCAGGTCTGTTCAACACTGGTCAGACCAATCTGATTCCATGCTGCAAGATTGCTTCGAGCACGTGGACTGGGATATGTTCCGGATAGCATCTGACAGCAACATTGATGTATACGCTGATTCGGTGAGCGAGTTTATTAGCAAGTGCATTGGTGATGTTGTACCCATAGCAAATATTAAAACCTTCCCCAACCAGAAATCGTGGATTGATGGCAGCATTCGCGACAAAACTGAAAGTGCGAACCACTGCTTTTAACCAGGTAAGGCTACCGGAAACATGACTGAATACAAACAGTGCAGCTATTCCCTCCGCAAGGCAATCAAACAAGCTAAGCGTCAATATAGAGACAAAGTAGAGTCACAATTCAACGGCTCAGACACAAGAGGAATGTGGCAGGGTCTACAGTCAATCACGGACTACAAAAAGAAAACCAGCCCTGTCGCGGACCATGACGTCCTGCTCCCAGACAAACTAAACAACTTCTTTGCTCGCTTTGAGGACAATACAGTGCCACCGACACGGCCGCTACCAAAACCTGCGGGCTCACCTTCACCGCAGCCAATGTGAGAAAAACATTTAAATGTGTTAACCCTCGCAAGGCTGCCGGCCCAGATGGCATCCCTGGCCGTGTCCTCAGAGCATGCGCATGACCAGCTGGCTGGTGTGTTTACGGACATATTCAATCAGTCCCTATCCCAGTCTGCTGTTCCCACATGCTTCAAGAGGGCCACCATTGTTCCTGTTCCCAAGAAAGCTAAGGTGACTGAGCTAAATGACTATCGCCCGTAGCACTCACTTCCGTCATCATGAAGTGCTTTGAGAGATTAGTCAAGGATCATATCACCTCCATCCTGCCAGACACCCTGGACCCACTCCAATTTGCTTACCGTCCCAATAGGTCCACAGACGACGCAATCGTAATCACACTGCATACTGCCCTAACTCCATCTGGACAAGAGGAATACTTATGTAAGAATGCTGTTCATCGACTACAGCTCAGCATTTAACACCATAGTTCCCTCCAAGCTCGTCATTAAGCTCGAGACCCTGGGTCTCGACCCAGCCCTGTGCAACTGGGTCCTGGACTTCCTGACGGGCCGGTCCCAGGTGGTGAGGGTAGGAAACAACATCTCCACCCCGCTGATCCTCAACACTGGGGCCCCACAAGGTGCGTTCTCAGCCCTCTCCTGTACTCCCTGTTTACCCATGACTGCGTGGCCAAGCACGCATCCAACTCAATCATCAAGTTTGCTGACGACACTACAGTGGTAGGCTTGATTACCAACAACGACGAGACGGCCTACAGAGAGGAGGTGAGGGCCCTCGGAGTGTGGTGTCAGGAAAATAACCTCTCACTCAATGTCAACAAAACAAAGGAGATGATCGTGGACTTCAGGAAACAGGAGAGGGAGCACCCCCCTATCCACATCGAGGGGACAGTAGTGGAGAAGGTGGAAAGTTTTAAGTTCCTCGGCGTACACATCACGGACAAACTGAATTGGTCCACCCACACAGACAGCGTTGTGAAGAAGGCGCAACAGCGCCTCTTCAACCTCAGGAGGCTGAAGAAATTTGGCTTGTCACCAAAATAACTCACAAACTTTTACAGATCTACAGACCTACACCACCCGATGTCACAGGAAGGCCAAAAAGATCATCAAGGACAACAACCACCTGACCCACTGCCTGTTCACCCCACTATCATCCAGAAGGCGAGGTCAGTACAGGTGCATCAAAGCTGGGACCGAGAGACTGAAAAACAGCTTCTACCTCAAGGCCATCAGACTGTTAAACAGCCATCACTAACATTGAGTGGCTGCTGCCAACATACTGACTTAAATCTCTAGCCACTTTAAACATAGGAATTGGATGTAACAAATGTATCACTAGCCACTTTAAACAATTTTGTATATAATGTTTACGTATCCGACATACTCATATCAAATGTATACACTGTACTCTAAACCATCTACTGTATCTTGCCTATGCCGTTAAACCATCGACCCAAATCTCTAGCCACTTTAATAATTATAATTGGATGAAATAAGGTATCACTAGCCACTTTAAACAATGCCATTTATATAATGTTTACATATCCTACATTACTCATCTCATATATGTGTATATACTGTACTCCATACCATCTACTGCATCTTGCATATGCCGGTCAGCCATCGCTCATCCATATATTTATATGTACATACTCGTATTCATTCCTTTACTCTTGTGTGTATAAGGTAGTTGTTGTGAATTTGTTAGATTACTTGTTAGATACTACTGCATGGTTGGAACTAGAAGCACAAGCATTTCGCTACACTCGCATTAACATCTGCTAACCATGTGTATGTGACAAATAAAATTTGATTTGATTTGATTTTGACATATAGCCCCTACTCACAATACTATAAAACACATAGCCCCTACTCACAATACTATAAAACACATAGCCCCTACTCACAATACTATAAAACACATATCCCCTACTCACAATACTGTAAAACACATAGCACCTAGTCACAATACTATAAAACACATAGCCCCTACTGACAATACTATAAAACACATAGCCCCTACTCACAATACTAAAAAACACATAGCACTTAGTCAATAGTATAAAACACATAGCCCCTACTCACAACACTATAAACCATATAGCCCCTACTCACAATACTATAAAACAAATAAGCCCTAGTCACAATACTATAAAACATATAAGCCCCAAGTCAATATTATAAAACATATAAGCCCTAGTCACAATACTATGAAACATATAGCCCCTACTCACAATACTATAAAACACATAGCCCCTACTCACAATACTATAAAACACATAGCCCCTACTCACAATACTATAAAACACATAGCCCCTAGTCAATAGTATAAAACACATAGCCCCTAGTCAATAGTATAAAACACATAGCCCCTACTCACAATACTATAAAACACATAGCCCCTAGTCAATACTATAAAACACATAGCCCCTAGTCAATAGTATAAAACACATAGCCCCTAGTCAATAGTATAAAACACATAGCCCCTACTCACAATACTATAAACCATATAGCCCCTACTAACAATACTATAAAACACATAGCCCCTACTCAATAGTGTAAAACACATAGCCCCTACTGACAATACTATAAAACACATAGCCCCTACTTACAATACTATAAAACACATAACCCCTACTCACAATACTATAAAACACATAGCCTCTACTCAATAGTGTAAAACACATAGCCCCTACTGACAATACTATAAAACACATAGCCCCTACTCACAATACTATAAACCATATAGCCCCTACTCACAATACTATAAAACACATAGCCCCTACTCAATAGTGTAAAACACATAGCCCCTACTGACAATACTATAAAACACATAGCCCCTACTCACAATACTATACAACACATAGCCCCTACTGACAATACTATAAAACACATAGCCCCTACTCAATAGTGTAAAACACATAGCCCCTACTGACAATACTATAAAACACATAGCCCCTACTGACAATACTATAAAACACATAGCCCCTACTCACAATACTATACAACACATAGCCCCTACTCAATAGTGTAAAACACATAGCCCCTACTGACAATACTATAAACCATATAGCCCCTACTCACAATACTATAAAACACATAGCCCCTACTCAATAGTGTAAAACACATAGCCCCTACTGACAATACTATAAAACACATAGCCCCTTCTTACAATACTATAAAACACATAACCCCTACTCACAATACTATAAAACACATAGCCCCTACTCACAATACTATACAACACATAGCCCCTACTGACAATACTATAAAACACATAGCCCCTACTCAATAGGGTAAAACACATAGCCCCTACTGACAATACTATAAAACACATAGCCCCTACTCACAATACTATAAACCATATAGCCCCTACTCACAATACTATAAAACACATAGCCCCTACTCAATAGTGTAAAACACATAGCCCCTACTGACAATACTATAAAACACATAGCCCCTTCTTACAATACTATAAAACACATAACCCCTACTCACAATACTATAAAACACATAGCCTCTACTCAATAGTGTAAAACACATAGCCCCTACTGACAATACTATAAAACACATAGCCCCTACTCACAGTACTATAGACCATATAGCCCCTACTCACAATACTATAAAACACATAGCCCCTACTCAATAGTGTAAAACACATAGCCCCTACTGACAATACTATAAAACACATAGCCCCTACTCACAATACTATAAAACACATAGCCCCTACTCACAATACTATACAACACATAGCCCCTACTGACAATACTATAAAACACATAGCCCCTACTCAATAGGGTAAAACACATAGCCCCTACTGACAATACTATAAAACACATAGCCCCTACTCACAATACTATAAACCAAATAGCCCCTACTCACAATACTATAAAACACATAGCCCCTACTCAATAGTGTAAAACACATAGCCCCTACTCACAATACTATAAACCATATAGCCCCTACTCACAATACTATAAAACACATAGCCCCATACTCACAATACTATAAAACACATAGCCCCTACTCAATAGTGTAAAACACATAGCCCCTACTGACAATACTATAAAACACATAGCCCCTACTTACAATACTATAAAACACATAACCCCTACTCACAATACTATAAAACACATAACCCCTACTCACAATACTATAAAACACATAGCCCCTACTCAATAGTGTAAAACACATAGCCCCTACTGACAATACTATAAAACACATAACCCCTACTCACAATACTATAAAACACATAGCCTCTACTCAATAGTGTAAAACACATAGCCCCTACTGACAATACTATAAAACACATAGCCCCTACTCACAATACTATAAACCATATAGCCCCTGCTCACAATACTATAAAACACATAGCCCCTACTCAATAGTGTAAAACACATAGCCCCTACTGACAATACTATAAAACACATAGCCCCTACTCACAATACTATACAACACATAGCCCCTACTGACAATACTATAAAACACATAGCCCCTACTCAATAGTGTAAAACACATAGCCCCTACTGACAATACTATAAAACACATAGCCCCTACTTACAATACTATAAAACACATAACCCCTACTCACAATACTATAAAACACAAAGCCCCTACTCAATAGTGTAAAACACATAGCCCCTACTGACAATACTATAAAACACATAGCCCCTACTCACAATACTATACAACACATAGTCCCTACTCACAACACTATACAACACATAGCCCCTACTGACAATACTATGAAACATATAGCCCCTACTCACAATACTATAAAACACATAGCCCCTACTGACAATACTATAAAACACATAGCCCCTACTCACAACACTATACAACACATGGCCCCTACTCACTATAAAACACATAGCCCCTACTCAATAGTGTAAAACATATAGCCCCTACTGACAACACTATACAACACATAACCCCTACTCACAATAGTATAAAACACATAGCCCCTACTCACAATACTATAAAACACATAGCCCCTAGTCAGTAGTATAAAACACATAGCCCCTACTGACAATACTATAAACCATATAGCCCCTACTTACAATACTATAAATCATATAGCCCATTCTCACATTACTATAAACCATATTGCCCCTACTCACAATACTATAAAACATATTGCCGCAGGCTATGAAGAAATAAGAAAAACATAATTATAGCTACTGTATGTGAAAAACATATTTTTCTTATCTCCTCTCCAGGTCCGGCAGCAAAGAAGAAATATGTGAGCTACAATGACATTGTGATCTAAGAGCCGTCATCAGAGAGAAGGGCAGGCTGGATGGAGATGCTTGGTCTCCTGCCTCTCCTGCACCTCCTGCCCCGTTGGCAACATAAAGGAAATCCAAAACTACGTTTATGTCCATGCTGCTTTTCTGCCCACTCACACCCCGGGAACCCGCGGAACCCCCCGGAACCCTGGAACTCCAGAACAACACAGTGACAATGGGTGGGTTCTGGGTTCTAGAGCTTTCCTTTCAACCAGAGGATTCTGTCTGGCTAACTGATGTTTTTTTTCATGGTTAAGATGGAATGTAACCGAGGGAAAACTTTAAGTAGCATTTTAAGACGGACATTTCTGATGGGAGCAAAAGATTATACAAAATAATTTGTTTTGTTAAATGATATCAGAGAAGAAAAAAAAAGAAGCAGAGAACTGGTTTGGACAAACCCCTGTGTTCCTCCTCAGGATTAGAGTGGGTCTCTACAGACCCCTCAGAACTGGCCTCCCACTCCCTAGGTGTGTGCCTCTACAGGTACACTGGCTGCAGCAGGAGGACTCACCTGTACTGGAGGACTCGCCTGTCCTGGAGGACTCGCCTGTCCTGGAGGACTCGCCTGTCCTGGAGTACTCACCTGTACTGGAGGACTCACCTTTACTTGACCTGCCTGTACCTGCCATGGGGCTGTTTCTTGTCTTTTAATGTCCTTCCAAATTGCAAGTTTTCCAAGATTTCTGTCGAAAAAAGTGTGTGGTTCTATTGGCCTATCTGTTACATTTGTTGTAGATTTTTTAAAGATCTCAATGTATTTCTTCTTTGCTTCTTGGATGCACATTCAATTAAAGCCATATTCTTGTCTCTAAGATGTCAAGTATTTTTTCACGTTTTTGATTTGGCTGGGTCGACAAGAAAGACATACAGTATTTGATTTTACATTCCCTTATATATGTGTGTGGGGAGTTTTCGACAGACATGCTTTCAGTATGTTGAAGGGGTACAGTATGTTGACCATCAATTGTGTTTTTAAAGTGACCAAAAGAGAGCTCCTGCCCAGTCCAGTCAAGGCTTTATTAGCTTGATATAAAAAACTAGAATGACTCCAGTGGTTTTCAGATTTAAAACGGTTTCTGTCCCCGTGTAGAAGTTGTCAATGCATGCCTGCTATGTTTGATGTTAAGATTAAGTAAAAAAAAGAAAAAAAGAAAAAATTTAAAAAAAGATTGTGATTTCACAACACGTGATCCACTAGCCTTGCTCTTCAAATCAAATCAAATCAAACCAAATCAAATCAATGGCATACAAGAGTACTATTACAAGAGAACTATTACAAGAGTACTATACAATAGTACTATTATTATTCATATTATTCTAATAAATTTTTTTGGGGTTGACATTTTCTCGCTGAAGGTAGAATATGGCTTTAATTTTGTCTTGGATTTTTCTTAATGCCCTGCAACTATGGAAAAATTGTGGGGAAAAAATAACATGAATATATATTTAAAAACAAAACACACAAAATAAAAATAAAAAACATGTATGTTTTATACTGTTTGTACTGAGTATATTCATGTTGCCCTTGCTGCTTATGTGCCAATGTTGTGGGAGATAAAAATATATATATATATGTTTGACCACTCATGCAACTTTTATGTGGTGTTGTCCAAGAATGTATCAACATGAAATAAAACCATTTGGTATTATTTCTTTTTTTTAATATATTCCCTGAAAACAGCTTACAGTACTTGTATTTCTTTGAGGACAAAACATTTCATCACTACAGTTCAAGTCGGAAGTTTACATACACCTTGTTTGGCAGCCCCACACCTGTCCCAACCATCAACCATCATTATATCACGTGTTTCTCTTCAGTATAATGAATAGGTCTGTATAAATGTGAAATGAGAAGCTGCTATGTCCTTCCTAGTGCCCTCTTCATGGCTAGCTGCCAGTTTTTCATGGTTTTGGGCAATCCATACAGAGAGGAGAAAAGCATCAAATAATATTCCTCTGAAACGTGTGTCTGATCTTGTCTGAGATTAAAGTGGAATAGATTGCTATTGTCATAATGCATTTAATGTGTGTCCATCTACTAACTGTGGTTGTACTGCATAACTAACTGCTGAGGACTACATTTATGACGTAGCCAGTGGCATATGGGATTTTGTATGTGACCTTCAATATTATAGCTCAATATCTTGGTACAGATATTGAAAATGCATAGGAATATATCAACAGATCTCAAGTACGCACAGTGGCGTTAGATATTCATGGAAGTTTCTATGGTTATTTATTATATACCCATTTTCCAAAGCAAACCATCTCTTTTTACTGTGGGTCTTCTATCACAACTTTAATGAAAATAATGCACTACCCAAAACTCCACTGTAGAGCTGTTTATTCTCCGTTGGTGTTACTCCGCCATGGGCACAAACCAAATACTGCAGGACTTCTCTTTTCTCCAATACATTCCTTAGTGAGGTCAAGCTCCTTTTTACTCACACCAGTGAAGGCTAACAATGACAACATACAGTCTCCCTAATCTCTGCATGTCGTCTGGTGCGGAGTATTCTCTGCTATCCGGTGAAGATTAAAGGTCCAGTCCTCTTTTTTTTTATCTCAACATCTGGTTAACAATTAAGTACCTTACTGTGATTGTTTTCTATTAAAATTGTTAAAAAAATACTAAAATACTGTAGCTTCTTAGCAAAGAGCGATTTTTCAAGCTAAAGTTTAGCTAGGACTGTCTGGGAGTGGTCTGGGTGGGAAGGGGACAACTGAAAACTAGCTGTTATTGGCAGAAAGGTTTGGAACTCTCTTTGTTATTGGTCCTTTAACACCATAGTACCCTTCAAACTCTTCATTAAGCTCGGGTCTCGACCCTGGGTCTCGACCCTGGGTCTCGACTCCGCCCTGTGCAACTGGGTCCTGGGCTTTCTGATGGGCCGCCCCCAGGTGGTGAGGGTTGGAAACAACATCTCCACCCCGCTTATCCTCAACATTGGGGCCCCACAAGGGTGCATTCTCAGACTTCTCCTGTACTCCCTGTTCACCCTTGACTGCGTGGCCAAGCACGCCTCCAACTCAATCATCAAGTTTGCTGACGACACTACAGTGGTAGGCTTGATTACCAACAATGACGAGACGGCCTACAGGGAGGAGGTGAGGGCCCTCGGAGGGTGGTGTCAGGAAAATAACATCTCACTCAACGTCAACAAAACAAAGGAGATGATCGTGGACTTCAGGAAAGAGCAGAGGGAGCACCCACCTATCCACATCAATGGGACAGTATTAGAGAAGGTGGAAAGTTTTAAGTTCCTCGGCGTACACATCACGGACACAATAAAATGGTCCACCCACACGGACAGCGTGGTGAAAGAGGCGCAACCTCAGGAGGCTGAAGAAATTTGACTTGTCACCAAAAACACTCACAAACTTCTACAGATGCACAATCGAGAGCATCCTGTCGGGCTGTATCACCGCCTGGTACGGCAACTGCTCCGCCCACTACTATAAGGCTCTCCAGAGGGTAGTGAGGTCCGCACAACGCATCACCGATGTCACAGGAAGGCCAAAAAGATCATCAAGGACAACAACCACCCGAGCCACTGCGTGTTCACCCCGCTATCATCCAGAAGGCGAGGTCAGTACAGGTGCATCAAACCTGGGACCGAGAGACTGAAAAACAGCTTCTATCTCAAAGCCATCAGACTGTTAAAACCTCCCGACACTACCCTGAAAAATGTAAGGCTCCAAATTCAAAATCCAAAAGTAGAATTATAAAACATTCATCAAAATACAAGTGTTGCACACTGTTCAAAAGCTTAGACTCTTGGCAATCTCACAGCTTTGTCAGATTTCAAAAAGGCTTTACGGCAAAAGCAGAACATTTGATTGTCTGAGGACAGCGCCCCGCATATTTTCTGCATCAGCATAATTTCATAACCAGCACGGGTGTCACAGAACACATAAAAAGAGCTAAAATAAATCGCTTACATTTGAAGATCTTCTGCTGAGGGCAATCCGAAGTGTCCTAGCAAGACATCCAATGTTCATTTTGTTAGAAAAAGTCCTTGGTTATATCCATAATTCTCAGTTTGGTTTGCACGTTATGTTCAGAAAATCCACCGCTCACTCGTTGATTGAATGTTTAATAATTCACATTTCACCGGGTAGTGTCGGGAGTGGGGCGCTGCTCCCTAAGTAGTTAAGCCATCAAGCTTAGATTGTAGGATGGCCGGGGTGTTAAGCATGTCCCAGTTTAGGTCACCAAGCAGCACAAACTCTGAAGATAGATTGGGTGCAATCAGTTCACATATGGTGTCCAGAGCACAGCTGGGGGCAGAGGGTGGTCTATAGCAAGCGGCAACAGTGAGAGACTTGTTTCTAGAAAGGCGGATTTTTAAAAGTAAAGGTTCAAATTGTTTGGGTACAGACCTGGATAGTAAGACAGAACTCTGCCTTGTTCAGGGGCAGAACGACAGATTTTTCCTTGTCAGCTTGGGGATTCAAACTTGCAACCCTCCGGTTACAAGTCCAACGCTCTAACCACTAGGCTACCTGCCCCCGTTATTGGTGGTCTTTCTAAGCCAGGATTCAGACACGGCTAGGACATCCGGGTTGGCAGAGTGTGCTAAAGCAGTGAATAAAACAAACTTAGGGAGAAGGCTTCTAATGTTAACATGCATGAAACCAAGGCTTTTACAGTTGCAGAAGTCAACAAATGATAGTGCCTGGGGAATAGGAATGGAGCTAGGCATGCCGAGCCGAGTGATCATAAGAGTTCAAGTTAGTAGTGAGGTACACGGCGATTCAGACAGTTAGCCGGGGACAGCAAGCTAGCAAAGGCTAGCAGGCCGGGCTAACAAAGACGGAGGAAGTCTGTTTATAGCCTCCTCGTACGTTTCCGTCGGTAGGCCAGTCGTGATTGGTTAGTGGAGTTCCATGTGGTGAAGGGGACCAGGCCAATTGGCAAAATAGGTAATTATGGCCCAAGAAATTCTCCGATGGACCTGTTTAGCTAGCAGCCGATATGCTCTAGACAGCAAACGTTAGCAGGCCGCAGTTAGCTGATGGGCATTCAGGTGACGTCGCGACGGAGGGCCGGTTGAATAGCCCACTCGGGCAGATAACGTCGGTAGTCCACTCGTGAAGGCCCGGCAGTATAAACGGGTCCGGATAGGTGTTGTAGCCCAGGAGTGGCTGATAGGATTCTTCAGCTAGCCGGGGGAGATGGGTCAAGCACAGGCTAGCTCCGGGCTAGTTGGTGCATTGCTCCGGGCCCGCCGTTAGCCAATAGGCACTCGGGTAGCAGCTAGCTAGCTGCAGGATCCAGGTGAAAAATGTCCAACATGGGGTAGGAATCCGGAGATATGGAGAGGATTGTTTCTAAAAATAGCTCCAGTCCGGTAAGCTCTGGTTTGAGTTGCGTTATACGAACGGTGAGAGCTTTTCCGAGCTAAAGGTTAGCTGATGTCCGTTAGCAATGGTAAGCTAAATACTACCGTTAGCTAGTGAAGTTAGCTAGAATTTGTTGGGCGACTCCGTATTCGAAAAAAAACAAACAACAAAAAACACAGATCCGCACCACATTGGGTGAGGCAGGTTGCAGGAGAGTGTTTTGAAGTTGAATTTTAGAAAGCATATATAAAAAGATATGTGAAGAGAATATATGAAAATATTATAAAAAACGATATTTACACGGGACGGGACAAGACAAAATACACGTCCGACTGCTAGACAAAATACACGTCCAACTGCTACGCCATCTTGGAATCATTTTATTGTCAAAGGAATGAGCGTTGCACCGAGGCCTGCACTCTGGAATGGGATCGATTTGGAGGTGGAGGGTCTGTCATGGTCTGGGGCAGTGTGTGTCACAGCATCATCAGACTGAGCTTGTTGTCATTGCAGGCAATCTCATCGCAGTGCATTACAGGGAAGACATCCTCCTCCTTCATGTGGTACCCTTCCTGCAGGCTCATCCTGACATGACTGTGCACTGTGTAACAAAAAACTATTGAGACGGCATTGTTGCAACATAAGCGGTTGTTACATCTTTGAGAGAAAAGTTCTAGACACTTTGTCTCTTTTGCACTTTGTTCCCCTCGTTGCTGCTGCTCCTTCCTTCTCCTGAAAGACTTGCGTGTTTCTGTCACTTCTTATTGACAAGTGAAAGCCTCTCACTGGGCCCAACTCTCTGCTCTCTGCTCATGGTGCATGCTGTCAGCAAAGTGTGGGTCTGGGTACTAATGCTACGCCAATCGTTGCCAGCTTTGATGCCGTTTTGTAATTCATGACATGGCTCCTGCACCGAGACGTTGTGAAAGCACTGCACTGTAAAAGAAAAGCGCTCAGTGTGAGTGTCCCAAATAGCACATTTTTACTTATACAGTGCAATACCTTTGACTGGGGCCCATAGGTCTCTGTTCAAAACGTATGCATTATAGGGCAAAGGATTCCACTAGGGACGCATCCACTGTCAGTCCCCTGGGGATAACATAATATCAGGACACTCCACTGCCAGTCCCCTGGGGATAACATTATATCAGGACACTCCACTGTCAGTCCCCTGGGGATAATAGTGAATCAGGACACTCCACTGCCAGTCCCCTGGGGATAATAGTGAATCAGGACACTCCACTGCCAGTCCCCTGGGGATAATAGTGAATCAGGACACTCCACTGCCAGTCCCCTGGGGATAATAGTGAATCAGGACACTCCACTGCCAGTCCCCTGGGGATAATATTATATCAGGACACTCCACTGTCAGTTCCCTGGGGATAATAGTGAATCAGGACACTCCACTGCCAGTCCCCTGGGGATAATAGTGAATCAGGACACTCCACTGCCAGTCCCCTGGGGATAATATTATATCAGGACACTCCACTGCCAGTCCCCTGGGGATAATATTATATCAGGACACTCCGCTGTCAGTCCCCTGGGGATAATATTATATCAGGACACTCCACTGTCAGTCCCCTGGGGATAATATTATATCAGGACACTCCACTGCCAGTCCCCTGGGGATAATATTATATCAGGACACTCCACTGCCAGTCCCCTGGGGATAATATTATATCAGGACACTCCACTGCCAGTCCCCTGGGGATAATATTATATCAGGACACTCCACTGCCAGTCCCCTGGGGATAATATTATATCAGGACACTCCACTGTCAGTCCCCTGGGGATAATATTACATCAGGACACTCCACTGTCAGTCCCCTTGGGATAATATTACATCAGGAAACTCCACTGTCAGTCCCCTGGGGATAATATTATATCAGGACACTCCACTGTCAGTCCCCTGGGGATAATATTATATCAGGACACTCCACTGTCAGTCCCCTGGGGATAATATTATATCAGAACACTCCACTGCCAGTCCCCTGGGGATAATATTATATCAGGACACTCCACTGCCAGTCCCCTGGGGATAATAGTGAATCAGGACACTCCACTGCCAGTCCCCTGAGGATAATAGTGAATCAGGTCACTCCACTGTCAGTCCCCTGGGGATAATATTATATCAGGACACTCCATTGCCAGTCCCCTGGGGATAATATTATATCAGGACACTCCACTGTCAGTCCCCTGGGGATAATAGTGAATCAGGACACTCCACTGCCAGTCCCCTGGGGATAATAGTGAATCAGGACACTCCACTGCCAGTCCCCTGAGGATAATAGTGAATCAGGTCACTCCACTGCCAGTCCCCTGGGGATAATAGTGAATCAGGACACTCCACTGCCAGTCCCCTGGGGATAATAGTGAATCAGGACACTCCACTGCCAGTCCCCTGGGGATAATAGTGAATCAGGACACTCCACTGTCAGTCCCCTGAGGATAATAGTGAATCAGGTCACTCCACTGTCAGTCCCCTGGGGATAATATTATATCAGGACACTCCACTGTCAGTCCCCTGGGGATAATATTATATCAGGACACTCCACTGCCAGTCCCCTGGGGATAATATTATATCAGGACACTCCACTGCCAGTCCCCTGGGGATAATATTATATCAGGACACTCCACTGTCAGTCCCCTGGGGATAATATTATATCAGGACACTCCACTGCCAGTCCCCTGGGGATAATATTATATCAGGACACTCCACTGTCAGTCCCCTGGGGATAATAGTGAATCAGGACACTGTCAGTCATCTGGGGTTAATAGCATATCAGGATCAGGACACTCCACTTCTGTTTTTTCTGTCTTTCCCTCCTCTTCCTTTGTCTTCTGAGGATCCAGTGTAGTCCAACACGTGATTGTCTTGTATTTAATATATATATTTCCACATTATGCGGTTGGAATAATACTGTGAAATTCTGAGAAATGATCATAACGTCCTTTTAGTCTAAGTGCTGTTTGAAAATTCATTTCAGCCTCTTTTGGTGGGATGTAGTTCTGGTGTATTAGTTAACTTCTTTCGGAGCGTTGGTGCGCTAGCGCCCCACTCCCGACACTACCAGGTGAAAGGCAAGGCGCCAAATTCAAAATCCAAAAGTTGAATTATTAAACATGCATCAATATACAAGTGTTTCATAGTCATCAAAAGCTCTGCTTCTTGGCAATATCACAGCGTTGTCAGATTTCAAAAAGGCTTTACGGCGAAAGCACCACATTTGATTATTTGAGGATAGCACCCCACATATTTTTCCAATTACCATAAATTCATAAGCCTTCACGGTTCACAGAAAACACATTTCACAGCAAAAACAAATCAATTACCTTTTGAAGAACTTCTGCTGAGGGCTTCCCAAGTGTCCAACGAAGACAATCCATGGTTCTTTTGTTAGAAAATGTAATGTATTATATCCATAAATCTCCGTTTGGTTGGCGCGTTAGAATGAGAAAATATAGCGTCGACTCCTCCATTGAAACGTGAAGAGAACTCGTTCAACTTATACCTATAAACTTGTCCAAGAACAATCAAACATAATTTTAAATGTATCCTTAGGAACACTTTTATGTATAAATAGTATAATATTTCAACCGGAATATGAACTGGGCGATAAGAAAAGAAAAAAACAAAGAGCGCGCCAGCCGTGAACGCGCGTTTTCTTCTATTGACATCTGTGTGGCCACTTCCTTATTCGTCTTCTTCTATGCTCTAAAAGCATCTAAAAAGAATCATAACACTTTCTCGAGACTGTTGACCTCCAGAGGAAGCGATAGGTACTGCATTCATATGCCCTTATAAGGGCATTTTCATAGGGGAGGGGTTCTAAATGAGGCAATGTGTCAAAACCACTTTTTCCAGGACAGAAATTCCTTGGGTTTTTGAACGCCATATACGTTCTGTTATACTCACAGACTAAATGTTTAACACTTTAAAAAAATTGTGTTTCCTATCGAATGGTACTAAATATGTGCATATCCTATTTTCTGGGCCTGAATGGGAGGCATTTTACTTTGGCACGCCGGGCTCTCCAAAACCGTCACCTCATGCTCTGCTCCCAAAGAAGTTAAATGCTGAGCTGTAGTCGATGAACAGCATTCTTACATAGGTATTCCTCTTGTCCAGATGGGTTAGGGCAGTGTGCAGTGTGGTTGTGATTGCATCATCTGTGGACCTTTTGGGACAGTAAGCAAATTGGAGTGGGTCTAGGGTGTCAGGTGGGATGGAGGAGATATGATCATTGACTAGTCTCTCAAAGCACTTCATGATGACAGAAGTGAGTGCTACGGGGCAATAGTCATTTAGTTCAGTTACCTTAGCTTTCTTGGGAACAGGAACAATGGTGGCCCTCTTGAAGCATGTGGGAACAGCAGACTGGGATAAGGATTGATTGAATATATCCATAAACACACCAGCCAGCTGGTCTGCACATGCAGCCATGGATGCCATCTGGGCTGGCAGCCTTGCAAGGGTGAACACATTTAAATGTTTTACTCACGTTGGCTGCAGTGAAGGAGAGCCTGCAGGTTTTGGTTACCTTTATTTAACTAGGCAAGTCAGTTAAGAACAAATTCTTATTTTCAATGACAGCCTAGGAACAGTGGGTTAACTGCCTGTTCAGGGGCAGAACAACAGATTTGTACCTTGTCAGCTCAGGGAATTGATCTTGCAACCTTTCGGTTACTAGTCCAACACTCTAGCCACTAGGTTACTCTGCCACTAGGCTACCCTATTGTCCTCAAAGCGAGCAAAGAAGTTGTTTAGTTTGTCTGGGAGCAAGACATCATGGTCCACGATGGGGCTGGTTTCCTTTTTTAGTCCGTGATTGACTGTAGACCCTGCCACATACCTCTCGTGTCTGAGCCATTGAATTGAGACTCTACTTTGTCTCTATACTGACGGTTAGCTTGTTTGATTGCCTTGCCCTGGCCACATCTGCAGTCCTCATGCCTCCTTGCAGCATGCCTAAGCCACGTTTACGCAGATGAGCAGGGACCCTGGGCATATTTCTTTTGATGTTTTTCAGAGTCAGTAGAAAGGCCTCTATAGTGTCTTAAATTTTCATAACTGTGACCTTAATTGCCTACCGTCTGTAAGCTGTTAATGTCTTAATGACCGTTCCACAGGTGCATGTTCATTAATTGTTTATGGGTTGATGAACAAGCATGGGAAACAGTGTTTAAACCCTTTACAATGAAGAAATGTGAAGTTATTTGGATTTTTACGAATTATCTTTGAAAGGCAGGGTCCTGAAAAAGGGACATTTCTTTTTTTTGCTGAGTTTATTATGACCTTACAGAGATATTAGTTCAAACATTATGTTGTTAAAGAGCTACTTGAAGATCAAGCGAACACTTACTGAAATTATTTAGAGGATATTAAAATCCAAAGCTGTTGTATTCAAACAAAAAAATGAAATAAAAACATTAACATGATTATGGTTCAATATTGATTAATGGACAGGGAATTCCCCTATGCCATCTTGTATTTGCAATTGTATTTGTAACGCTTCCCTTGGCCTCCATGAATACACTAGGAACTATTATATCATTAACAATCAATGAAAACAATTTTAAAAAACAGACTGTGTAGCAGGTTGTGATATCAGCAAAAAAATGTAAAAGTTAATTTGTGGAATTTCTTTCCACCTCAATGCATTTGATCCAATCAGTTGTGTTGTGACAAGATAGCGTTGGTATACAGAAGATAGCCCTATTAGGTAAAAGACCAAATCCATATTGTGTCAAGAACAGCTCAAATAAGCAAAGAGAAACGAAAATCCATCATTACTTAAAGACATGGTCAGTCAATCCGGAAAAATTGGCAGACGCAAAAACCATCAAGCGCTATGATGAAATTGGCTCTCATTAGGACCGCCACAGGAAATGAAGACCTAGAGTTACCTCTGCTGCAGAGGATAAGTTCATTAGAGTTTACTGCGCCTCAGATTGCAGCCCAAATAAATAAATAAATACTTCACAGAGTTTAAGTAGCAGACACATCTCAACATCAACCGTTCAGAGGAGACTGTGTGAATCAGGCCTCCATGGTCGAATTTCTGCAAAGAAACCACTACTAAAGGACACCAATAATAAGAAGAGACTTGCTTGGGCCAAGAAACATGAGCAATGGACATTCGACCTGTGGAAATCTGTCCTTTGGTCTGATGAGTCCAAATTAGAGATTTTTGTTCCAACCGCCGTGTCTTTGTGAGACGCAGAGTAGGTGAACAGATGATCTCCGCATGTGTGGTTCCCACCGTGAAGCATGGAGGAGGAGGTGTGATGGTGTGGGTGTGCTTTGCTGGTGACACTGTCTGTGATTTATTTAGAATTTAGAGCTCTTTCCAGTGAAGTCCACAATTCATAGTGCATGTACAGTAACAGACAGTTACATGACCTACAGCATGGTCAAGCACTTTAATGTTTCCGACATTTTCGTACCACTAAACTATTGATTTAGAACCACGGAGTTACCGCGAGTCACAAAGAAAACAGTAGCTGCCTCCATTATTCCAACTTCAACATTTCAACATCCTCAAATCATCTACAATATGCATAGTATAATACAGTGACAACTAAAAGATACCAAAAACGATTTAGTCCAATCAACGTAAGTTAAATAGTATATGGCGGTCCATGGTTCCAATTTCTGTGTGTGTCTGTGTGTGTGTGTGTGTGTTCGTGCAAATATGTTTACTCACCCTACTTGTAGAGAAGCGCCAATGCCATCCTTCTCTCTTTTCAAGCTTCTATTTTTTGTTGTCTTAGGGCTACCTGGCTAAAACGCTTGCTCACTAGCCATTCATGGGCTAAATAAGATTAGCCTTCTACATCTAGCTACATTTTGAACTTCCGTCCTCTCAGGCCAGGGGCACTTCAATGTAGAAATGTATGGTTGGATCAGGATCGGCAATATAATCCTACGGAGAACTAAGTAAAACCACAAGTCCAAATCCCTATCTCCATCCATGGCTTATTAAGGAAAGGGATCATTTTAGTTAGCTAGCTAGCCACTGGAGGACAACAACGCAATGAAATTCAACAATTCAAGGTGTTTCTGTCCATGACATTGACTCTCAATGTGATTTGATAGGAGTGATGCCAAATCCCAAGCTAGTTTCCCCTGAGGTTTGGCTTGATGTGATTGGTGTGACACTTTGTTTTGGTGCTCCAGGACCATTCACAGTTGAGCTCGCTCAGTTTAGCTCAATGCTGATTGGCAAATTTTTTAATACTTTTTTTTATCAAGGGATGCCAAATGCTTGCTGGCTTCTCTTGGGTTCCATTCAATACTACAGGTGACAACAATGTCAAGCTCGTTTGGACAGCATCAGATAGATGGCATATACATAGAGAGACAGAAGGGCGCTGTTTTCCTTGCAAGCTTTCTCCGGTGAGATACATTCAGCCTCTTACGAATTTATGATGAAACACAATTCTTTTTAGGAGGGGGCCTGGCACCTCTTGGTGTCCATGAGTGCACGCCACTGCAATTGAAAGAACTGGCATTTTCATCAGGATAATTTACATTTTAAAGGCTAGCTCTTAGTTCCACACGCTCATTTCGTAAGCCGCCAATGCTTCACGGTAGAGACTGGTGCTCTGTAATTAGTGGAATTTTAACTATTTGATTTTTATCATTTTAATTCTGATTTGTATTATTAACCATTTGACAATGATTTTGAGAAACAAAAATGTTATAATAGAAATTAATATGAAAATCCTAACTGGTACTTTAACTCTTTGCACATCGTTACAACACTGTACATAGCCATAATATTTGAACTGTGTATATTCTTTTGGAACTGTTATGAGTGGAATGTTAAACCTTCATTTTTTATTTTTTATTTTACTTCTGTTTGTTATCTATTTCACTTGCTTTGGCAGTGTAAACATGTGTTTCCCATGCCAACAAAGCCCCTTAAATTGAATTGAAATTGAGAGAGAGAGAGAGAGAGAGAGAGAGAGAGAGAGAGAGAGAGAGAGAGAGAGAGAGAGAGAGAGGTCTTGTCACTAAGATTGTGCCTATTAAAACTGAGGGGGGAAAGTGGAAGACTAGTGCAGGCACTGCTCCAGATCGCACTGCTCCAGATGCTATCCACCACAAGGGGGAGAGAAGAGAAGAGGGAGAGAGAGAGAGAAAGGGGAGAGAGACAGAGAGGGAGAGAGAGAGACCCGACATAACTGTCAATCGTACAGCAGAGTGTGTGTCCGATACCAAATAGATAAGACCAGCACCTCTCTCCGTACATAATGGGTCCCATATATATTTAGATAAATAACGAAACAACAAAAAAATATCATTTTTTTATTGCAAATACACAAATTCTTGCAGTTTTACCATCTCACCACCGGGTACTGCAACACCTCCAGGACCGGTACTTCCCGCAGCTATGGTTCCATCGTCATCGTCATGACAGTAAATACAGAAAATCCAACAAAATGAACAAAAAAGAGGAAATCGAGAGAAAAAAAAGCGACTAGAACAAAACAAGCCCAAGGATCACAATGATTAATATTGTCAACATCACTTCTAAAGAGAGAAAGAGGCTAGCTATTTTCCTCCTGAAGCCAAGTCTCGTTCCCTGATGAGGTCCTTGGCTTCTATCTGGAGGCAGATAACAGGTGTCAATAGAACACATTTTGAGCTAGCCACAGGAAGGCAAGTTATTAACCTGTCTGTTGGGATTGTGTGGATGTGTCCCAAATGACACCCTAGTCCCTATATAGTGCACTTCTTTACAACCAGATCCCAGGTAGTAGTGTACCATTGAGGACAGAAACTGGGATTGTGTGTTCCTCTTGGCCTTTCCATTTATTGCAGGGGATGAGGGGGATATGAAGATCCGTAAAGAAGGCTATTAGAGACACATTGATCTCTTTCAAACTGCATTGATGCGTCCAAGATGGCACCATTTTCCCTATATAGTGCACTACGTGTGACCAGGGCCCATATTGCTTATAGGGAACAAGGAGCCATTTGGATTGGACCTCATTCTAGGTTACTGACTGGCACTTCATCACACACAAGCTTTTATGAGGCAGTACAATACAGTAACTCTGGGATGTTGTATTGGACTTGTGCATTGTTCTAATCAGATATCAGGGGATTTAGTATTGATCTAATCAGATATCAAGGGATTTAGTATTGGTCTAATCAGATATCAAGAGATTTAGTATTGGTCTAATCAGATATCAAGGGATTTAGTATTGGTCTAATCAGATATCAGGGGATTCAGTATTGGTCTAATCAGATATCAGGGGATTTAGGATTGGTCTATTCAGATATCAGGGGATTTAGTATTGGTCTAATAAGATATCAAGGGATTTACTATTGGTCTAATAAGATATCAGGAGATTTAGTATTGGTCTAATAGGATATCAGGGGATTTAGTATTGGTCTAATAAGATATCAGGGGGTTTAGTATTGGTCTAATAAGATATCAGGGGATTTAGTATTGGTCTAATAAGATATCAGGAGATTTAGTATTGGTCTAATTAGATACAGTTGAAGTCGGAAGTTTACATACACTTAGGTTGGAGTCATTAAAACTCGTTTTCCGAACACTCCACACATTTCTTGTTAACAAACTATAGTTTTGCCAAGTCGGTTGGGACACCTACTTTGTGCATGACGCAAGTAATTTTTCCAACAACTGTGTACAGACAGATTATTTAACTTATAAGTCACTGTATCACAATTCCAGTGGGTCAGAAGTTTACATACACTAAGTCGACTGCGCCTTTAAAAAGCTTGAAATATTCCAGAAAATTATGTCATGGCTTTAGAAGCTTCTGATAGGCTAATTGACATAATTTGAGTCAACTGGAGGTGTACCTGTGGATGTATGTCAAGGCCTACCTTCAAACGCAGTGCCTCTTTGCTTGACATCATGGGAAAATCAAAAGAAATCAGCCAAGACCTCAGAAAAAGAATTGTAGATCTCCACAAGTCTGGTTCATCCTTGGGAGTGCTCATGGGGACAAATATCGTACTTTTTGGAGAAATGTTCTCTGGTCTGATAAAACAAAAATAGAACTGTTTGGTCATAATGACCATTGTTATGTTTTGAGGAAAAAAGGGGAGGCTTGCAAGCCGAAGAACACCATCCCAACCATGAAGCATGGGGGTGGCAGCATCATGTTGTGGGGGTGCTTTGCTGCGGGACGGACTGGTGCACTTCACAAAATAGATGGCATGATAAGGTAGGAGAATTATGTGGATATATTGAAGCAACATCTCAAGACGTCAGTCAGGAAGTTAAAGCTTGGTCGCAAATGGGTCTTCCAAATAGACAATGACCCCAAGCATACTTCCAAAGTTGTGGCAAAATGGGTATCAGAGTGACCATTATGATGCCCTGACATCAATTCTATTGAAAATTTGTGGGCAGAACTGAAAAAGCGTGTGCGAGCAAGGAGGCCTACAAACCTGACTCAGTTACACCAACTCTGTCTGGAGGAATGGGCCAAAATTCATCCAACTTATTGTGGGAAGCTTGTGGAAGGCTACCCAAAACGTTTGATCCAAGTTAAACAATTTAAAGGCAATGCTACCAAATACTAATTGAGGGTGTGTAAACCTCTGACCCACAGGGAATGTGATGAAAGAAATATAAGCTGAAATAAATCATTCTCTCTACTATTATTCTGACATTTCAAATTCTTAAAATAAAGTGGTGATCCTAACTGACATGTGACAGGGAATTTTTGTTAAATGTCAAGAATTGTGAAAAACTGAGTTTAAATGTATTTGGCTGCATGTAAACTTCCGACTTCAACTGTATGGAAGCATGTAGTAACAACAAAGTGTTAAACAAATCCAAATATATTTTATATTTGAGATTATTCAAATAGCCACCCTTTGCCTTGATGACATCTTTGCACACTCCTGGCATTCTCTCAACCAGCTTCACCTGGAATGCTTTTCTAAAAGTCTTGAAGAAGTTCCCATATTGGCTGAGCACTTTTTGGCTGCTTTTCCCTCACTCTGCAGTCCAACTCATCCCAATCCATCTCAATTTGGTTGAGGTCGGGGGGTTGTGGAGACCAGGTCATCTGATGCAGCACTCTATCACTCTCCTTCTTGGTCAAATAGCCCTTAGTCAGCCTGGAAGTGTATGGGGTCATTTTCCTGTTGAAAATCTAATGATAGTCCCACTTAGCCCAAACCAGATGGGATGGCGTATCACTGCAGAATGCTGTGGTAGCCTTTCTGTTTAAGTGTGCTTTGAATTAAAAAAAATCACAGACAGTGTCACCAGCAAAGCACACCCACACCACCACACTTCCTCCATGCTTTACGGTGGGAAATACACATGTGGAGATCATCCGTTCACCTACTCTGCGTTTCACAAAGACACGGTGGTTGGAACCAAAAATCTCAAATTTGGACACCAGACCAAAGGACAAGTTTCCACCGGTCTAATGTGCATTGCTCGTGTTTCTTGGCCAAAGCAAGTGTGTTCTTCTTATTGGTGTCCTTTAATAGTGGTTTCTTTGCAGCAATTTGACCATGAAGGCCTGATTCACACAGTCTCCTCTGAAAAGTTGATGTTGAGATGTTTTTGTAACTTAAACTCTGTGAAGCATTTATTTGGGCTGTAATTTCTGAGACTAGTAACTCTAATGAACTTATCCTCTGCAGCAGAGGTAACTCTGGGTGTTTCATTCCGGTGGCGGTCCTCATGAGAGACAGTTTCATCATAGCACTTGATGGTTTTTGCGACTGCACTTGAAGAAACTTTCAAAGTTCATGAAATGTTCCATATTTACTGACCTTCTTGTCTTAAAGTAATGATGGACTGCAGATTCTCTTTGCTAATTTGAGCTGTTCTTGCCATGATATGGACCTGGTCTTTTACCGAATTGGGCCATCTTCTGTACACTACCCCTACCTTGTCACAACACAACTGATTGGCTCAAACACATTAAGAAGGAAAGAAATTCCACAAATTAACTTAGCATGGCACACCTGTAAATTGAAATGCATTCCAGGTGAATACCTCATGAAGGTGGTTGAGGTAATGGTAGAGTGTGAAAAGCTGTCATCTAGGCAAATGGTGAAGAATCTCAAATATAAAATATATTTAGAAATTAACTGTTACTGCTCACGTTGACCTAGCATTAACAGTTACTACTCACATTGACCTAGCATTAACAGTTACTACTCACATTGACCTAGCATTAACAGTTACTACTCACATTGACCTAGCATTAACAGTTACTACTCACATTGACCTAGCATCAACTGTTACTACTCACATTGACCTAGCATTAACTGTTACTACTCACATTGACCTAGCATTAACTGTTACTACTCACATTGACCTAGCATTAATTGTTACTACTCACATTGACCTAGCATTAACTGTTACTACTCACATTGACCTAGCATTAACTGTTACTGCTCACATTGACCTAGCATTTAAGTGTTACTACTCACATTGACCTAGCATTAAGTGTTACTACTCACATTGACCTAGCATTTAACTGTTACTACTCACATTGACCTAGCATTAAGTGTTACTACTCACATTGACCTAGCATTTAACTGTTACTACTCACATTGACCAACTCCCAAATGAAACTCTATTCATAGGGCTCATTTTAAAAGTAATCTCCTAAATATAGATTAGTTGCCATTTCAGATTAACCCCCTGTGAACTGGCCTGCGTCTAGTAACTCGCCAGTCTGTTCTCCTATCTGCCCACTGGCTGCTCACATCATCTGTTTTGCTGCAGCGGGTCATTCATCATTGTCGCAGGGGAGAGTAAGAGCTCTTTTAGTTGCACAAACCCAATGTCGCCAGGGTACCCATAGCTCCTGCTCGGCACGCCAGGTGATGAATGAGGACCTCACATATAGACTATCTTCAGAGATGATGATGGAGTAATAAGTCACTTCACAAGCACGCATTGCCTGGAGGCTGGAAGGAGCCAATAGGCATCAGACTGCAGGTGGCCTATTGGTTAGAGCTTTGGACTAGTAACCAGAAGGTTGCAAGATCGAATCCCCGAGCTGACAAGATAAATATCTGTTGTTCTGTCCCTGAACAAGGAAGGTTAATTCACTGTTCCTTGGCCACCATTGAAAATAAGTATTTGTTCTTAACGGACTTGCCTAGTAAAATAAATAAAAGACACATTCCCTAGAACTGCAACAGTATTACTTTTACTGCTTGTTTCCATAGGATTTGGTTAATTTTCACTAACATCTGTGGGTTAATACATTTTTACAAATCCAGTGAAGTGTTATTTTGAGTCTTCCTCTTTCTTTCTTGAGAAATGTCTCCATTAAGTGCTCCCAAGTCGCGCAGCGGTCTAAGGCACTGCATCTCAGTGCTAGAGGCGTCACTACAGACCCTGGTTTGATTCCAGGCTGTATCACAACCGGCTGTGATTAGGAGTCCCATAGGGCGGCGCATACTTGGCCCGGTGTCGTCCGGGTTTGGCAGTGGTACGCCGTCATTGTAAATAAGAATTTGTTCTTAACTGACTTGCCTAGTTAAATAAAGATTTAATAAAAAAGTAAAACTGCATAAACAAAGATGTAAATAGCTGTTACAGTGAGGGAAAAAAGTATTTGATCCCCTGCTGATTTTGTACGTTTGCCCACTGACTAAGAAATGATCAGTCTATAATTTTAATGGTAGGTTTATTTGAACAGTGAGAGACAGAATAACAACAAAAATATCCAGAAAAACGCATGTGAAAAAATGTTATGAATCGATTTGCATTTTAAGGAGGGAAATAAGTATTTCACCCCCTCTCAATAAGAAAGATTTCTGGCTCCCAGGTGTCTTTTATGCAGGTAACGAGCTGAGATTAGGAGCACACTCTTAAAGGGAGTGCTCCTAATCTCAGCGTGTTACCTGTATAAAAGACACCTGTCCACAGAAGCAATCAATCAATCAGATTCCAAACTCTCCACCATGGCCAAGACCAAAGAGCTCTCCAAGGATGTCAGGGACAAGATTGTAGACCTACACAAGGCTGGAATGGGCTACAAGACCATCACCAAGCAGCTTGGTGAGAAGGTGACAACAGTTAGAGCGATTATTTGCAAATGGAAGACACACAAAAGAACTGTCAATCTCCCTCGGCCTGGGGCTCCATGCAAGATCTCACCTCGTGGAGTTGCAATGATCATGAGAACAGTGAGGAATCAGCCCAGAACTACACGGGAGGATCTTGTCAATGATCTCAAGGCAGCTGGGACCATAGTCACCAAGAAAACAATTGGTAACACACTACGCCGTGAAAGACTGCAATCCTGCAGCGCCCGCAAGGTCCCCCTGCTCAAGAAAGCACATATACATGCCCTTCTGAAGTTTGCCGATGAACATCTGAATGATTCAGAGGACAACTGGGTGAAAGTGTTGTGGTCAGATGAGACCAAAATGGAGCTCTTTGGCATCAACTCAACTCGCCATGTTTGGAGGAGGAGGGATGCTGCCTATGACCCCAAGAACACCATCCCTACCGTCAAACATGGAGGTGGAAACATTATGCTTTGGGGGTGTTTTTCTGCTAAGGTGACAAGACAACTTCACCGCATCAAAGGGACGATGGACGGGACCATGTACCGTCAAATCTTGGGTGAGAACCTCCTTCCTTCAGCCAGGTCATTGAAAATGGGTCGTGGAGGGGTATTCCAGCATGACAATGACCCAAAACACAAAAAAAGGTTCAACATGTAACTCCTCCCATCACAAAAAGGTTTCGGATTGAACCTTTACACATGGGTTCTCCGAAGACCCAATATCATATGGTTTCCTCGAGGAACCTTTTTCAACTGGTTACGCCAGTGTGGCAACCCTAAAGGTTCTTCAAGATACCTTTACTTCTAAGAGTATAGGCTGCTTTGCCATAGCAGGACTTCTGAGTTTTTTTGCGGTTTGAGTGACTATTTGTTCTGTTAAAAGCTCCCACTTACTTGTTAGACATGAACTTTTGTGAATATTTCTGCAATATTTCTGCAGTGGTTTGAATGTTGCACTTGCAATAGATTGGCTTTGGGAAATAGAATATGAGCCTCTGTGAGCCAAGGCCATGTTGGACTGGAAGGAAATAGTAAGTAGCTAAATGGAGAAAAAAAACATTCCAAATGGGAGATGTGTGTGTGTTTGTGACTACACATCGTGAAATACACCTGTCAGCTACACTAAAACACAGTCCAGGGCTGATCCTTTGAACACCACACAACATGCAGTATATAATGTCAGAGTCCAGGGCTGATCCTTTGAACAGCACACAACATGCAGTATATAATGCCAGAGTCCAGGGTTGATCCTTTGAACAGCACACAACATGCAGTATATAATGTCAGAGTCCAGGGCTGATCCTTTGAACAGCACACAACATGCAGTATATAATGCCAGAGTCCAGGGTTGATCCTTTGAACAGCACACAACATGCAGTATATAACACCACAGTCCAGGGCTGATCCATTGAACAGCACACAACATGCAGTATATAACGCCAGAGTCCAGGGCTGATCCATTGAACACCACACAACATGCAATATATAATGCCAGAGTCCAGGGCTGATCCTTTGAACAGCACACAACATGCAGTATATAACACCACAGTCCAGGGCTGATCCATTGAACAGCACACAACATGCAGTATATAATGCCAGAGTCCAGGGCTGATCCATTGAACACCATACAACATGCAGTATATAACACCACAGTCCAGGGCTGATCCTTTGAACAGCACACAACATGCAGTATATAATGCCAGAGTCCAGGGCTGATCCTTTGAACACCATACAACATGCAGTATATAACACCAGAGTCCAGGGCTGATCCTTTGAACAGCACACAACATGTAGTATATTACGCCAGAGTCCAGGGCATGATCCTTTGAACAGCACACAACATGCAGTATATAATGCCAGAGTCCAGGACTGATCCTTTGAACACCATACAACATGCAGTATATAATGCCAGAGTCCAGGGCTGATCCATTGAACACCACACAACATGCAGTATATAACGCCAGAGTCCAGGGCTGATCCTTTGAACAACATTCAACATGCAGTATATAATGCCAGAGTCTAGGGCGGATCCTTTGAGTACATAAAGGTCAGTGATAGAAGTAGAACTCTAGCTTATCCCTCCTACATTCAATTTCCACAGCATTCTAGTTCCAGGGAGGCACTCCAGTTTCCATGACAACCCAAACCAGGAACAGGAAAATGTGGCTCTTAGGAGGCAACTCTGGGGTCTCTCCCGATTTAGAGAAAGGTGGCGTCTTCAGGGGTTTGTTTTTGTGGGAGGGAGTTCAGATAAATTCAAATTGTATAATTCGCATACACATACAGTGAGGGAAAAAAGTATTTGATCCCCTGCTGATTTTGTAAGTTTGCCCACTGACAAAGAAATGAGCAGTCTATAATTTTAATGGTAGGTTTATTTGAACAGTGAGAGACAGAATGACAACAAAAAAATCCCCAAAAACGCATGTGAAAAATGTTATAAATTGATTTGCATTTTAATGAGGAAAATAAGTATTTGACCCCTCTGCAAAACATGACTTAGTACTTGATGGCAAAACCCTTGTTGGCAATCACAGAGGTCAGACGTTTCTTGTAGTTGGCCACCAGGTTTGCAAACATCTCAGGAGGGATTTTGTCCCACTCCTCTTTGCAGATCTTCTCCAAGTCATTAAGGTTTCGAGGCTGACGTTTGGCAACTCGAACCGTCAGCTCCCTCCACAGATTTTCTATGGGGTTACGGTCTGGAGACTGGCTAGGCCACTCCAGGACCTTAATGTGCTTCTTCTTGAGCCACTCCTTTGTTGCCTTGGCCGTGTATTTTGGGTCATTGTCATGCTGGAATACCCATCCACGACCTATTTTCAATGCCCTGGCTGAGGGAAGGAGGTTCTCACCCAAGATTTGACGGTACATGGCCCCGTCCATCGTCCCTTTGATGCGGTGAAGTTGTCCTGTCCCCTTAGCATAAAAACACCCCCAAAGCATAATGTTTCCACCTTCATGTTTGACGGTGGGGAGGGTGTTCTTGGGGTCATAGGCAGCATTCCTCCTCCTCCAAACAAAAGAGCTCAATCTCATCTGACCACAACACTTTCACCCAGTTGTCCTCTGAATCATTTCGATGTTCATTGGAAAACTTCAGAAGGGCATGTATATGTGCTTTCTTGAGCAGGGGGACCTTGCGGGCGCTGCAGGATTGCAGTCCTTCACGGCGTAGTGTGTTACCAATTGTTTTCTTGGTGACTATGGTCCCAACTGCCTTGAGATCATTGACAAGATCCTCCCGTGTAGTTCTGGGCTGATTCCTCACCGTTCGCATGATCATTGCAACTCCACGTGGTGAGATCTTGCTTGGAGCCCCAGGCCGAGGGAGATTGACAGTTCGTTTGTGTTTCTTCCATCTGCGAATAATCGCACCAACTGTTGTCACCTTCTCACCAAGCTGCTTTGTGTAGGTCTACAATCTTGTCCCTGACATCCTTGGAGAGCTCTTTGGTCTTGGCCATTGTGGAGAGTTTGGAATCTGATTGACTGATTTCTTCTGTGGACAGGTGTATTTTATACAGGTAACAAGCTGAGATTAGGAGCACTCCCTTTAAGAGTGTACTCCTAATCTCAGCTCGTTACCTGTATAAAAGACACCTGGGAGCCAGAAATCTTTCTGATTGAGAGGTGGTCAAATACTTATTTCCCTCATTAAAATGCAAATCAATTTATAAAAATTTTCACATGTGTTTTTCTGGATATTTTTGTTGTTATTCTGTCTCTCACTGTTCAAATAAACCTACCATTAAAATTATAGACTGCTAATTTCTTTGTCAGTGGGCAAACTTGCAAAATCAGCAGGGGATCAAATACTTTTTTCCTTCACTGTATTTAGCAGATATTTTTGCAGCTTTAGAAAAATGCTTGTGTTCCTAGCTCCAACAGTGTAGTAATATTTAACAATACACAACAATACACACATATCTAATAAGTAAAGACAACATGGACAGTAATGAATAGAATATGTAAAACACTACATTACCAAAAGTATGTGAACACCTGCTCGTCGAACATCCCATTCCAAAATCATGTGCATTAACATGGAGTTGGTCCCCCTTTTGCTGCAATAACAGCCTCAACTCTTGTTGAGAATGTTGTAACATTGCTGCTGGGACATGCTTCCATTCAGCGACAAGAGCATTAGTGAGGTCAGGCACTGATGTTGGGCGATTAGGCCTGGCTCGTAGTCGGCGTTCCAATTCATCCCAAAGGTGTTCGATGGAGTTGAGGTCAGGGCTCTGTGCAGGCCAGTCATGTTCTTCCACACCGATCTCAACAAACCATATATGTATGGATCTTGCTTTGTTTATGGGGTATTGTCATGCTGAAACAGGAAAGAGCCTTCCCCAAACTGTTGCCACAAAGTTGGAAGCACAGAATCGTCTAGAATGTAATTGTATGCTGTAGTGATAAGATTGCACTTCACTGGATGTAAGGGGCCTAGCCCAAACCATGATAAACAGCCCCAGACCATAATTCCTCCTCCACCAAACTTTACAGTTGCGCTATGCATTCGGTCTGGTAGTGTTCTCCTGGCATCCACCAAACCCAGATTAGTCCGTCGGACTGACAGATGGTGAAGCGTGATTCATCACTCCAGAGAATGCGTTTCCACAGCTCCAGTCCAATTGCGGCGAGCTTTACTCCACTCCAGCCGACGCTTGGGGTTGTGCATGGTGATCTTAGGCTTGTGTGCTGCTACTCGGCCATGGAAACCCATTTCATGATGCTCCTGAGGAAAGGTTATTGTTCTCATGTTACTTCCAGAGGCAGTTTGGAACTAGGTAGTGAGTGATGCAACCAAGGACAGACTATTTTTACGCACTGCGTGCTTTAGGACTTGGCTGTCCAATTCTGTGAGCTTGTGTGGCTACCACTTTGCAGCTGAGTCGTTGTGCTCATAGACATTTCCACTTCACAATAACAGCACGGGCAGCTCTAGCAGTGCAGAAATTTGATAAACTGACTTGTTGAAAGGATGGCATCCTATGACGGTGACACATTGAAAGTCACTGAGCTCTTCAATAAGGCCATTCTACTACCAATGTTTGTCTATGGAGATTGCATGGCTGTGTGATCGATTTTATACACCTGTCAGCAACGGGTGTGTCCACATACACTACCGGTCAAACGTTTTAGAATTGTAGAATAATAGTGAAGACATCAAAACTTTGAAATAACACATATGGAATCATGTAGTAACCAAAAAAGTGTTAAACAAATCAAAATATATTTTATATTTGAGATTCTTCAAATAGCCACCCTTTTCCTTGATGACAGCTTTGCAAACTCTTGGTATTCTCTCAACCAGCTTCACCTGAAACGCTTTTCCAACAGTCTTGAAGGAGTTCCCACATATGCTGAGCACTTGTTGACGGCTTTTCCTTCACTCTGCGGTCCAACTCATCCCAAATCATATCAATTGGGTTGAGGTCGGGTGATTGTGGAGGCCAGGTCATCTGATGCAGCACTCTATCCCTCTCCTTCTTGGTCAAATAGCCCTTACACAGCCTGGGGGTGTGTTGGGTCATTTTCCTGTTGAAAAACAAATGATCGTCCCACTTAGCCCAAACCAGATGGGATGGCGTATCGCTGCAGAATGCTGTGGTAGCCATGCTGGTTGTGTGCCTTTAATTCTAAATAAATCACAGACAGTGTCAAGAGCAAAGCACCCCCAAACCATAACACCTCCTCCTCCATGCTTCACGGTGGGAAATAAACATGTGGAGATCATCCGTTCACCCACACCGCATCCCACAAAGACACAGAGGTTGGAACCAAAAATCTCAAATTTGGACTCAATACAAAAGGACAAATTATTGGTGTTTTTTAGTAGTTTCATTGCATCAATTCGACCATGAAGGCCTTATTCACACAGTCAATCAATCAATCAAATGTATTTATAAAGCCCTTCTTACATCAGCTGATGTCACAAAGTGCTCTACAGAAACCCAGCCTAAAACCCCAAACAGCAAGCAATGCAGATGTAGAAGCACGGTGGTTAGGAAAACTCCCTAGAAAGGCCAGAACCTAGGAAGAAACCTAGAGAGGAACCAGGCTATGAGGGGTGGCCACTCCTGTTCTGGCTGTGGCGGGTGAGTCTCCTCTGAACAGTTGATGTTGAGATGTGTCTGTAACTTAAGCTCCGTGAAGCATTTATTTGCGCTGCAATTTCTTAGTCTGGTAACTCTAATGAACTTATCCTCTGCAGCAGAGGTAACTCTGGGTCTTCCATTTTGTGGCGGTCATCAAGAGAGCCAGTTTCATCATAGCGCTTGATAGTTTTTGCAACAGCTCAACAGCATTTTTCTGGATTGACTGAAAGTAATTATGTCATTTCTCTTTGCTTATTTGAGCTGTAATTGGCATAATATGGTCTTTTACCAAATAGGGTTATCTTCTGTATACCCCCCTACCTTGTCACAACACAACTAATGGTCTCAAACACATTAGGAATAAAATAATTTCCCCAAATTAACTGTTAAGAAGGCACACCTGTTAATTAAAATGCATTCCAGGTGACTACCTCATGAAGCTGGTTGAGAAAATGCGAAGATCAAGGGGTGGCTATTTAAAGAATCTCAAATATAAAATATATTTAGACTTTTTTAACACTTTTTTGGTTACTTTTAAAAATGTATTTTTAATTTCACCTTTATTTTACCAGGTAGGCCGTTTGAGAACAAGTTCCAATTTACAACGGCGACCTGGCCAAGACAGAGCAAAGCAGTGCGACACAAACAACACAGAGTTACACATTGGATAAACAAACGTACAGTCGATAACACAATAGAAAAGTCTATTTACAGTGTTTGCAAATGTAGTAAGATTAGGAAGGTAAGGCAATAAATAGGCCATAGTGGCGAAATAACTACAATTTAGCAATTAAACACTGGAGTGATAGATGTGCAGAAGATGAATGTGTAAAGTAGAGATACTGAGGTGCAAAGGCGCAAAAAAAATGGATAACAATATGGGGATGAGGTAGTTGTGTGGGCTATTTACAGATGGGCTACATACAGGTGCAATGATCGGTAAGCTGCTCTGACAGCTGATGCTTAAAGTTGGTAAGTAAGGGAGATATAAGTCTCCAGCTTCAGTGAGTTTTGCAATTGTTCCAGTCATTGGCAGCAGAGAACTCGAAGGAAAGGCGGCCAAAGGAGGAGTTGGCTTTGGGGGTGACCAGTGAAATATACCATCTGGAGCGCGTGCTATGCTGACCAGTGAGCTGAGATAAGGTGGGGCTTTACCTAGCAAAGACGTATAGATGACCTGGAGCCAGTGGGTTTGGCGAAAAATATGAAGCGAGGGCCAGCCAACGAGAGCATGCAGGTCGCGGTGGTGGGTGCTATATGGGGCTTTGGTGACAAAACAAATGGCCCTATGATAGACCATCCAATTTGCTGAGTAGAGTGTTGGAGACTATTTTGTAAATGACATCGCCGAAGTCAAGGATCGGTCGGATAGTCAGTTTTACGATGGTATGTTTGGCAGCATGAGTGAAGGATGCTTTTTTGCGAAATAGGAAGAAGAAGATTTAATTTTGGATTGGAGATGCTTAATGTGAGTCTGGAAGGAGAGATTACAGTCTAACCAGACACCTAGATTATGTGGACAACTATAAATAACTAAGTCAGAACTGTCCAGAGTAGTGATGCTAGACGGGCGGGCGGGTGCGGGCAGCGATCGGTTGAAGAGCATGCATTTAGTTTTACTTGCATTTAAGAGCAGTTGGAGGTGTTGTATGGCATTGAAGCTTGTCTGGAGGTTTGTTAACACAGTGTCCAAAGAAGGGCCAGAAGTATACAGAATGGTGTTGTCTGCGTAGAGGTGGATCAGAGAATCACCAGCAGCAAGAGAGACATCATTGATGTACACAGAGAAAAGAGTCGGCCCGAGAATTGATCCCTGTGGGCCCCCCATAGAAACTGACAGAGGTCCGGACAACAGGCCCTCCGATTTGACACACTGAACTCTATCTGAGAAGTAGTTGGTGAACCAGGCGAGGCAGTCATTTGAGAATCCAAGGCTGTTGAGTCTGCCGATAAGAATGCGGTGAAAGCCTTGGCCAGGTCGATGAATACGGCTGCACAGTATTGTCTTTTATCGATGGCAGTTATGATATCGTTTAGGACCTTGAGCGTGGCTGAGGTGCACCCATGACCAGCTTAGAAACCAGATTGCATAGTGGAGAAGGTACGGTGGGATTCTAAATGGTCTGTGATCTGTTTGTTAACTTGGCTTTCGAAGACTTTAGAAAGGTGGGTAGGATACATATAGGTCTGTAACAGTTTGGGTCTTGAGTGTCACCCCCTTTGAAGAGGGAGATGACTGCGGCAGCTTTCCAATCTTTAGGGATCTCAGACGATACAAAAGCGAGGTTGAACAGGCTAGTAATAGGGGTTGCAACAATTGCGGCGGATAATTTTAGAAAGAGAGGATCCAGATTGTCTAGCCCAGGTGATTTGTATGGGTCCAGATTTTGCAGCTCTTTCAGAACTCAGCTATCTGGATTTGGGTGAAGGAGAAATTGGGGAGGTTTGGGCAAGTTGCTGTGGGGTGTGCAGAGCTGTTGACCGTGGTGGAAAGCATGGCCAGCCGTAGAAAAATGATTATTGAAATTCCTGATTATCATAGATTTATTGGTGGTCACAGTATTTCCTATCCTCAGTGCAGTGGGCATCTGGGAGGAGGTGCTCTTATTCTCCATGGACTGTAGTGTCCCAGAACTTTTTGGAGTTTGTGCTACAGGATGCAAATTTCTAGCCTTTGCTTTCCTATCTGCCTGTGTATATTGGTTCCTAACTAATCCTGAAAAGATGCATATCGCAGGGGCTATTTGATGCTAATGCTATACGCCACAGGATGTTTTTGTGCTGGTCAAGGGCAGTCAGGTTTTGAGTGAACCAAGGGCTATATCTGTTCTTAGTTCTACATTTTTGGAATGGGGCATTATTTAAGATGGTGAGGAAAGCACTTTTAAAGAATAACCAGGCATAAGTCAATATCCTTCCAGGATACCCGGGCCAGGTCGATTAGAAAGGCCTGCTCACTAAAGTGTTTTAAGTAGCGTTTGACAGTGATGAGGGGTGGTCATTTGACCACGGACCCATTACAAGGCAGGCAATGAGGCAGTGATCGCTGAGATCCTGGTTGAAGACAGCAGAGGTGTATTTAGAGGCTGGTCAGGATGATATCTATGAGGGTGCCCGTGTTTACGGATTTAGGATTGTACCTGGTAGGTTCCATGATAATTTGTTTGAGATTGAGGGCATCTAGCTTAGATTGTAGGACAGCCGGGGTGTTAACCTCTTGGGGATAATTAAGGAGCGTTGGGGCACTAGCGCCCCAGTCACGACAACATCCGGAAAAATGTAGTTCGCCAAATTCAAAATCCAAAAGTAGAATTTTATAACATTCATGAAAATACAAGCACACTCTTCAAAAGCTTAGACTCTTGGCAATCTCACAGCGTTGTCAGTTTTTTTCCAAAAGGCTTTACGGCGAAAGCACAACATTTGATTGTCTGAGGACAGCACCCAATGTACTTCCCCCATTAGCATAATAATAAAACCAGCGCCGGTGTCACAAAACACATAAAAAGAGCTAAAATAAATTGCTTACCTTTGATGATCTTCTGCTGAGGGAAATCCGAAATGTCCAAGCAAGACATCCAATGTTCCTTTTGTTAGAAAAAGTCCTTGCTTATATCCATAAATCTCCATTTGGTTGGCGCATTGTGTTCAGAAAATCCACCGTCCACTCACCCATTTTACAGGGAAGAGAAAGCATTCAAAATATACCTATCAACTTTGTCCAAACAAATCAAACATTGTTTTTAATGTATCCTTAGGCACACTTTTATGTATATTAACTTTAATATTTCACACGGATAATATCCTGAGCGATAGAAAAGTGAAATCCCGAGGCGTGCACTCACGGTCTCGGGCGCAAAACACAAAAGGCACTTCCTCCCTCCACACACATAATCTTCTTCTTTATGGTTGTTTTTCAAGGTAAACTCATCAAACCTTGTCTAAAGACTGTTGACATCTAGTGGAAGCCATAGGTACTGCAACCTGGGTCCTGGATTAAAGCAGATCCCATAGACAACCATTGAAAAAGAAGGCAAGTCACAAAAAAATTTTTAAAAGTAGAAGCACAAACTGTTTGGGCACAGACCTAGATAGCATGACAGAACTCGGCAGGTTACTACGTGATTCCATATGTGTTAATTCATAGTTTTGAAGTCTTCACTATTATTCTACAAACCTACGCCTTTCTTTTTCCCGGAGAGTTCTTTATTCCTGTCTGCACTATGCACTGAGAACCCAGCTGGTTGTATGGACTGGGACTGTATATCCAGAGAGAGCCATGAATCCGTGATACAGAGTATGTTACAGTCCCTGATGTCTCTCTGGAAGGAGATTCTCACCCTGAGCTCATGTACTTTATTGTCCAGGGACTGAACATTAAATAGCGAGTAATGTACTTGGAAGCGATGGGTGGTATGCATACCTACTAAGTACAACAAAAGGTTCCACTCCGAACACCTCTTCTCCGCCGGCGGCGTCTTGGAGCAGCCTCTGGAATAATTGGAATTGCCTTGTGGGGGGAGACAGAGAGAGCACTATGAGACCACAGGATGAGGATACAAAAACACAGTCCTATGAGACCACAGGCTGAGGAGACAGACAGAGTACTATGAGACCACAGACTGAGGAGACAGACAGAGTCTTATGAGACCACCGGCTGAGGAGACAGACAGAGTCCTATGAGACCACCGGCTGAGGAGACAGAAAGAGTACTATGAGACCACAGACTGAGGAGACAGACAGAGTCTTATGAGACCACCGGCTGAGGAGACAGACAGAGTCCTATGAGACCACCGGCTGAGGAGACAGACAGAGTCCTATGAGACCACAGGCTGAGGAGACAGACAGAGTACTATGAGACCACAGGCTGAGGAGACAGACAGAGTCCTATGAGACCAAAGGATGAGGAGGCAGACAGACATACAGAGTCCTATGAGACCACAGGCTGAGGAGGAATGCAGACAGCAGAAGGATTTATAAACATACTGGTGGAGTGACTGGACGGTGAACCCTGGTGACTTCAGCAAGCAACTTCGATATTTTGCTGTCGCCAGAAAAATGCATAAGTCTTCTGGGATACACATTTGGCTCCTGCCAGTCAGTGTCAACACATGTATTTATTCTAAACGTGATATTGTTCTGGTAAAATATGAAATGGCAAATCGCTATTGAAAAAGCTTGAGTCAGTGGGACCCCATTACAACAGTTACATTACTACATGACAGTACATCAGGTCCCCCACACAAAAGAGACTTCTAACCTCAAGAATGCTCCTTGTTAAATGAAGGTTACATAAAATCTGAAAGTACTGCAAGGGTCGAGAACATGACAAGAAACTATTTCAAAATGACAAAAACATTTTCGCAGTTCGGTACTTCCCAAGTAGTTACCAATGTAGTCTCAATCATTTTCCTGACATTCCAACTAGACAATGGTGTGTTGCCTGGAAACAGAGATGGTATTTTCTATGTAATAAGTCCGTGTGTGTGTGTAATATTTAGTAATAATGAAAATTATTTTGTCTTTATTCTGCTTAGATTAATTCAGACCAACCACCACAGTTCTTAGTTCAATTCAGACCAACCACAACAGTTCTTAGTTTAATACAGACCAACCACCACAGTTCTTAGTTTAATACAGACCAACCACCACAGTTCTTAGTTTAATACAGACCAACCACCACAGTTCTTAGTTTAACTCAGACCAACCACTACAGTTCTTAGTTTAATTCAGACCAACCACCACAGTTCTTAGTTTAACTCAGACCAACCACTACAGTTATTAGTTTAACTCAGACCAACCACCACAGTTCTTAGTTTAACTCAGACCAACCACTACAGTTCTTAGTTTAATTCAGACCAACCACTACAGTTATTAGTTTAACTCAGACCAACCACCACAGTTCTTAGTTTAATACAGACCAACCACCACAGTTCTTAGTTTAATTCAGACCAACCACTACAGTTATTAGTTTAACTCAGACCAACCACCACAGTTCTTAGTTTAATTCAGACCAACCACAACAGTTCTTAGTTTAATTCAGACCAACCACAACAGTTCTTAGTTTAATACAGACCAACCACCACAGTTCTTAGTTTAATACAGACCAACCACCACAGTTCTTAGTTTAACTCAGACCAACCACTACAGTTCTTAGTTTAATTCAGACCAACCACCACAGTTCTTAGTTTAACTCAGACCAACCACTACAGTTATTAGTTTAACTCAGACCAACCACCACAGTTCTTAGTTTAACTCAGACCAACCACTACAGTTCTTAGTTTAATTCAGACCAACCACTACAGTTATTAGTTTAACTCAGACCAACCACCACAGTTCTTAGTTTAATACAGACCAACCACCACAGTTCTTAGTTTAATTCAGACCAACCACTACAGTTATTAGTTTAACTCAGACCAACCACCACAGTTATTAGTTTAATTCAGACCAACCACAACAGTTCTTAGTTTAATTCAGACCAACCACAACAGTTCTTAGTTTAAAACAGACCAACCACCACAGTTCTTAGTTTAATTCAGACCAACCACCACAGTTCTTAGTTTAATTCAGACCAACCACCACAGTTCTTAGTTTAATTCAGACCAACCACAACAGTTCTTAGTTTAATTCAGACCAACCACCACAGTTCTTAGTTTAATACAGACCAACCACCACAGTTATTAGTTTAATACAGACCAACCACCACAGTTCTTAGTTTAATACAGACCAACCACCACAGTTCTTAGTTTAATTCAGACCAACCACCACAGTTCTTAGTTTAATTCAGACCAACCACCACAGTTCTTAGTTTAATTCAGACCAACCACTACAGTTATTAGTTTAACTCAGACCAACCACCACAGTTCTTAGTTTAATACAGACCAACCACCACAGTTATTAGTTTAATACAGACCAACCACCACAGTTCTTAGTTTAATTCAGACCAACCACTACAGTTCTTAGTTTAACTCAGACCAACCACCACAGTTCTTAGTTTAATTCAGACCAACCACTACAGTTCTTAGTTTAACTCAGACCAACCACCACAGTTCTTAGTTTAATTCAGACCAACCACTACAGTTATTACCACTACCCTAAGCCCTAAGCGAGATTTGGTTTCCCCTACAAATTTTGTTGTGGTTCTGAGATACATTTTTTCATATTGAAAGCAAATTTCCTGCAATTGTACCCATATTGCAATGGGGTGGAGATATTGTTTTTCCGTTTTAAAGAAGATTTCCTGCAATTCTATTTTTTTTAATTACAAGTAGGCTAATTAAATCACTATTATATAACTCAAGGCTTAGTGCAGGCAATAGACCAGGTATAGCCTGCTATTGTATACTCTTCTCCCTATTATAATTCTGTCTGCACTGATATTCCAACATCTTCATCGGTTGAAGAATTGAATTTGGCAAGTTTTAGGATTAATCAAACCACAGAATCTTTTATTGATCAATATATTTGGTGTAAAGGCTCTCCAAATCAGTTTTCTTTTATGATTCAAAGGGAGGCTGAAGATAAATGTACTGAAAATCCTATTGAATGAAAACGCCATGATATTATATGTTGGCCAAGCAAGTGGGAGGGTTTTCAGCTTGTTGAATGACATTCATTCATTCTACAAGGTAGCCACACCTGCAGAGCGCATTACGTGACTGACTTAAGGTAAGTCTGAATACCAAATACTGAGAAGTACGTAGGTAAGGGAAGACCCCCATGAAATGGACAAAAATGAATGGCAACATATTGCCATTGGAACAAACATACACACGATGGAAAAGAGTGCCCAAATGTACGCCGTTTCGTGTATTTCTTATGGCAAACGGCATACGGCAAATGCCAAGTGTAATAACTCAAAATTACTATAGGTGGCGAGCGCGTTCCAACGGGGCAAAACATATTGCAAATGTACATGAAGACAAGACCCAAGGGTCAAATTTTGACATTTCCAAAAAAAATATCAAAATAACTATACCTCCTAAAAAAGTGCTTTCTGGGCCGTTTTTCGCGATTCTAACGACTTTTCGTTATAATCTCACGCATAGAAGATGTGTATAAACATATTCTTGTCTAATTTTAATAAAGTTAATTTTTATTAACTTTTTTATTGTCCATTTGCAATATGTTTTGTCCATTTGCAATATGTTACCATAGGAAGTCAAAAGTCATGATGTTATGTCCATTTACATATATCGTCATAGGAAGTCGGCTTCCGAACCCAAAAGTCAGTGAGCAATGTCCAAATGGCATTTAAACTGACAAAATGATATATATCACTATGTTAAGCCCTCAATCATCCTATAGGGTCTATTTTTTGAAAAACGTCCAAAATGACCAGGGGTGCCTACATTGGGATCGTGATCTTAAAAGCCCATTGAAACATATTGCAAATGTACAGTGAAACATATTGCAAATGTACAGTACATTTACCAGGTCCATATTTTCAAAAGGGTTTTAAATGACTTTAGGGGGCTGCTCCTGGTCCAGGATCTTTATGGGAGTATCCCACTATGGCCCTAAGTCAGTGGGAGAAGCCCCTGCTCATTTATGGAGTTCTTTCAATTTTAAAAAAGTTGAAAGGCTGAGTGAATCATCTCCTGAGATTATGTTAATGCCACCTTCCCTGAAAGCTTATTTAGTCAAAAATGCATTTAGGGGGGTGCAGTGCCTCCAGGATCCGTATGGGAGCATCCCACTATGGCCCTAAGTCAGTGGGAGAAGCCCCTGCTCATTTATGGAGGTTTTCAAAAAATGTTCAAAAAAATGACCACACTCTCTTCCATTGCTTTGTACAGTACATTTGCAATATGTTTCACTGTACATTTGCAATATGTTTCAATGGGCTTTAACATCACGAATATGACAAGATCTAAAATACTTCAGGAATGGTCAATTGACTGCCCATTGATCTCAGGATGGCCAGGATTGATAGCGGTACCTGTCCATAGCTCGTTAGTGTTGATTTCAACATGTAAAAAGCCCATTGAAACATATTGCAAATGTACAGTGAAACATATTGCAAATGTACAGTACATTTACCAGGTCCATATTTTCAAAAGGGTTTTAAATGACTTTAGGGGGCTGCTCCTGGTCCAGGATCCGTATGGGAGCATCCCACTATGGCCCTAAGTCAGTGGGAGAAGCCCTTGCTGATTTATGGAGGTTTTCAAAAAGAAGTCCACACTCTCTTCCATTGCTTTGTACATTACATTTGCAATATGTTTCACTGTACATTTGCAATATGTTTCAATGGGCTGTTAACATCACGAATATGACAAGCTCTAAAATCCTGCAGGAATGGCCAATTGACTGCCCGTTGATCTCAGGATGGCCAGGATTGATAGCGGTACCTGTCCATAGCTCGTTGGTGTTGATTTCAACATGTCAAAAAAGTCCATTGAAACATATTGCAAATGTACAGTGAAACATATTGCAAATGTACAGTACATTTGCAATATGTTTCAATGGGCTGTTAACATCACGAATATGACAAGCTCTAAAATACTTCAGGAATGGCCAATTGACTGCCCGTTGATCTCAGGATGGCCAGGATTGATAGCGGTACCTGTCCATAGCTCGTTGGTGTTGATTTCAACATGTCAAAAAGCCCATTGAAACATATTGCAAATGTACAGTGAAACATATTGCAAATGTACAGTACATTTGCAATATGTTTCAATGGGCTGTTAACATCACGAATATGACAAGCTCTAAAATCCTGCAGGAATGGCCAATTGACTGCTCGTTGATCTCGGGATGGCCAGGATTGATAGCGGTACCTGTCCATAGCTCGTTGGTGTTGATTTCAACATGTCAAAAAAAAGCCCATTGAAACATATTGCAAATGTACAGTGAAACATATTGCAAATGTACAGTACATTTGCAATATGTTTCAATGGGCTGTTAACATCACGAATATGACAAGCTCTAAAATCCTGCAGGAATGGCCAATTGACTGCCCGTTGATCTCAGGATGGCCAGGCTTGATAGCGGTACCTGTCCATAGCTCGTTGGTGTTGATTTCAACATGTAAAAAGCCCATTGAAACATATTGCAAATGTACAGTGAAACATATTGCAAATGTACAGTACATTTGCAATATGTTTCAATGGGCTGTTAACATCACGAATATGACAAGCTCTAAAATCCTGCAGGAATGGCCAATTGACTGCTCGTTGATCTCGGGATGGCCAGGATTGATAGCGGTACCTGTCCATAGCTCGTTGGTGTTGATTTCAACATGTCAAAAAAGCCCATTGAAACATATTGCAAATGTACAGTGAAACATATTGCAAATGTACAGTACATTTGCAATATGTTTCAATGGGCTGTTAACATCACGAATATGACAAGCTCTAAAATCCTGCAGGAATGGCCAATTGACTGCCCGTTGATCTCAGGATGGCCAGGCTTGATAGCGGTACCTGTCCATAGCTCGTTGGTGTTGATTTCAACATGTCAAAAAAAGCCCATTGAAACATATTGCAAATGTACAGTGAAACATATTGCAAATGTACAGTACATTTGCAATATGTTTCAATGGGCTTTAACATCACGAATATGACAAGCTCTAAAATCCTGCAGGAATGGCCAATTGACTGCCCGTTGATCTCAGGATGGCCAGGCTTGATAGCGGTACCTGTCCATAGCTCGTTGGTGTTGATTTCAACATGTCAAAAAAAGCCCATTGAAACATATTGCAAATGTACAGTGAAACATATTGCAAATGTACAGTACATTTGCAATATGTTTCAATGGGCTTTTAACATCACGAATATGACAAGCTCTAAAATACTGCAGGAAAGCCCAATTGACTGCCCGTTGATCTCAGGATGGCCGGGCTTGACGGTTTTAACTTATTGCAAATGTACAAAAGTCTGCCATAAAGTCACTATAATGAAAACGTAAAACACCTAGTTACGTTCTAGTTGCGGGTCCAGTTCCGACGTTATGTGTCGGCCTATCTGAGGCGACCCCAAATCCCGAGTTTCGCTCGATAGGTCATTCGAGCCCGAGCAGCGACCTTAATTGGTGCTGAAAATCCACGTTTTCCGGCGTTGCTACGGGTCCTTGAATGAGCTATCGGACAGAAACGTTAGGGTCCGTCTCTATGGGCCGAGGCGGTTCTAACGCACCTAGCCTTGTGTCTCTGGGACTTTTAGAAATTTTGTCATTTTCGTGATGTAAAAATGAATTGAAAATATTGCAAATGTACAAGGCTGTTTCTCGGCCTGTGAACCTTCTAGAGCCCCATAACTCACCGTGCACTATCGACATAAGCTCTAGAAAAGGGTTCTAAAGTTTCAGAGCTCTAGGTCTGACGGGTCTTTAATAGTTCGAACGAAAGTAACTATTGCAGGCAGTGTGTGTCTGTAAGCCCCACACTATGTCACTCCCCATGGACTGTGTGCATGTGTGAGTTTTTCAAGGGATTCTGATGGGAGAAATGACTGATTTACAGTTCATTGGGGTTGCCTAATCACACATGTGAAGTTTTGGAAAATTGTGACCTTTTTAACCCTTGAAACAGACACTGTGACCACAATTTAAGGCACTTCCGGTTGTCACAGGAAGCTGTAGGTAGACACATATCCTCATTGGGGTAGGCTTTAACAGAATCCTGAGTTTTAAGTCTGTAAGTTAAGAACTGACTGATTCACACAGGTTTGAAAGTCTGTTTTTCACCAACAGCAGGTTGGGTACTGTAAAACACCTTTAGGGTGATTTTAACCACTTCCGGTTGCTCCAGGAAGCTTAGAATCAACACAGGTAGACCTCATAGTGGCCTGATGGATTGCCATCAAAGACAGGTTCATAAGGCATTCATAACCCACATAGGCACCAGGTTGAATTTAGGGAGCAGGCAATGTATTCCTATGGGGAGAGATGTCATAGCAAACGGTTTGATGTAAATACCCTGTTTTCACTGTTAAAGGTTAATGCCACAGGGTCAAAGTTAGGCTTGCACAGATCGGGAGGTCCTAAGGAACGTTCCAGAAGTCGAACCGTGCTTCTAACCCAAACGGTTCTGCCGCTGTCACTCAAAAGCAGCTGAAATTTAGGGCCAGGCTTCATTTAGGGCCTACTTTTTGGCACGGTTGCTGCGGTCAGACCGAGTGAGCTACGGTCAAGCGGGGCATCTCGTTGAACTCGGCAAGGCCTAGAGACTATGGTGATGTCATTGCAGGCTCTGTGTGTCTTTAAGCCCCACACTGTGTCACTCCATACCAGCTATGTGTTTGTGTGTGTGTGTGGGAGTTGTCTTGTAAATCTGATGGGAGAAATGACTCATTTACAGTTCATGAGGGTTGCCTAATCACACATATGAAGTTTTGTAAAGATCTGACCTTTTTAACCCTTCTGAAACAGCACCTATGACCCCTATTTAAAGCACTTCCGGTTGTCACAGGAAGCTGTAGGTAGACACATATCCTCATTGGGGTATGCTTTAACAGAATCCTGAGTTTTAAGTCTTTAGGTTAAGAACTGACTGATTTACACAGGGTTGAAAGTCTGTTTTTCACAAACTGCAGGTTGGGTCTATCAAAACACCTTTAGGGTGATTTTTACCACTTCCGGTTGCTCCAGGAAGCTTAGAATCAACACAGGTAGACCTCATAGTGGTCTGATGGATTGCTATCGAAGACAGGTTCATAAGACATTCATAACCCACATAGGCACCAGGTTGAATTTAGGGAGCAGGCAATGTATTCCTATGGGGAGAGATGTCATAGCAAACGGTTTGATGTAAATACCCTGTTTTCACTGTTAAGGGTTAATGCCACAGGGTCAAAGTTAGGCTTGCACAGATCGGGAGGTCCTAAGGAACGTTCCAGAAGTCGAATCGTGCTTCTAACCCAAACGGTTCTGCCGCTGTCACTCAAAAGCAGCTGAAATTGAGGGCCAGGCTTCAGTTTGGGCCTACTTTTGGAACGGTTGCTGCGGTCAGACCGAGTGAGCTACGGTCAAGCGGGGCATCTTGTTGAACTCAGGAAGGCCTAGAGACTATGGTGATGCCATTGCAGGCTCTGTGTGTCTTCAAGCCCCACACTGTGTCACTCCATCCCATATCTGTGTTTGTGTGTGTCTGTGAGGGTTTTCTTGTAAATCTGATGGGGGAAATGACCCATTTACAGTTCATGAGGGTTGCCTAATCACACATATGAAGTTTTGGAAAGAGGTGACCTTTTTAACCCTTCGAAACAGCACCTATGACACCTATTTAAAGCACTACCGGTTGTCACAGGAAGCTGTAGTTAGATACATATCCTCATTGGGGTATGCTTTAACAGAATCCTGAGTTATAAGTCTTTAGGTTAAGAACTGACTGATTTACACAGGGTTGAATTGTCTGTTTTTCACAAACTGCAGGTTGGGTATATCAAAACACCTTTTGGGTGATTTTTACCACTTCCGGTTGCTCCAGGAAGCTTAGAATCAACACAGGTAGACCTCATAGTGGTCTGATGGATTGCTATCGAAGACAGGTTCATAAGACATTCATAACCCACATAGGCACCAGGTTGAATTTAGGGAGCAGGCAATGTATTCCTATGGGGAGAGATTTCATAGCAAACGGTTTGATGTAAATACCCTGTTTTTACTGTTAAAGGTTAATGCCACACAGTCACGGTTAGGCTTGCTCAGATCGGGAGGACCTTAGGAACATTCCTGAAGTTGAATTGTGCTTCTAACCCAAACGGGTCTGCCGCTGTCACCCAAAATCAGCTGACATTTAGGGCCAGGCTTCATTTTGCGCCTACTTTTTGCACGGTCTATGAGGTCAGAGCGAGCTACAGTCAAGTGGGGCGTCTCGTTGAACTCGGCACGGCCTAGAGACTATGGTGATGCCCTTTTTGTGTTGATTTCAGTCTGTCATTTTGGTGATGTTTCAGCCCTATTCAAACATATTGCAAATGTACAAAAGTCAACGAGCAAGTCAGCGTCAATCAATCAATTAGATATCATTCTGACACCAAACTGATAAAACTGACACCAAACCCACTTTTCCCATCTCATTTAGAAGCCAACAATCACATATATCAGGGCAGGCTCAAAATTCTGTTTAAATCATAGTAAAAATGTAAAACACCTAGTTACGTTCTAGCTGCGGGTCCAGTTCCGACATTATGTGTTGGCCTAGCTGAGGCGACCCGAATCTCAAGTTTCGCTCGTTAGGTCATTTGGAGTCCGAGCAGCGACCTTAATTGGTGCTGAAAATCCACGTTTTCGGGCGTTGCTACGGGTCCTTGAATGAGCTATCGGACAGAAAGCGTTAGGGTCCGTCTCTATGGGCCGAGGCGGTTCTAATGCACCTAGCCTTGTGTCTCTGGGACTTTTAGAATTTTGTCATTTTCGTGATGTAAAAATGAATTGAAAATATTGCAAATGTACGAGGCTGTTTCTCGGCCTGAAAACCTTCTAGAGCCCCGTAGCTCACCGTGCACGATCGACTAAAGGTCTAGAATGGGTTTCTAAAGTTTCAGAGCTCTAGGTCTGACGGTTCTTTAATAGTTCGAACAAAGTAACTATTGCAGGCAGTGTCTGTCTGTAAGCCCCTCACTGTGTCATTCCCCATTGACTGTGCATGTGTGCTTTTTCAGAAAATCACAGAAAATCACAGAAATCACGTAGAGCTCGAAACCCACTTTAACGGATCCGTCTGAACACGCAGCAACTGGATCCATAACTTTTTGGGGGAAAAAAAATATTTTTCTCAACATTACGAATTGGACGTTTGCCAATTAATCGAAAATTAAAAGAGATAAATGTCTGGTTCTTTTTCCTTACACCATAGGTTCATGTACTTTGACGTAAAGCTGTCAAATTAGTGCTCTATTTCCATTTTTCACCTTTAATCCCAGAAAATGGGCCTTATCTCAAAAACCGTGAGTCCCTGACGCCATTCTGTTTCGGGGCCAACTGCCCATATGGCCAAACCCATGCCCACCAAGTTTCGTCTTCAAAGAGTTTTCGGTTTAGGAGAAAAAGCCAGGTCAATTAGGTGTATGTTTTGTACATTTGCAATATGAAGGCATTCGCCATCTGGTGGGATTAACATGAAGGGCGGAAAAATGAAAAAAATGAATTTATTTTATTAAACGGACATCGAAAGTCCGAGAAAGTTCGTTTGATGACTTCCTGGAAGATTAGGCCCTAGGGCACGGCCCGACGGCGTCGGCTTATTTTAGAAACAATTTCGGACGTCTAGTAAGGGAGCGTACATTTGCAATATGCAGTTTCTCATCAAACATACAGCAAATGCCATCCGCGTCCCTTATGTAGGAAAGGCATGGGTAGGAAAGGCAAATATGTCCGTCCTGAGTCGGAGACAGCTTCCAAGCTAGGTACTGGTCTGTTTCAGCCTAGCTGTATGGAAAAGAAGGGACTTTCTGTATCATTGAGTGTTCACGCCCTTTGAAATGTTTGAATTCTTCTAGATGTAATGTGATTTGTGGACTAAACTAACGTTTTTGAACATTGTGTACACGTGTGTGTGTGTTAAAAATATAGAACTTCTCAGCTGCAGTGACCCCTGAAGTGTTCAGAAAGCAAAGAGGGCAGTGTTCTGTTTGAACAGGAAGGAAAAAGTCAAAAAAAAAAAAAAAAAACTAAAGGAAAGGACAACAGCTTCTACCCCCAAGCCATAAGACTGCTGAACAGATTCTACCCCCAAGCCATAAGACTGCTGAACAGATTCTACCCCCAAGCCATAAGACTGCTGAACAGATTCTACCCCCAAGCCATAAGACTGCTGAACAGATTCTACCCCCAAGCCATAAGACTGCTGAACAGATTCTACCCCCAAGCCATAAGACTGCTGAACAGCTTCTACCCCCAAGCCATAAGACTGCTGAACAGCTTCTACCCCCAAGCCATAAGACTGCTGAACAGCTTCTACCCCCAAGCCATAAGACTGCTGAACAGCTTCTACCCCAAGCCATAAGACTGCTGAACAGATTCTACCCCCAAGCCATAAGACTGCTGAACAGCTTCTACCCCCAAGCCATAAGACTGCTGAACAGCTTCTACCCCAAGCCATAAGCCTGCTGAAAAGCTTCTACCCCAAGCCATAAGACTGCTGAACAGCTTCTACCCCCAAGCCATAAGACTGCCGAACAGATTCTACCCCCAAGCCATAAGACTGCTGAACAGCTTCTACCCCAAGCCATAAGACTGCTGAACAGCTTCTACCCCCAAGCCATAAGACTGCTGAACAGCTTCTACCCCCAAGCCATAAGACTTCTGAACAGCTTCTACCCCCAAGCCATAAGACTGCTGAACAGCTTCTATAAGACTGCTGAACAGCTTCTATAAGACTGCTGAACAGCTTCTAAAAGACTGCTGAACAGCTTCTACCCCCCAAGACATAAGACTGCAGAACAGCTTCTATAAGACTTCTGAACAGCTTCTACCCCAAGCCATAAGACTGCTGAACAGCTTCTATAAGACTGCTGAACAGCTTCTACCCCCAAGCCATAAGATTGCTGAACAGCTTCTACCCCAAGCCATAAGACTGCTGAACAGCTTCTACCCCCAAGCCATAAGACTGCTGAACAGCTTCTATAAGACTTCTGAACAGCTTCTACCCCCAAGCCATAAGACTGCTGAACAGCTTCTATAAGACTGCTGAACAGCTTCTACCCCCAAGCCATAAGATTGCTGAACAGCTTCTACCCCCAAGCCATAAGACTGCTGAACAGCTTCTACCCCCAAGCCATAAGACTGCTGAACAGCTTCTATAAGACTTCTGAACAGCTTCTACCCCCAAGCCATAAGACTGCTGAACAGCTTCTATAAGACTTCTGAACAGCTTCTACCCCCAAGCCATAAGACTGCTGAACAGCTTCTACCCCCAAGCCATAAGACTGCTGAACAGCTTCTATAAGACTTCTGAACAGCTTCTACCCCCAAGCCATAAGACTGCTGAACAGCTTCTATAAGACTTCTGAACAGCTTCTACCCCAAGCCATAAGACTGCTGAACAGCTTCTACCCCCAAGCCATAAGACTGCTGAACAGCTTCTATAAGACTTCTGAACAGCTTCTACCCCCAAGCCATAAGACTGCTGAACAGCTTCTATAAGACTTCTGAACAGCTTCTACCCCAAGCCATAAGACTGCTGAACAGCTTCTACCCCAAGCCATAAGACTGCTGAACAGCTTCTATAAGACTTCTGAATAGCTTCTACCCCAAGCCATAAGACTGCTGAACAGCTTCTATAAGACTTCTGAACAGCTTCTACCCCACGCCATAAGACTGCTGAACAGCTTCTATAAGACTTCTGAACAGCTTCTACCCCCAAGCCATAAGACTGCTGAACAGCTTCTATAAGACTTCTGAACAGCTTCTACCCCCAAGCCACAAGACCGCTGAACAGCATCTAACCCCAAGCCACAAGACTGCGGAACAGCTTCTACCCCCAAACCAAAAGATTGCAGAACAGCTTCTACACCCAAGCCGTAAGACTTCTGAAGAGCGTCTATAAGAATTATGAACAGCTTCTACCCCCAAGTCTTAAGACTTCTGAATAGCTTCTACCCCCAAGCTATAAGACTGCTGAACAGTTTCTATAAGACTTCTGATCAGCTTCTACACACAAGCCACAAGATTTCTGAACAGCTTCTACCCCCAAGCTATAAGACTGCTGAACAGCTTCAATAAGACGTCTGAACAGCTTCGACCCCCAAGCCATAAGACTGCTGAACACCTTCTACCCCCAAGCCATAAGACTGCTGAAAAGCTTCAACAACCAAGCCAAAAAACAGCTGAACAGCTTCTACCACCAAGCCATAAGACTTCTGAACAGCTTTTACCCCCAAGCCATAAGACTTCTGAACAGCTTCTACCCCCAAGCCGTAAGACTTCTGAACAGTTTATACCCCCAAGCCGTAAGACTTCTGAACAGCTTCTAAGCCCAAGCCATAAGACGTCTGAAAAGCTTCTATAAGACTTCTGAACAGCTTCTACCCCAAAGCCATAAGATTGAAGAACAGTTTCTACCCCCAAGCCATAAGACAGCTGAACAGCTTCTGTAAGACTGCTGAACAGCTTCTACCCCCAAGCCAATAGATTGCTGTACAGCTTCTTCCCGTAAGCCATAAGACAGTTGAACCGCTTCTATAAGACTTCTGAACAGCTTCCACCCCCCAACCCGTAAGACTTCTGGACAGCTTCTACCCCTCAGCCGTACGACTTCTGAACAGCTTCTACCCCCAAGCCGTACGACTTCTGAACAGCTTCTACCCCCCAAGCCGTAAGACTTCTGAACAGATTCTACCCCCAAGCCATAAGACTTCTGAAAAGCTTCTACCCCCAAGACATAAGGCAGCTGAAAAGCTTCTATAAGACTTCTGAACATATTTTACCCCCAAGCCATAAGACTGCTGAACAGGTTCTACCCCCTAGCCATAAGATGGCTGAACAGTTTCTAACCCATGCCATAAGACAGCTGAACAGCTTCTATAAGACTTTTGAACAGCTTCTACCCCTAAGCCATGAGATTTCTGAACAGCTTCTACCCCCAAGCTATAAGGCAGCTAAACAGCTTCTATAACACTTCTGAACAGCTTCTTCACCCAAGCCATAAGACTGCTGAACAGCTTTTACCCCCAAGCTATTAGACTTCTGAACAGCTTCTACCCTCAAGCCATAAGACATCTGAACAGATTCTATAAGACTTCTGAACAGCTTCTACCCTCAAGCCATAAGACAGCTAAAAAGTTTCTATAAGACTTCTGAACAGCTTCTTCCCCAAAGCCGTAAGACTTCTGAACAGCTTCTACCCCCAGGCCATAAGACTGCTGAACAGCTTCTACCCCCAAGCCATAAGACAGCTGAATAGCTTCTATAAGACTGCTGAACAGATTCTACCTCCAAGCCATAAGATTGCTGAACAGCTTCTACCCCCGATCCATAAGACAGCAGAACAGCTTCTATAACACTTCCGTACAGCTTCTACCCACAAGCCATAAGATTGCTGAACAGCTTCTACCCTCAAGCCATAAGACATCTGAACAGATTCTTTAAGACTTCTGAACAGCTTCTACCCTCAAGCCATAAGACAGCTAAACAGTTTCTATAAAACTTCTGAACAGCTTCTACCCCCAAGCCGTAAGGCTTCAAAATAGCTTCTAACCTTAAGCCGTATGACTTCTGAACAGTTTCTACCCCCAAGCTATAAGACTTCTGAACAGCTTCTTCCCCCAAGCCATAAGACTTCTGAATAGCTTCTACCCCCAAGCCGTAAGGTGCTCTGAACAGCTTCTAACCCCAAGCTATAAGACTTCTGAACAGCTAATCAAATGGCTTCCAGAAATATTTGCATTGACCCCTCAAATTTTACACTGCTGCTACTCTGTTTATGATCTATGCATACTATCTTTACATCTACCTACATGTACATATTCCCTCAATTACCTTGACTAACCTGTGCCCACGTACTTTGACTTTCTACCGGTACCCCTTATTGTTATTTTATTGTTGCTCTTTAATGATTAGTTTAATATATTTGTCAGTTTATTTTTAGTAAATAACAAAAACAAATCTTAAAACTGCATTGTTGGTTAAGGGCTTGTAAGTCAGCATTTCACTGTAAGGTATAAACCTGTTGTATTCGGCACATGTGTCAAATACAATTTAATTTGATTTGATCAGGAAATGCCTTCAAAACTGTCCACTAGGGGCAACAGTGAGCGCTACTACCATCAAGAAGGCTTGGGTTTTGCTAGGGTGTTGTGAAGGGAGGTAGGCTTGGGTTATGCTAGGGCTTTGCGGATAAGTGTGGTGTAGACTTTCGATCAGAAGGTTGTATGTTTGATCCCACAGAATGTACAACTTAGAAATGTGGCATTTGGAGAAACAGAACGATACTTAGCAGGAAGAGTCAACCCAGGGTGTACAAACGCTTCGACATTTGACATTTGGAGAAATGCAATGATACTGAGCAGGAAGAGTCAACCTATTCCCCCTCAGGAATTGGCATGAGTCCTCAGATCCTCAAAAGGTTCTACAGCTGCACCATCGAGAGCATCCTGACTGGTTGCATCACTGCCTGGTATGGCAACTGCTAGGCCTCTGACCACAATGCACTACAGAGGATAGTGCGTACAGCACAGTACATCACTGGGGCCAACCTTCCTGCCATCCAGGACCTCAATACCAGGCGGTGTCAGAGGTCCCAAAAAATTGTCTAAGACTGCAGCCACCCTAGTCATAGACTGCACGGCAAGTGGTACTGGAGCGCCAAGTCTAGGTCCAAGAGGCTTCTAAAAAGCTTCTACCCCCAAGCCATAAGACTTCTGAACAGCTTCTACCCCCAAGCCGTATGACTTCTGAATAGTTTCTACCCCAAAGCCTTAACATTGCTGAACAGCTTCTACCCCCAAGCCATATGACAAATGAACAGCTTCTATAAGATTGCTGAACAGCTTCTACCCCCAAGCCATATGACAACTGAACAGCTTCTATAAGATTGCTGAACAGCTTCTACCCTCAAGCCATAAGACAGCTGAACAGCTTCTATAAGATATCTGAACAGCTTCTACCCCCTAAATAGCTTCTACCCTTAAGTCGTATGACTTCTGAACAGCTTCTACCCCAAGCTATAAGACTTCTGAACAGCTTCTTCCCCCAAGCCATAAGACTTCTGAACAGCTAATCAAATGGCTTCCAGAGATATTTGCATTGACCCCTCAAATTTTACGCTGCTGCTACTCTGTTTATGATCTATGCATAGTATCTTTACATCTACCTACATGTACATATTCCCTCAATTCAAATCAAATACAATTTTATTTGTCACATACACATGGTTAGCAGATGTTAATGCGAGTGTAGCGAAATGCTTGTGCTTCTAGTTCCGACCATGCAGTAGTATCTAACAAGTAATCTAACAAATTCACAACAACTACCTTATACACACAAGAGTAAAGGAATGAATACGAGTATGTACATATAAATATATGGATGAGCGATGGCTGACCGGCATAGGCAAGATGCAGTAGATGGTATGGAGTACAGTATATACACATATATATATATATGAGATGAGTAATGTAGGATATGTAAACATTATATAAATGGCATTGTTTAAAGTGGCTAGTGATACATTATTTCATCCAGTTATAATTATTAAAGTGGCTAGAGATTTGGGTCGATGGCCGAACGGCATAGGCAAGATACAGTAGATGGTTTAGAGTACAGTGTATACATTTCAAAGTCAAAGTCAAAAGTCACCATTATTAGTCAGTTGTACAACCAAATGCCTTCAACTGAAATGTGTCTTCCGCATTTAACCCAACCCCTCTGAATCGGAGAGGTGCGGGGGGCTGCCTTAATCGACATCCACGTCTTCGGCGCCCAGGGAACAGTGGGTTAACTGCCTTGTTCAGGGGCCGAACGACAGATTTTTACCTTGTCAGCTCGGGGATTTGAACTTGCAACCCTCCGGTTACTAGTCCAACACTCTAACCACTAGGCTACCTGCCACCCGAGTATGTCGGATACGTAAACATTATATACAAAATTGTTTAAAGTGGCTAGTGATACCTTTGTTACATCCAATTCCTATGTTTAAAGTGGCTAGAGATTTAAGTCAGTATGTTGGCAGCAGCCACTCAATGTTAGTGATGGCTGTTTAACAGTCTGATGGCCTTGAGGTAGAAGCTGTTTTTCAGTCTCTCGGTCCCAGCTTTGATGCACCTGTACTGACCTCGCCTTCTGGATGATAGTGGGGTGAACAGGCAGTGGCTCGGGTGGTTGTTGTCCTTGATGATCTTTTTGGCCTTCCTGTGACATCAGGTGGTGTAGGTGTCCTGGAGGGCAGGTAGGTTTCCCCCGGTGATGCGCTGTGCAGTCCTCACTACCCTCTGGAGAGCCTTACGGTTGTGGGCGGAGCAGTTGCCGTACCAGGCGGTGATACAGCCCGACAGGATGCTCTCGATAGTGCATCTGTAAAAGTTTGTGAGTGATTTTGGTGACAAGCCGAATTTCTTCAGCCTCCTGTCTGTGTGGGTGGACCAATTCAGTTTGTCCGTGATGTGTACACCGAGGAACTTAAAACTTTCCACCCTCTCCACTACTGTCCCCTCGATGTGGATAGGGGGGTGCTCCCTCTCCTGTTTCCTGAAGTCCAATTACCTTGACTAACCTGTGCCCACGTACTTTGACTTTCTACCGGTACCCCTTATTGTTATTTTGTTGTTGCTCTTTAATGATTAGTTTAATATATTTTTCAGTTTATTTTTAGTAAATAACAAAAACATGTCTTAAAACTGCATTGTTGGTTAAGGGCTTGTAAGTCAGCATTTCACTGTAAGTTCTAAACCTGTTGTATTCGGCACCCCCAAGCCATAAGATTGCTGAACAGCTTCTACTCCCAAGCCATAAGACATCTGAACAGATTCTATAAGACTTCTGAACAGCTTCTTCCCATAAGCCATAAGACAGCTGAACAGCTTCTATAACACTTCTGTACAGCTTCTACCCGCAAGCCATAAGATTGCTGAACATTTTCTACCCCCAAGCCAGAAGACATCTGAACAGATTCTATAAGACTTCTGAACAGCTTCTACCCCCAAGCCGTATGACTTCTGAACAGCTTCTACCCCCAAGCCATAAGACAGCTGAACAGCTTCTATAACACTTCCGTACAGCTTCTACCCCCAAGCTAGAAGACTTCTGAACAGCTAATCAAATAGCTTCCAGAAATATTAGCATTGACTCCTCAAATGTTACGCTGCTGCTACTCTGTTTATGATCTATGCATAGTATCTTTACATCTACCTACATGTACATATTCCCTCAATTACCTTGACTAACCTGTGCCCACGTACTTTGACTTTCTACCGGTACCCCTTATTGTTATTTTGTTGTTGCTCTTTAATGATTAGTTTAATATATTTTTCAGTTTATTTTTAGTAAATAACAAAAACAAATCTTAAAACTGCATTGTTGGTTAAGGGCTTGTAAGTCAGCATTTCACTGTAAGGTATAAACCTGTTGTATTCGGCACATGTGTCAAATACAATTTAATTTGATCAGGAAATGCCTTCAAAACTGTCCACTAGGGGCAACAGTGAGCGCTACTACCATCAAGAAGGCTTGGGTTTTGCTAGGGTGTTGTGAAGGGAGGTAGGCTTGGGTTATGCTAGGGCTTTGCGGATAAGTGTGGTGTAGACTTTCGATCAGAAGGTTGTATGTTTGATCCCACAGAATGTACAACTTAGAAATGTGGCATTTGGAGAAACAGAACGAAATTCTTAGCAGGAAGAGTCAACCCAGGGTGTCACAAACACTTCGACATTTGACATTTGGAGAAATGCAATGATACTGAGCAGGAAGAGTCAACCTATTCCCCCTCAGGAATTGGCATGAGTCCTCAGATCCTCAAAAGGTTCTACAGCTGCACCATCGAGAGCATCCTGACTGGTTGCATCACTGCCTGGTATGGCAACTGCTAGGCCTCCGACCACAATGCACTACAGAGGATAGTGCGTACAGCACAGTACATCACTGGGGCCAACCTTCCTGCCATCCAGGACCTCAATACCAGGCGGTGTCAGAGGTCCCAAAAAATTGTCTAAGACTGCAGCCACCCTAGTCATAGACTGCACGGCAAGTGGTACTGGAGCGCCAAGTCTAGGTCCAAGAGGCTTCTAAATAGCTTCTACCCCCAAGTCACAAGACTCCTGAACATTTAATCAAATGTCTACCCAGACTATTTGCACACACTCACTAGATACGCACACACACACATAGCACACACGCATACATACACAATACACACAAATAACACACACGTAACACACACACACATAACACACACAAATACAGACACAATACACACAATACAGAAATACACACACACATACACACATACAGACAAAATATACACACGCACACACAAATACACACACATGTACACACACACATACAGATACAATACACACGTGAACACAAATACACACACATACACACACATACATACACACAAATACACACACATAGAAACACAATACACACAAATACACAAACACAAATACACACACACACACACACACACATACAGACACAATACACACACGCACACACAAATACACACACAAATACACACTTTCACACTCATCATTAGCAGATGATAGTGGGCGCTAGATCTTCAGTCGATTCTTGGATGTGTCCCCTGTGGACCCGCTCCTCCATTCAGGCTGCAAAAGCATAATTTCACTAGTCTGGTTTACACCAGATCTCAAAGTATTCCTGAGAGTCTGGAACAGCTGCTTTGATGTGTCCATAATGAAGGGGCTCCAGACTTCAAGGCAGAACCCTATGCTGGTTGGATATCCCTGTTTCAAGTTGAATTAATCATGATCTATTGTTTTACAGAGGACCACCCAAGGTCTTCCGCTTCCAGCCATCCCTTCCACCCAAGTCTTTCCGCTTCCAGCCATCCCTTCCAGCCAGTCCTTCCCGCTTCCAGCCATCCCAAACACACAGTATCTAGCTAGCTAGGAAAAACCTTCGGAGTTCCGACATCGTTTGTCACTAACAACCTGAATAGGGTGCATAAATCATCACACACATTTTCAAAATGTTATAACAACCCGTGCTGCACTAAAATGGGTGACATATTAAACAACTACAATCTGTTAAAAGTTATAATCTGGTGGCAAGTAGCAACTTAGCATTGTTCATCCCATAGAAAGCCAGCTAGCTAATAACTTTAGCTTGCTTGCTATCAACTCAAAATCAGCTAGCTAATCAAATTATTGTTTTAGTTATATTTTAACTACTTAGCTAATCACAGAATAGGCTGAACATCTCCTTACCTCACTGAAGTTATTCATTTTCATTTATTGGTGTTTACATAGCAAGGCATTGATGTAAATCACCCATGCATTGGAGCTACCCATGTTCGCTTCTGGCAAGTTTCCTCCCTGAACCCTAATTTTGGCTATGCATGAACCTGAAGTACCGTAAACATTTATCGATCAAAGTCTGGCCCAAAGAGATCAGACTACAGAAAGTATGAATCCTCTGTTTGGTCCACCAACCAGGACAATAGACTGGATCCCAGCCGGCGACTCAAAACAACAGCGGCGCAGGAGAAAGGGGAGACGGGGAAGTCTTCTGGTCAGGCTCCGTAGACGGGCACATCGCGCACCTCTCCCGAGTATTCTACTTGCCAATGTCCAGTCTCTGGACAACAAGGTAGACGAAATACGAGCAAGAGTTGCATTCCAGAGAGACATCAGCGACTGCAACGTTCTTTGCAAGGTTCCCTAAATTTGATCAGCATATGGAATGTAAAGGTAAAATCCTGGATCATTGTTATTCTAACTTCTGTGATGCATACAAGGCTATTCTCCCCCCTCCTTTCGGCAAGTCTGACCATGACTCCATTTTATTGCTCCCAGCCTACAGACAGAAACTCAAACAGGAAACGCCTGTTCTCAGGTCTGTTCAACGCAGGTCCGACCAATCTGATTCCACGCTGCAAGATTGCTTCGAGCACGTCGACTGGGATATGTTCCGGACAGCATCAGACAACAACATTGATGTATATGCTGATTCAGTGAGCAAGTTTATTAGCAAGCGCATCGGTGATGTTGTACCCATAGCAACTATTAAAACCTTCCCCAACCAGAAACTGTGGATTGATGGCAGCATTCGCGCAAAACTGAAAGCGCGAACCACTGCTTTTAACCAGGGTAAGGCAACCGGAAACATGACTGAATACAAACAGTGTAGCTATTCCCTCCGCAAGGCAATCAAACAAGCTAAGCGTCAATATAGAGACAAAGTTGAGTCACAATTTAACGGCTCTGACACAAGAGGAATGTCGATCACGGGCTACAAACAGAAAACCAGCCCTGGCGCGGACCACAATGTCCTGCTCCCAGACAAACTAAACAACTTCTTTGCACGCTTTGAGGACAATACAGTGCCACCGACACGGCCCACTACCAAAACCTGCGGGCTCACCTTCACCGCAGCCAACGAGAGTAAAACATTTAAATGTGTTAACCCTCGCAAGGCTGCCGGCCCAGATGGCATCCCTGGCCGTGTCCTCAGAGCATGCGCAGACAAGCTGGCTGGTGTGTTTACAGACATATTCAATCAATCCTTATCCCAGTCTGCTGTTCCCACATGCTTCAAGAGGGCCACCATTGTTCCTGTTCCCAAGAAAGCTAAGGTAACTGAACTAAATGACTATGAAGTAGCACTTACTTCCGTCATCATGAAGTGCTTTGAGAGACTAGTCAAGGATCATATCATCTCCATCCTGCCAGACACCCTGGACCCACTCCAATTTGCTTACCGTCCCAATAGGTCCACAGACGACGACGCAATCGCAATCACACTGCACACTGCCCTAACCCATCTGGACAAGAGGAATACATATGTAAGAATGCTGTTCATTGACTACAGCTCAGCATTTAACACCATAGTTCCCTCCAAGCTCATCATTAAGCTCGAGACCCTAGGTTTCGGACCCAGCCCTGTGCAACTGGGTCCTGGACTTCCTGACGGGCCGGCCCCAGGTGGTGAGGGTAGGAAACAACATCTCCACCCCGCTGATCCTCAACACTGGGGCCCCACAAGGGTGCGTTCTCAGCCCTCTCCTGTACTCCCTGTTTACCCATGACTGCGTGGCCAAGCACGCATCCAACTCAATCATCAAGTTTGCTGACGACACTACAGTGGTAGGCTTGATTACCAACAACGACGAGACGGCCTACAAAGAGGAGGTGAGGGCCCTCGGAGTGTGGTGTCAGGAAAATAACCTCTCACTCAATGTCAACAAAACTAAGGAGATGATTGTGGACTTCAGGAAACAGCAGAGGAAGCACCCCCCTATCCACATCGACGGGACAGTAGTGGAGAAGTTTTAAGTTCCTTGGCGTACATCACGGACAAACTGAAATGGTCCACCCACACAGACAGCGTTGTGAAGAAGGCGCAACAACGCCTCTTCAACCTCAGGAGGCTGAAGAAATTTGGCTTTTCATCAAAAACACTCACAAACTTCTACAGATGCACAATCGAGAGCATCCTGTCGGGCTGTATCACCGCCTGGTATGGCAACTGCTCCGCCCACAACTGTAAGGCTCTCCAGAGGGTAGTGAGGACTGCACAACACATCACCTGGGGTAAACTACCTGCCCTCCAGGACACCTACACCACCCGATGTCACAGGAAGGCCAAAAAGATCATCAAGGACAGCAACCACCCGAGCCACTGCCTCTTCACCCCACTATCATCCAGAAGGCCAGGTCAGCACAGGTGCATCAAAGCTGGGACAGAGAGACTGAAAAACAGCTTCTATTTCAAGGCCATCGGACTGTTCAACAGCCACAACTAACATTGAGTGGCTGCTGGCAAGATACTGACTTAAATCTCTAGCCATTAAAAAAAATAGGAATTGGATGTAACAAATGTTCACTAGCCACTTTAAACAATTTTGTATATAATGTTTACATATCCGACATTACTCATATCAAGTGTATACACTGTACTCTGTACCATCTACTGAATCTTGCCTATGCCGTTCGGCCATCGACTAAAATCTCTAGGCTCTTTAATAATTAAAAAGTGGATGAAATAAATGTATCACTAGCCACTTCAAACAATGCCATTTATATAATGTTTACATATCCTACATTACTCATCTCATATGTATATACTGTACTCCATACCATCTACTGCATCTTGCCTACGCCGGTCAGCCATCGCTCATCCATATATTTACATGTACATACTCGTATTCATTCCTTTACTCTTGTGTGTATAAGGCAGTTGTTGTGAATTTGTCAGATTACTTGTTAGATACTACTGCATGGTCGGAACTAGAAGCACAAGCATTTCGCTACACTCGCATTAACATCTGCTAACTATGTGTATGTGACAAATAAAATTTTATTTGATTTAAGACATTAATCATCTTTCATCAAGTCAACAAAAAACATACCGCAACGTTTACTAATGTAAAAATAAAATAAAATCATGTGTAAAATTTCCTTGACTTTTCAGGACGAAATAATGATGATATAGTGATGATATACTGATGATATAATGATGATGTAGTGATGATATAATGATGACATAATGATGATGTAGTGATGATATAATGATGATATAGTGATGTTATATTGATGATATAATGATGATATAGTGATGATGTAATGATGATATAATGATGATATAGTGATGATATAATGATGATTTAATAATAATCTAATGATAATATACAGTAATGATGATATAATGATGATATAGTGATGATATAATGATGATATAGTGATGATATAATGATGATATAATGATGTAATAGTGATAATATGTGATATAATGATAGAGTGATGATATAGTGTTGATATAATGATGATATAAAGATGATATAAAGATGATATAATGATGGTATAATGATGATATACTGATGATATAGTGATGATATAATGATGATATAATGATGGTATAATGATGATATAGTGATGATATACTGATGATATATCATTTATTTAAATAGGCAAGTCAGTTAAGAACAAATTCTTATTTTCAATGACGGCCTAGGAACTTTGGGTTAACTGCCTTGTTCAGGGGCCGAACGACAGATTTGTACGCTCCAACCACTAGGCTACCCTGTCGTTCATGGGTGAACAGGGAGTACAGGTGGTGGCTGAGCACGCATACTTCAGCTCCCTCTAATTCTCTCTCTCTCTCTCTCTCTCTCTCTCTCTCTCTCTCTCTCTCTCTCTCTCTCTCTCTCTCTCTCTCTCACTCTCTATATCTCTTCTCTCGAAGGACCTGAGCCCTCAGGATGACATGGCCTAAAGACTCTTTGCTGTCCCCAGTCCACCTGGTCGTGCTGCTGCTCCAGTTTCAACTGTTTTGCCTGCGGCTATGGAACCCTGACCTCTTCACCGGATGTGCCACCTTGTCCCGGACCTGCTGTTTTCAACGCTCTCTCTCTACTGCACCTGCTGTCTCTAACTTTGAATGCTCGGCTATGAAAAGCCATATTGCATTTACTCCTGAGGTACTGACCTGTTGCACCCTCTACAAACACTGTGATTATTGTTTCACCCTGCTAGTCATCTATGAAAATTTGACCATCTTGAAGAACAATCTGGCCTTAATGGCCATGTACTGTTATAATATCCACCCGGCACAGCCAGAAGTCGACTGGCCACCCTTCAGAGCCTGGTTCCTCTCTAGGTTTCTTCCTAGGTTCCTGCCTTTCTAAAGAGTTTTTCCTAGCCACCGTGCTTTTCCTAGCCACCGTGAAAAATCTGTCAATGTGCTCTTGAAGAGGGCACTTATTGCTCCTGTAATTCGCTCAGGATAAGAGCATCGGTTAAATGAATACATTTGAAATGTATTTACTTAGTAAAAAAAATAAAAGGAATATGACCATGTTATTACAGAGCTGGAATGTAAAGTGCTACCTACCTTTTCCTTATTTTGCATACATAATGAGGACCTAGTTATTAAGTCAATGCCAGGTTGATGCTAGATAATAAAGATCACACTCGTGGGTTTCTGAAAAGTTTGCCTTCATAATGTAATCAAGCCTTGAGCTCTTCACAATGCAATGCTCATTTCATTGCGTTTCATTCTCATCCGGTCTATCCTTTCCATTGATATTGGTTCATCAAGTTGAAATTTTGAATAATCTCTTCATCTGAAAGGTTAATTCCAGTATAATTGTTGATTTACCACTACAGCTTTCTAAGGGATGTGAAAATGACAATATGGAGACACTCAACTGGCACAGGGTGGGGAGAAAAAAGGCTGGGAAAGTGGAGGGAGAACATTGTATTCACTGTTAATGGAGGTCCTGAACATTTTCTACGGGAACACACCAACTGTTATCTGTCTTGGGCTGGTAGTGTACTAAGTGAGGCGGGTTGTTGTAATGTGTTGGGACGTTGATTATTTTAGTCGCCCTCTCAGTTCACTCAAAGGGGAAGCCAACAATGTGGTCGTGCACAGCCCTTTCCATTCCGTTAGACATCCAAACCCAGGGGCTCTCAACTACCCAACGGTGTCAAGGACTGGAGTAATGCGATCATGGCTGGGGCTCAAACATAAATCAAGCACTTTCTTCCACAGACAATCATTCTCAACCATTCTCTCTGACACACTCATCTCTCTTTTGCTTTCTCTCTCTCTCTCTCTCTCTCTCTCTCTCTCTCTCTCTCTCTCTCTCTCTCTCGTGAACAGTCACTCTCTCTCCTTCGCTCTCTCGCTCTCTCGCTCTCTCGCTCTCTCGCTCTCTCTCTCAAGAAATGACCATTCTCAATTCAATTTTCAATTTAAGGGATTTTATTGGCATAGGAAACAAATGTTTACATTGCCAAAGCAAGTGAAATAGATAATAAACAAAAGTGAAATAAACAAAAAATGTACATTAAACATTACACTCACAAAAGTTCCAAAATAATAAAGACCTTCCAAATGTTATATTATGTATATATACAGTGTTGTAATGATAGTTAGAGCAAATAGTTAAAGTACAAAAGGGAAAATAAATCAACATAAATGTAGGTTGTATTTACAATGTTGTTTGTTCTTCACCATTTCTTGTGGCAAAAGGTCACAAATCTTGCTGCTGTGAGTGCACACTGTGGTATTTCACCCAACAGGTAAGGGAGTTTATCAAAATTGGATTTGTTTTAAAATTCTTTGTGGGTCTGTGTAATCTGAGGGAAATATGTGTCTCTAATATGGTCATACATTTGGCAGGATGTTAGGAGGTGCAGCTCAGTTGCCACCTCATTTGTGGGCAGTGTGCACAAAGCCTGTCTTCTCTTGAGATCCAGGTCTGCCTTCGGTGGCCTTTCTCAATAGCAAGGCTATGCTCACTGAGTCTGTACATAGTCTAAGATTTCCTTAATTTTGGGTCAGTCACAGTGGTCAGGTATTTTGCCACTGTGTACTCTCTGTTTAGGGCCAAATAGTATTCTGTTTTGCTCAGGTCTTTTGTTAATTCTTTCCAATGTGTCAAGTAATTATCGTTTTGTTTTCTCATGATTTGGTTGGGTCTAATTGTGTTGCTGTCATGGTGCTCTGTGGGGTCTGTTTGTGTTTGTGAACAGAGCCCCAGGACCAGCTTGCTTAGGGGGCTCTTCTCCGGGTTCATCTCCCTGTTTTCTCTTCTTCTCTGCTCTAATAGCATCCCAAAAAATCTGAACACTGTCTCGAGACTGTTGACATCCAGAGGAAGCGATCGGTACTGCATTCATATGCCCTTATATGGGCATTTTCATAAGGGAGGGGTTCCAAATGAGGCACTCTGTCAAAACCACTTTTTCCAGGACAGAAATTCCTCGGGGTTTCGCCTGCCATATCCGTTCTGTTTTACTCACAGACAAATGGTTAACACTTTTAGAAAATTCAGAGTGTTTCCTATCCAATGGTACTAAATATGTGCATATCCTATTTTCTGGGCCTGAATGGGAAGCATTTTACTTTGGGCACGCCAGGCTCTCCAAAACGGTTACCTCATGCGCTGCTCCCTAAGAAGTTAAAGATTGCTGTACAACAGCTTGAAGGAGCTGGAGCAGTTTTTCCTTGAAAAAACGGCAAAAGTCTTGGCTAGATGTGCCAAGCTTATAGAGACATACCCCAAGAGACTTGCAGCTGTAATTGCTTCAAAAATTGGCTCTACAAAGTATTGACTTTGGGGGGGGTGAATAGTTATTCACACTCAAGTTCAGTTTTTTTGTCTTGTATCTTGTTTGTTTCACAAAAAATATATGTTTTGCATCTTCAAAGTGGTAGGCATGTTGCTGTGTAGTCAAATGATACAAACCCCCAAAAATCTATTTTAATTCCAGGTTGTAAAGCTACGAAATAGGAAAATGCAAAGGTGTGTGAATACTTTCGCAAGCCACTGTAGGATACCACTTCCTGACTGATGTCTTGAGATGTTGCTTCAATTTATCCACATAATTGTCCTACCTCATGATGCCATCTATTTTGTTAAGTGCACCAGGCCCTCCTGCAGCAAAGCACCCCCACAACATGATGCTCCCACCCCCCGTGCTTCATGGTTGGGATGGTGTTCTTTGGCTTGCAAGCCTCCCCCTTTTTCCTCCAAACATTACGATGGTCATTATGGCCAAACAGTTCTATATTTGTTTCATCAGACCAGAGGACATTTCTCCAAAAAGACATTTTTCTTTGTTGAGATATTTTCCTTATTAATTATTTCTACCCAGTTGTAAAATGTTCCTGTTTTGACAAATGTAATAGAGTGGGTCTGCTCTATACCAAATTAGCATACCCCCTGAGTCTCTTCCCTGTTTCACACCTGGTAGTTTGGTGGATGGGACTACCAGCTCTCTGTAGCCTAGAGGGCCACCAGTGGGTCCATCCTCTATATCATGTTTCTTGTAGAACGACAATGTCTGTATTTCCAATGTCTTTGAAGTCTGGATTCCTGCTCTTTAGGCCAAAGGCAGATGACTTCAGACCTTGTATTTTCCAGGATGAGATAGTAAAAGCTTTGTGTTCCATAGTGTCTAGTGTTGTTTTGTGTGGTTTAGGTCTGGCCCATCGCAGTAGGTGTGAGAAGAGTATGTTGAGCATCTGATACAAACCTCTTAGGTCGCAGGATGGGGCTTTGGCAGGTGTAATAGTGGGGGTTGGGCCTGTTGCTCTCCTCATGGCCTGGGCATATGTCCTGCTTTTTGAGGTCCTTGCCGCAGGGGCTGGGGGCAAGGTTAGGCAGAAGGGGAATAGGTCTGACATGGGGGCGCCTATAGAAGGTATGTCCAGGGTTTGCTTGGAGTGGTCTTAGCTGGTTGGGCTGTGGCTGGTGATGCTGTGGTCTTTGTGTTGGTACACTTGGTGGGGGGGTCTTGCAGGTCTGGGAGTGTGTTCCGCTGGTCTTTGCGGGGTGTTCCGTTGCTCTGTTGCTCCTGTGTGAGGTGTTGGGGCTACGGTTGAGGGTGACGTCCTTCAGGGTCCTGGCAAAAGTTGGAATTGCTGCCTTGTAGAGGTGGACCTGGTCGTAAATGCTGTTCAAGTCCAGGGTGCAGTGGTGGGCAAGGTAGACATTAGGTTTTGAGGTATAGTCTCGCGAAATGCTTGCATTCACCCGCTGTAAGGTGGCGGGGTGAAAGTATTTCCGTGGTAGCAGGGTGGAGATAACCACTTGTGCTTTGGTGCGATACAGTGCTTTAGAAGCTTTTTTTCACTCCTTTGAGTGCTGTTGCCACCCTTTCCTGCAGGGCCCTCAGATAATTTGTGCCTGTGTGAATTATGATGTAGCTGGGGGACACTAGTCTGTCCTCTGACAACCGCTCCAGGGCATGCCTAGTGTTTGGGCACCAGAGTTTAGCCACTTTGTATTTGGGAAAAAGTTTATCTGAAAGTCTCCTGCTATTGTTGGGCTCAAGAGTTTTCACACATCTGACTTCACACTTCACTGCTAATTAGAGGTGCTGCCAGGCTTCATAAGTAGCTTCAGACCTAATATTACTCTCAGTTTTGTGTTTTGGTATGGTATTTCCAGGTTCCAATGTGGTTGCTTCTGCAGGTTTTTTTCTTTTCTTCATAGTCCTTGGTAGAGTAGGTCATTTTGTCCGAAATCAAAGTTTTAAGTATGGAATTTTGATTTGGATGGAAGGTTTTAACGTTGACGTTATTATCCTTTATAAATCCTTGTGAAAAAGTGTAAATTAATCCTATATTTATCCAACTCTAATTCTCTTTTTTGCAGAAGAATTTAGGAGATCCCTCTCTCCCTCCATAGAATGTTTTCACATCTGTCAGGTAAAAATATTAAATGCTCTCCCGTCTCCTGGTTCTACTAGTAGTTTATGGAGTATAACATTTATTAGAAAACCTAAGTAATAAATTCCCTTCTTAGATACGACGACACTGACTACACAGCAAATTAGTGGGTGTTAAAATCTATGTGTTGAGGTTAAAAATGTTGCGAGTGTGAAATCTTAGTGTTGAATCTAGTGGGGTTAACACCAGTGTTATATCTGAGTGTTGATTCTAGTGGGGTTAACACCAGTGTTATATCTGAGTGTTGATTCTAGTGGGGTTAACACCAGTGTTATATCTTAGTGTTGATTCTAGAGGGGTTAACACCAGTGTTATATCTGAGTGTTGATTCTAGTGGGGTTAACACCAGTGGTATATCTGAGTGTTGATTCTAGAGGGGTTAACACCAGTGTTATATCTGAGTGTTGATTCTAGTGGGGTTAACACCAGTGGTATATCTGAGTGTTGATTCTAGAGGGGTTAACACCAGTGTTATATCTGAGTGTTGATTCTAGTGGGGGTTAACACCAGTGGTATATCTGAGTGTTGATTCTAGTGGGATTAACACCAGTGGTATATCTGAGTGTTGATTCTAGAGGGGTTAACACCAGTGTTGTATCTGAGTGTTGATTCTAGTGGGGTTAACACCAGTGTTATATCCGAGTGTTGATTCTAGTGGGATTAACACCAGTGTGATATCTGAGTGTTGATTGTAGAGGGGTTAACACCAGTGGTATATCTGAGTGTTGATTCTAGAGGGTTTAACACCAGTGTTACATCTGAGTGTTGATTCTAGAGGGGTTAACACCAGTGTTATATCCGAGTGTTTATTCTAGTGGGATTAACACCAGTATGATATCTGAGTGTTGATTGTAGAGGGGTTAACACCAGTGGTATATCTGAGTGTTGATTCTAGAGGGTTTAACACCAGTGTTATATCTGAGTGTTGATTCTAGAGGGGTTAACACCAGTGGTATATCTGAGTGTTGATTCTAGAGGGGTTAACACTAGTGTTACATCTGAGTGTTGATTATAGTGGGGTTAACACCAGTGTTATATCTGAGTGTTGATTATAGTGGGGTTAACACCAGTGTTATATCTGAGTGTTGATTCTAGTGGGGTTAACACCAGTGTTATATCCGAGTGTTGATTCTAGTAGGGTTAACACCAGTGTTATATCTGAGTGTTGATTATAGTGGGGTTAACACCAGTGGGATTTAAATTTAAGTCACAACTTGCAACACCCACAGAATTAGGGTTTAGTTTATCAATACTTTAGAAAGTGTTAGTTTAACACTATTTGAGACGGTCACAAATCGTTTCTGAGAAAGTGTTACATTTAACACAGAGGGTGTTAGTATTCTGATCACAAATATGCTGTGTAAGAAACATCAGCTCCCTGTGTTTGCTAGGAATGCTAGGAATGCTAGGAATGCTAGGAATGCTAGGAAGTGAATCCCTCTTTCCCTTTCACGGTTCATTTGGTAAGGCATGACGACTGTTTTTGGTGACAGATGGGCTGAACTGACCAGAAGTTCAAATGTATTACTCCACTCCATTTTCAATGGAATAGGGCTCTCTTGGCTTTCAATGGAATAGGGCTCTCTTGGCTTTCAATGGAATAGGGCTCTCTTGGCTTTCAATGGAATAGGGCTCTCTTGACACTGCATATTAAAAGTCAATTAAAACATACAGTAACTTCCCTGCCAGAGAGGTTGGAGGAGTACAGCCTTTAAAACATGAGCTAAATATTTTATGCTTAAAAAGTTGAGTTGATTAGATTTTTCTTCACAATCAAGATCGTTTTGTATTTAACATTTCAGAGCGTAGAAAATCATGGCATCGGAACTCTTTTATAGTAATTGAAAGAAGTTATATAGAATGTTTGACGTCCAATTAAATAGTTACATAAACCGAGTTCTTCATTATTCTAATGAAATCTTAATTTAAAAGGGGTATCGTATTTTGACCTAAAAATGCCAATAAAAATAAATAAAAATGAATGACTAGTGAGACATTTTAGAGTTCTACCTACTTTTGATAAGAAAAAAAGTTACAAGTTTGAATCTAATAATATAAAATGTGTCTTTGAATAAAACATATTAATTATTCTAAATGGTAGAACAATGAACTTCAAAAGGAAAATTTATGAAAGAAACGAGAAAAGATTAGCAAATTCTTTTGTTATGGTGGAACGGTGTCTGAACCCGGAACCTCTATGAAGCAGCATATCGGTAACATATCTGTAACATACCTGTAACATATCTGTAACATACCTGTAACATACCTGTAACATACCTGTAACATACCTGTACCATGTCTGTAACATATCTGTAACATACCTGTAACATACCTGTAACATACCTGTACCATGTCTGTAACATGTCTGTAACATGTCTGTAACTTATCTGTAACTTATCTGTAACATACCTGGAACATAACTGTAACATGTCTGTAACATGTCTGTAACAGGTCTGTAACATATCTCTAACATATCTCTAACATATCTGTAACATACCTTTAACATACCTGTAACATACCTCTAGCATACCTGTAACATATCTGTAACATACCTGTAACATGTCTGTAACATACCTCTAACATACCTCTAAAATACCTGTTACATATCTGTAACATATCTGTAACATATCTGTAACATGTCTGTAACATATCTGTAACATACCTCTAGTATATCTGTAACATATTTGTAACATACCTGTAACATGTCTGTAATATATCTGTAACATATATGTAACATACCTGTAACATATCTGTAACATACCTCTAACATATCTGTTACATATCTGTAACATACCTGTAACATATCTGTTACATATCTTTAACATACCTGTAACATATCTGTAACATATCTGTAACATACCTGTAACAAGTCTGTAACATATCTGTAACATATATGTAACATATCTGTAACATATCTGTAACATACCTCTAACATATCTGTTACATATCTGTAACATACCTGTAACATATCTGTTACATATCTGTAACATACCTGTAACATATCTGTAACATATCTGTAACATATCTGTAACATACCTGTAACATGGCTGTAACATATATGTACCATACATGTACCATATATGTAACATATATGTAACATACCTGTAACATATCTGTAACATACCTCTAACATATCTGTTACATATCTGTAACATACCTGTAACATACCTGTAACATATCTGTAACATACCTCTAACATATCTGTTACATATCTGTAACATATCTGTAACATACCTGTAACATATCTGTAACATACCTCTAACATATATGTTACATATCTGTAACATACCTGTAACATATCGGTAACATACCTCTAACAAATCTGTTACATATCTGTAACATACCTGTAACATATCTGTAACATATCTGTAACATATCTGTAACATACCTGTAACATGTCTGTAACATATCTGTAACATATATGTAACATATCTGTAACATATCTGTAACATACCTCTAACATATCTGTTACATATCTGTAACATACCTCTAACATATCTGTTACATATCTGTAACATACCTGTAACATATCTGTAACATATCTGTAACATACCTTTAACATGTCTGTAACATATCTGTAACATATCTGTAACATACCTCTAACATATCTGTTACATATCTGTAACATACCTGTAACATATCTGTAACATACCTCTAACATATCTGTTACATATCTGTAACATATCTGTAACATACCTGTAACATATCTCTAACATACCTCTAACATATCTGTTACATATCTGTAACATACCTGTTACATATCTGTAACATACCTCTAACATATCAGTACATCCTGTATTCTATCACATATTCTACCTGTATTCCATCCTGTATTCTATACTGTATTCTATCACATATTCTACCTGTATTCCATCCTGTATTCTATACTGTATTCTAACACATATTCTACCTGTATTCCATCCTGTATTCTATACTGTATTCTATCACATATTCTACCTGTATTCCATCCTGTATTCTATACTGTATTCTATCACATATTCTACCTTTATTCCATCCTGTATTCTATCCTGTATTCTATCACATATTCTACCTGTATTCCATCCTGTATTCTATACTGTATTCTAACACATATTCTACCTGTATTCCATCCTGTATTCTATACTGTATTCTATCACATATTCTACCTGTATTCCATCCTGTATTCTATATTGTATTCTATCACATATTCTACCTGTATTCCATCCTGTATTCTATACTGTATTCTAACACATATTCTACCTGTATTCCATCCTGTATTCTATACTGTATTCTATCACATATTCTACCTGTATTCCATCCTGTATTCTATACTGTATTCTAACACATATTCTACCTGTATTCCATCCTGTATTCTATACTGTATTCTATCACATATTCTACCTGTATTCCATCCTGTATTCTATACTGTATTCTATCACATATTCTACCTGTATTCCATCCTCACATCCCAACATAATGTCAACACGGCACTCACTCTCATGATTCTCCAAATATCTGTGATCCAATATAACTTAATTTTACGTCTCTTGCTCACCCCCGTCTGCCTTTTGTACTTTAGATATAAAAATATGAGTAGCCGTGGCACGTGTGCTGTCTTATCCAAAACCCTCTAGTTGGAGAGAGGGAGAGAAAGGGAGAGAGAGAGAGAGAGAGAGAGGTGGAGAGATAGACACCCAGGATAAAGTATTAATACACTCTGTTGGGGGTATAACTGAGAGATAGACACCCTTCTACTGCAGGATAAAGTATTAATACACTCTGTTGGGGGTATAACTGAGAGATAGACACCATTCTGCCGCAGGGTAAGTCTTGAGCTGACAGCCTTGGAGCTATAAAATGCTCCTGTACATTTGCTCTGCCTGGATAAAAGAAAGTAGAGGGTCATGAAGAATAGACAATGAAACCCTTGTATCCACAGAAAGCTTCGGAGCTGTAGAACAAAGTGGACTGATCTATATTTGTGTGAGACTTACTGAATTTATTTAACAAATAAAAATCTTGAATATTAAACAAAAAATAATATAAATTATTCATTATTCACCCTTTGAATCCTTTACAAATATTATTAAAAAAAAGAGGCTATATGACATGACTTGAAGGATTATTTGTTTTATACTGTTAAAATGTATTATGAAGTTCTGAAAGTCCTGAATGAATTTTTTTGGGCACTAGTTCCATTAATTTCACTGCAAAATACCCCCCCTCTGTCGGACATGGACAAACAATACAACATACAACCCATAAGGTACAGGCGGTTCGTTTGGTACACCTTGTGTCCATATCAGACAAACTCACGCATATTTAGTGAACATATTCAATTGTTTGACCTTTGAAGAGGTATGGGCGTGGTGAGTGATTTATGCATTGCTTGCTGTTTGCGGTTTTATGCTGGGTTTCTATACAGCGTTTTGAGACATCACCTGATGTAAGAAGGGCTTTATAAATAAATATGATTGATGTCAAGTCCTCCAGAGAAGACGTATATGTTTTTTTGAGGGGATTCTTTCAGACCAGATGAGTAAAACGATCTCTTGCAGTTCACTCTACCTCACATGGTACTCCGCCTATAGCTGTTGACGTAACATGAGCCTCCCTCAGCCAATGAACGTTTATCAGCGGGCTCTTAAGAAACTAGGTTGTGTACGACCACTGACATATGTGGCAGTGTGATGGACACAATTGGAAGCTGAAACCAGACATACCATATGTGGCAGCCTTACAGTTTTAGTTTTATTCGATTTCGGGGACTACGACATTTGTCAGCTCAAGAGGATAAAATATGAATACAATCTATTGGGTGTACAACTGAGAGATAGACACCCTTCTACTGCAGGATACAGCATTCATACACTCTGTTGGGGGTATAACTGAGAGATAGACACTCTTCTACTGCAGGACATAGCATTCATACACTCTGTTGGGGGTGTCATGACGTGGCCCTTCCTTGGTGTAGATCGTGGCTTCCCCCTCTCTCACTCTCTCCTACTCCCAGGTTATGTTATCTCAGGTCGTAAATTCCTGAAGGAGACTCTCTCCTCCTTTTCATGCAGAGAGAGAGAGAGACCACAGAGTGAAGAAGGGATTTCACTTGGCCAAACTCCTAAATCACCAAAATGGGAGTTTTAAACAATATGTCCACCTTTGAGAATGTGGGAATGGTCCGTGGACACTTAAGGGAAAGTTATGTTGAGTGTGTTTCATTTGGTGACCTCACGAAGGACAGGAAACACACATAACTATATCTCTGAACGTGTACATTTCTCAATTATTGTGTTTGCATATAATTCTTGTATAAAATGAATGAGCTGTGATTGCAAATAGTTAAGACTAAGCAAACCCACAGAGTGAGCTGTGAATGCAAATAGTTAAGAATAAGCAAACCCACAGAGTGAGCTGTGAATGCAAATAGTTAAGACTAAGCAAACCCACAGAGTGAGCTGTGAATGCAAATAGTTAAGACTAAGCAAACCCACAGCTTGAGCTGTGATTGCAAATAGTTAAGACTAAACAAACCCACAGCGTGAGCTGTGAATGCAAATAGTTAAAACTAAGCAAACCCTGGTGTAAGCTAAGGTTGCAATGGTTGTTGAATTCCTAACCATACCACGTGGAGCATTGGCTGCACGGCTGCAAATGGTTAAACTCTGAGACTATCGATCCCTACAGTGGTAAGGTCTGTCAACCTGATATCTAAAGTGGTAAGGTCTGTCAAACTTATATCTAAAGTGGTAAGGTCTGTCACCCGGATATCTACAGTGGTAAGGTCTGTCAACCTGATATCTAAAGTGGTAAGGTCTTTCAAACTGATATCTAAAGTGGTAAGGTCTGTCACCCTGGTATCTACAGTGGTAAGGTCTGTCACCCTGATATCTACAGTGGTAAGGTCTGTCACCCTGATATCAACAGTTGTAAGGTCTGTCAACCTGATATCTAAAGTGGTAAGGTCTGTCAAACTGATATCTAAAGTGGTAAGGTCTGTCACCCTGATATCTACAGTTGTAAGGTCTGTCAACCTGATATCTAAAGTGGTAAGGTCTGTCAAACTGATATCTAAAGTGGTAAGGTCTGTCACCCTGGTATCTACAGTGGTAAGGTCTGTCACCCTGATATCTACAGTGGTAAGGTCTGTCACCCTGATATCAACAGTTGTAAGGTCTGTCAACCTGATATCTAAAGTGGTAAGGTCTGTCAAACTGATATCTAAAGTGGTAAGGTCTGTCACCCTGATATCTACAGTGGTAAGGTCTGTCACCCTGATATCTACAGTGGTAAAGTCTGTCACCCTGATATCTACAGTGGTAAGGTCTGTCAACCTGATATCTGCAGTGGTAAGGTCTGTCAAACTGATATCTACAGTGGTAAGGTCTGTCAACCTGATATCTAAAGTGATAAGGTCTGTCACCCTGATATCTGCAGTGGTAAGGTCTGTCAAACTGATATCTAAAGTGGTAAGGTCTGTCAAACTAATATCTACAGTGGTAAGGTCTGTCAACCTGATATCTAAAGTGATAAGGTCTGTCACCCTGATATCTACAGTGGTAAAGTCTGTCAACCTGATATCTAAAGTGGTAAGGTCTGTCAAAATTATATCTAAAATGGTAAGGTCTGTCACCCTGATATCTACAGTGGTAAGGTCTGTCACCCTGATATCTACAGTTGTAAGGTCTGTCAACTTGATATCTAAAGTGGTAAGGTCTGTCAAACTGATATCTAAAGTGGTAAGGTCTGTCAAACTGATATCTAAAGTGGTAAGGTCTGTCACCATGATATCTACATTGGTAAGGTCTGTCACCCTGATATCTACAGTGGTAAAGTCTGTCACCCTGATATCTAAAGTGGTAAGGTCTGTCAAACTTATATCTAAAGTGGTACGGTCTGTCAAACTAATATCTACAGTGGTAAAGTCTGTCACCCTGATATCTTAAGTGGTAAGGTCTGTCACCCTGATATCTACAGTGGTAAAGTCTGTCACCCTGATATCTTAAGTGGTAAGATCTGTCACCCTGATATCTAAAGTGGTAAGGTCTCTCACCCTGATATCTAAAGTGGTAAGGTCTGTCACCCTGATATCTAAAGTGGTAAGGTCTGTCAAACTTATATCTAAAGTGGTAAGGTCTGTCACCCTGATATCTACAGTGGTAAGGTCTGTCACCCTGATATCTACAGTGGTAAGGTCTGTCAAACTAATATCTACAGTGGTAAAGTCTGTCACCCTGATATCTTAAGTGGTAAGGTCTGTCACCCTGATATCTAAAGTGGTAAGGTCTGTCAAACTGATATCTACAGTGGTAAGGTCTGTCACCCTGATATCTACAGTGGTAAGGTCTGTCAAACTAATATTTACAGTGGTAAAGTCTGTCACCTTGATATCTTAAGTGGTAAGGTCTGTCACCCTGATATCTAAAGTGGTAAGGTCTGTCAAACTGATATCTACAGTGTTATGGTTGTCAACCTGATAGCTACAGTAGTAAGTCTGTGGATTGAAAAATATGTAAAAATATGTTTTAAAAAAGTAGGTAAAATACTCAGCTCTTTGATTTGCACGTTACGTATTGCCCAACTTTAGCGACTGTCAAGCTTACATAACAATAGAAGAAAGAGCTGCACACCAGGACAGAACACTTTTCCAATAGTCAGAGGCACTGCTCTCTCTGGTTTAGCCTAAGGGGACCCCAGAGCCCAAGGACAGTGAGTGAGGAAACTGCCCTGCAAAGGGTGCAGGCTTTAAGTTGAGAAGTTAAACCAAATTCCTGACCTTCAGTGGTCATTAGACATCACATGGCATAAGAAAAGAACGGTACTAACCCCTTGGCGTAGCTAGTAGGGTGCAAAGAGTCAAATGGCTACTGAAAGGCCTAGATCAGTGAGAAAGGACAGGGAGGAGGTCAGAGACCTGGCCGTGTGGTTTCAGGACAACAACCTCTCCCTCAACGTAACCAAAACTAAGGAGATGATTGTGGACTACAGGAAAAGGAGGACCGAGCACGCCCCCATTCTCATCGACGGGGCTGTAGTGGAGCAGGTTGAGAGCTTCAAGTTTCTTGGTGTCCACATCAACAACAAGCTAGAATGGTCCAAACACACCAAGACAGTCGTGAAGAGGGCACGACAAAGCCTATTCCCCCTCAGGTAACTAAAAAGGTTTGGCATGGGTCCTGAGATCCTCAAAATGTTCTACAGCTGCAACATCGAGAGCATCCTGACTGGTTGCATAACTGCCTGGCAATTGCTCAGCCTCTGACCGCAAGGCACTACAGAGGGTAGTGCGTACGGCCCAGTACATCACTGGGGCTAAGCGGCCTGCCATCCGGGACCTCTACACCAAGCGGTGTCAGAGGAAGGCCCTAAAAATTGTCAAAGACCCCAGCCACCCCAGTCATAGACTGTTCTCTCTACTACCGCATGGCAAGCAGTACCGGAGTGCCAAGTCTAGGACAAAAAGGCTTCTCAACAGTTTTTACCCTCATAATCAAATGACTAAATGACTATCTGGACCAACCAGTGCTCCCGCACATTGGCTAACCGGGCTATCTATCTGCATTGTGTCCCGCCACCCGCCAACCCCTTTTTTACGCTACTGCTACTCTCTGTTCATCATATATGTATAGTCACTTTAAAAATAACAACATGTACATATACTACTTCAATCAGCCTGACTAACCGGTGTCTGTATGTAGCCTCGCTACTTTTATAGACTCGCTACTTTTATAGCCTCGCTACTTTTACAGCCTCGCTACTGTATATACTGCTGTTTTTATTTCTTTACCTAACTATTGTTCACCTAATACCTTTTTTATAATTTTTTGCACTGTTGGTTAGAGCCTGTAAGTCAGCATTTCACTGTAAGGTCTACACCTGTTGTATTCGACGGACGTGACAAATAAACTTAGATTTGATTTGATTTTAAAAAAGGCATTAAACAATAAACGTGGTAGGATTATCTCTGAAGTAACCTCACAATTTTCCACAGGTTGCAGGCTACAGTAAACCTGGGATATGGAAATATTGAAAAGGTTTATGACGAGGAGAAACAAGGCAGAGAGCAGGCTGCAGAGGCTTATCTAGCCTTGCTGTAGACCTTGGGATGCCATTACAGTATAGAGCCAGCATCTTCCTATCTTATGACAAAGTATCATACCTGCCCTCTGGTTTGGCTGTTTGGAGTCAGAGTTGCCTGGGATGTGTTCATTAGGGCATGCAACAGAAAAAAAAGTTCAGCAACGGATAATGAAAAATGAGAGTTTCTTATTGTACAAATGTAGGTAGTCCCTCCCTTTTTCAGTCTGTCTTCTGTTCGGTTCCTAGTTAATACAACCCCAGCATCCTCAATTATACATGGACAAGTGTTTACTTTCTTGATGCCTCTCCTTTGGTTCTGTTAATCAACACTGGTAGTGGAACAGGTTGCATAAATTAGCCAACATTCTCTAATGGAGAATTGTTGATGCAGATGTGGGTTTAGCTTTAACACCGTGCCGGTGTTACAATAATGAAGAGGAAGCATCACCTTCGAAAGAGGAAACACTAATTAAACACAGGTTTTGTACTGTAACAAAATGCAGATTGTTCAGAGATCAACAAAATAATGATCAAGTGTCCTGGATTGATCTAGACAGAATCCTCAAATCTTTACAGTCACTAACATTGAAGTAGACAGCATCCTCATATCTTTACAGTCACTAACATTGAACTAGACAGCATCCTCATATCTTTACAGTCACTAACATTGAACTAGTCTGCATCCTCATATCTTTACAGTCACTAACATTGAACTAGACTGCATCCTCATATCTTTACAGTCACTAACATTGAACTAGACTGCAGACTCATATCTTTACAGTCACTAACATTGAACTAGACTGCAGACTCATATCTTTACAGTCACTAACATTGAACTAGACAGCATCCTCATATCTTTACAGTCACTAACATTGAACTAGACAGCATCCTCATATCTTTACAGTCACTAACATTGAACTAGACAGCATCCTCATATCTTTACAGTCACTAACATTGAACTAGACAGCATCCTCATGTCTTTACAGTCACTAACATTGAACTAGACAGCATCCTCATGTCTTTACAGTCACTAACATTGAACTAGACAGCATCCTCATGTCTTTACAGTCACTGACATTGAACTAGACAGCATCCTCATGTCTTTACAGTCACTAACATTGAACTAGACAGCATCCTCATGTCTTTACAGTCACTGACATTGAACTAGACAGCATCCTCATATCTTTACAGTCACTAACATTGAACTAGACTGCAGACTCATATCTTTACAGTCACTAACATTGAACTAGACTGCAGACTCATATCTTTACAGTCACTAACATTGAACTAGACTGCAGACTCATATCTTTACAGTCACTAACATTGAATGCATCCTCATTGAATGCATCCTCACATATTTACAGTCACTAACATTGTCCCAAACATTGACTTCATGTGTTTTTCTTATCCAAACTCTTTGAATTACCACTAGGATTCCTGCGGTTCCGTACACCTTAGTTTCTATATTGACCTCAAACTGACATAAATGACGTACTTCTCCCAGCACTGTTGAAGTTAACGCACTGCAAAGTTCAAACCATTGTTTCTCGACTAGACATTACATGCCTCTCAAAATCGATCGCCAGTCAACACCTCCTTCCGTCCTCAGTCCAAATGTCGCTTGAAATGTGAAATGGAAAGATCACAATACATCCCTTCATCAGCTTTCTACAGTCCTGTCAGCATGTCACGCATCAAGAGTATGATGATGTAACCAACACGTCTATCACGTTAGTGATGGATCGACCCGGAGGCAGGGAGAAATGGAACAACACACAACACGGTTTCTGCCAGCTACGGTTAACACCATTCCTCTTTGGTTGTTACGCAATAACATGACCCAAGACATTAGCTGTGGTTAACTGCAGTGGACGGAACCCTACGTCAAAGTGTACATGAGAGAGAATGTAACAATTAAGTTAGAGATATTTTTTTTTGTGCAAACATGGACCTATATTTTTGACAAAGACTAATGTCGAAATATGAAGCAATATTTTTTTATATGTTCACCATACCAAAAAAGGTTATTTGAAACACTTATATGAAGAGTGTTTTGGCTCGGTCCTCCTCGTTTAAAAAATCACAAACTTATTGTTGAACATTTGGACCAGACATGACATAGGGCCTGTATCGTCAGACATGTCAGTGTGGATGTGTTTTGGAGAGAGGGCCTGTATTGTCAGACATGTGAGTGTGGATGTGTTTTGGAGAGAGGGCCTGTATCGTCAGACATGTGTGTGGATATGTGTATTGGGACAAATCATTCACTAAACCTCAACTATATCTTGAATCATGTGGAAATTGAGCAAGTTCTGTAGCCTAAACTGCTTGGAGTTACCTTGGATTGTAAATTGCTATGGTCAAACCATATTGATGCAACAGTTGCTAAAATGGGGAGAAGTATGTCCATAATAAAGCACTGCTCTACCTTCTTTAGGCCCTAGATGGCGCAGATAGAGATGGCAGCTTCGCTTCTAGTCCTTAGGAAACTGTGCAGTCTTTCGTTCTTTTAATGTATTATTTCTTACATTTTTAGCCCAGAAAACCTTAAGTGTTTTTACATACAGCCGGGAAGAACTATTGGATATTAGAGATGTCAACTTACCAGCACAACCAGCAATACAACCGGCAATGCGACCAGCAATACAACCAGCAATACGACCAGCAATATGACCAGAAATACAACAAGCAATACGACCAGCAATATGACCAGCAATACAACCAGCAATACGACCAGCAATATGACCAGCAATACAACCAGCAATATGACCAGCAATACAACCAGCAATACGACCAGCAATATGACCAGCAATACAACCAGCAATACGACCAGCAATATGACCAGCAATACGACCAGCAATATGACCAGCAATACGACCAGCAATACGACCAGCAATATGACCAGCAATACGACCAGCAATACGACCAGCAATATGACCAGTAATACAACCAGCAATACGACCAGCAATATGACCAGCAATACGACCAGCAATACGACCAGCAATATGACCAGCAATACAACCAGCAATACAACCAGGGATACGACCAGAGATACAACTTTCCCAAAGCAGATCCATTGTCTGCACCTCCCAGGGCATTTGAAGTGATTCCAGAGGCCGACCCAAAACAACGCTGCTGGAGGAGAGGGTTTTCAATGAAGTGCTTTGAGAGACTAGTCAAGGATCATATCACCTCCACCCTACCTGTCACCCTAGACCCACTTCAATTTGCTTACTGCCCCCAATAGGTCCACAGACGATGCAATCACAATCACACTGCACACTGTGCAAAGCGTCACACAATTGGCCCAGCGTCATTACGGGTAGGCCGTAATTTATTTGTTCTTAACTGACTAAAATAAATAATGGCTCCTGTAAGTCTCTCTGGATAAGAGCGTATGCGAAATGACTGATATGTAGTGTGGACATGTGTTTTGGAGAGAGGGCCTGTAGCATCAACCGTGGATGTGGACATGTGTTTTGGAGAGAGGGCCTGTAGCATCAACCGTGGATGTGGACATGTGTTTTGGAGAGAGGGCCTGTAGCATCAACCGTGGATGTGGACATGTGTTTTGGAGAGAGATGGCCTGTAGCATCAACCGTGAGTGTGGACATGTGTTTTGGAGAGAGGGCCTGTAGCATCAATAAGGGAAAATAGATCAGCAGTGACAGGTCTTCAACAACAAGATAATAATCACTTTATGTCTAATACATCACTGTGTGTGTGTGTTTATTTTTTTAATTCCAGCGTTTAGTTCCCTGAGCCTCTGACGTGCTCAGTCTGATAGTGTGGGCGTTAGGAAACTAAATTAGGTCACCAGAAGATGCAGAATACGCTGGACCAGAACATCCTGTTTGCACGGTGGACCATCCTGGCCTGTACCCAGTCTCCCATCTGTTCTTTGCAGAATGCCATGATTACTGTATCTACGGGGCAGACTATAGGCCTCTGCGTCAGAGTAAGCAATAAGTACACTTAGTATTATTTGCTGTGCTAGGCCTCTGAGACGCAATGACCCATGGTATAATCTTCAGTATCATCACAAAGTCTATTTCATCATTTTGCTAACTTATTTACATTTTTCTAATAACAATATTACCAATAATAGCTACCCTCTCTCTTTCTTCAGGCTGTCAGGCTAGTAGCTTCAAATCCAATCACAAACCAGTTTGTTTTAGCTCTTATACCTAATGACAAATACTCTACAAATGGTAAATTTGAGCGTTATATTTTGTACAGCTATCAAAGGAAATACAAACATAAAAAAGACAAGACACAAGCTAAATCAAGTAGGCTACCTTGGTCCGTTTTGGTTGACTTACTGACTGCAGCTTGAACAACAGTCAACAGGCTAGCTAACAAAAGTTAGCTCACAGACTTTGGTAGCTAGCAATCTAGCTAACGTTATCTGAGGAGACACTATAGTGGCCTGGAAATATGATGACATCGCTAAGGTAGGCAAGTAATTATTAGGAATAAAATTTTCCATCATCATCATCATCATGTCATCAAATTTACTTTAGAGAGATGGCAATTGACATAGCTAGAAAAGTACGTCAAAAATCGCTAGCTATCAATGCTAACATTAGCTAGCTAAAAATCCGGTCTCGTCCCTCAATCTTAGCTAGCTTGCTAAAGTCATACTCCATCTAAACTCAATCTGGTGACATCACAATGATGACAAAAGCTTTTCCTACTAACGATTGGCCTCCTTTAGAAATGTCCTCGTTTTTCCAACGTCTCTATAATGCATGATGCACTTCATCAGAACAGACGACAAAGACAGACGTTTTTACATCAATGTATTTTGCAATGTACTATGCAGTGTTGTGTATCTTTTATGTATTCTATTTGTTGTGTTTCATTTCCTGTTTGGACCCCAGGAAGAGTAGCCGCTGCCTTGCCAGCAGCTAATTGGAGATTCTAGTAAAATACTAAATGTTACATTCAAGATCCATGCTAAGCTTGATTTGCCTGGCTAGCCAGACTCTTTGTTCCGGCCAATTGCTACGCACATGTGGGAAATTCTTCATTGGCTTTAATACTCTGATTGGTTAGAGAAGATCCAATCGCTCATGACTTTGTTTAGTACAACGCCCCTCATCACCAACAATGACTTCATTAACGGCTAAAGTACAGTATGTTTATTATTATTATAATTTTACTTTTTTTTACTTTTATTTATCTAGGCAAGTCAGTTAAGAACAAATTCTTATTTAAAATGACGGCCTACCAAAAGGCAAAAGACCTCCTGCGGTGATGGGGGCTGGGATTAAAAAATAAATAAAAATACAAATAAATAACACATAAATATAGGACAAAACACACATCACGACAAGAGAGACAACACAACACTACATAAAGAGACCTAAGACAACAACATAGCAAGGCAGCAACACAACATAGCATGGTAGCAACACAACATGGTAGCAACACAACATGGTAGAAGCACAAAACATGGTACAAACATTATTGGGCACAGACAACAGCACAAAGGGCAAGAAGGTAGAGACAACATTACATCACGCAAAGCAGCCACAACTGTCAGTAAGAGTGTCCATGATTGAGTCTTTGGATGAAGAGATTGAGATAAAACTGTCCAGTTTGAGTGTTTGTTGCAACTCGTTCCAGTCACTAGCTGGAGTATGTAGTGAAGAATGTACCGTAGTTTAGTCATCAGGCTAACGCTTGATGGAGCTCCTGGGAACTGCTGTTCCTAGCCTGTCATCAAATGCAAAGTGTGCTGTGCAGGAGGTCTGACTGAACTTCTCTAACAAATCAGGCAAAGGGATTGTTTGGATGGAATACAGTACAAAGGCAGCCATATTGCACAATCTCTCTTGCTTTTGGGGCGGGACCAAAACTAGGATGGAATACGTAAATAAACAATTAACATTAATTGGTCTATTATAATCAGATAGAGTGACGTTATGCAACTATTGCTATATTGTAATTACTTTTTGTTTTATTTTTTTTCTACTGTATTATTGACTGTATGTTTTGTTTATTTAATGTGTAACTCTGTGTTGTTGTATGTGTCTAATTGCTATGCTTCATCTTGGCCAGGTCGCAGTTGTAAATGAGAACTTGTTTTCAACTTGCCTACCTGGTTAAATAAAGGTGAAATAAAATAATAATAAATAAATAAAATGCAGTGGGCCAAAATTACAATATGGTGTAAAAAAAAAAGAAACAAAAGAAGAGAAACATCCTCTTCAGCTCTCCCTAAAGTATAACAAAAATGATCTTTTTGGATTAAGACAGAATAAAGGTTAGAAAAATGAAGAGGGCTCCGACAACCCCCACCCCTCCCTCAGGAGACGGAAAAGATCTGGCATGTGATAGAAAAGTGCATTGTAACAATATGTGGTGCACTGTAGATTATTAGTTTTCTTACACTGTAGGAAGGTCTGAATGAGCTGGTCTCAGGTCATCCTTATTGCAGTCCGTACTGAGACCTCACAACACCCTTTTTATCGTGAAGAGAATGAACAAAACTTCAATTAATTTAGTATAAATTGTAAAGCAATGAAATGGCTTTGTTCAACTTATTAGAAAATGAAATAACGTTATTTCATTAGAAATGAAATAACGTTACGAAGCTAAATTGTATTTATTTATCGTGAACATTTTTGAACCACTGTTTCCAACTGCTTTTATATAAAAAGCCATCAATCAAACCGACATTTTTGGAATTTGGAGCCTAGTACTGTTCCTGTGCTGTACATATATCCACTGGTGGGATTTCAATCAGTAACCTCCATTTCTCCGTAGGACTCTGGTCAAAAGTAGCGCACTGTATAGGGAGTAGTTTGTCATTTGCGACACAGCCTGAGAGTACATACAATATCTCATGGATTTAATAGAGTGTTTTACTGGCTCATCTCCTTCCGCCTCCTTCCTTCTCTCTGCTTCTTCCCACGTTGTTGAAGTTGACAAACTGCTGAACAACAGGAGGGGAGGGCTGCAGGCAGGCACAGTTAGCGACAACACCTATGGGAACATTTGTTGTTTCTCATACCTGTAGAGAATGCATGGAGATAACTCATTGTGTGAAATAGGATACTTCTACTACTACTACTACTACTAATAACAATAATAACAATTATTATCATCATCAGCACCTGGTATAATTTTAGTCTAATGTATAAAGTATGACAATAGAAAGTGTTCTGTCAAATAATACAGTTTACAACAATGTAATTAATTGCTTCAACGTGTTCATTAAGAGTAATTTAGTCTGTAATTGAATTGGCCTTAATGTAACCATCCTCTTGATGGTTTCTGTGTCTGCTTTGTACCTAATTGATCGATTCAAATGCCATTGATTTTAGTAGCGAATGACTGAAGTTCACACACCTGGTCACCCAGCTCGAAATAAGTCTCTGATTACAAAGCAAAAAACTGAATACCCTGCAGCCTTCTGGGACAGGAAGAGTGGATCCCTACCGTAAAAGCATGTTGGATATTTCCACTTACCATACATGTTACATTTTGACATTTTGATCCAGTCACCAGTTATTGGTGAAGTAGGTTTAGGCAACAACCTGTTAAAACCCTCCCTCTAGGGATCACCTCGCATTTAACCTCTTTTCAGTGTCAAGATACGACATCTGTCTTCTCCATTCCCTCCCTCCCACCCATTAACATGTGTTGTAGCAGAAAACAAAGCATGTGTTGTAGCAGAAAACAAAGCATGTGTTGTAGCAGAGAACAACAGATGGCTGTTCTGGGCTGCGTGCCAGCTGGCCCCCTAGTCCCTGCATACTGTGGTGCACTAGTTTTAAACGGAGCTGATATGAGTCCTCGTCAGAAGTAGTGCACTAATTTTAACCAGAGCTGATATGAGTCCTCATCAGATGAAGTGCACTAGTTTTGACCAGAGCTGATATGAGTCCTTGTCAGAAGTAGTGCACTAGTTTTAACCACAGCTGATATGAGCCCTTGTCAGAGGTAGTGCACTAGTTTTAACCAGAGCTGATATGAGTCCTCATCAGAAGAAGTGCACTAGTTTTGATCAAAGCTGATATGAGTCCCCGTCAGAAGTAGTGCACTAGTTTTAACAAGAGCTGATATGAGCCCTCGTCAGAGGTAGTGCACTAATTTTACCCAGAGCTGATATGAGCCCTCGTCAGAAGTAGTGCGCTAATTTTAACCAGAGCTGATATGAGCACTCATCAGAAGAAGTGCACTAGTTTTGACCAGAGCTGATATGAGTCCTCGTCAGAAGAAGTGCACTAGTTTTACCCAGAGCTGATATGAGCCCTCGTCAGAAGAAGTGCACTAGTTTTACCCAGAGCTGATATGAGCCCTCGTCAGAAGTGCACAACATTCCCTTCAGAAAGTATTCACACCCTTTGAATAATTGTCCACGTTGTTGTTGTTACAGCCTGAATTTACAATGGATTATATTGAGATGTTGTGTCACTGGCCTACACACAACCCCCCATAATGTCAAAGTGGAATTATGTATTTTGTTTTCTTACAAATTAATACAAAAATGGAAATGTGAAATGTCTTGAGTCAATAAGGCTCTGGTGAAAAGTAGGGCATAGGGTTCCAGTTGGAACCCAGCCTAGTGGAATAAGGCCCCTTCCATTTGGAACCCAGCCTAGTGGAATAAGGCCCCTTCCATATGGAACCCAGCCTAGTGGAATAAGGCCCCTTCCATTTGGAACCCAGCCTAGTGGAATAAGGCCCCTTCCATTTGGAACCCAGCCTAGTGGAATAAGGCCCCTTCCATTTGGAACCCAGCCTAGTGGAATAAGGCCCCTTCCATTTGGAACCAAGCCTAGTGGAATAAGGCCCCTTCCATATCGAACCCAGCCTAGTGGAATAAGGCCCCTTCCATTTGGAACCAAGCCTAGTGGAATAAGGCCCCTTCTCAATCTCTCTCCATGACAGACAAGCCCCTCAGGGTTTTCAGAACTGGGGTGTTTAGAATGGTGGCTGATTGAGATACCCTGTTGTTCTGATCAAGGACTAATATGTGTGTGTGTGTGTGTTTATAGCAGTACATCATTTTGTGCCCCCCCCCCTTTCACCATGCATTGGTATCAGAAGTCTGATGGCACTATGGTGTGATAAGGGTGTCTGCTAAATTATTAACTAAATATACACACAAACTGGACAATTTATTATGTACACCCATCAACTGGCATCATGCAGTTGCTGCAGATTGGTGATTGGTCCAGTGTTGGTGATGCCCTGCACTCTGGATCTGTTTCTTCTTCTTGTGTTTAGCTGATAGGAGTGGAACCTGGCATGGTCGTCTGCTCCAGTAGCCCATCCGTGAGAAGGACCGACGAGTTGTGTGTTCCCGAGATGCCGTTCTGCACACCACTATCGTACTGTGCCGTTATTTGTCTGTTTGTGGCCCCGCCTGTTAGCTTGCGCCATTCTCCTTTAACCTCTCTCATTTGTGCCCCCACAGGACTGCCGCTGACGGGATATTTTTTAGTTTGTCGCACCGTTCTCGGTAAACCCTAGACACTGTCATGTGTGAAAGGCCCAGGAGGGTGGCCGTTTCTGAGATACTGGATCCGGTGCGCCTGGAATCGACAATCACACCACGATCAAAGTCGCTTACGACACTTGTTTAGCCCATTCTAACGTTCAATAGAAAAGTTACTGAATGCTCAATGCCTGTCTGCCTGCTTTATATAGCAAGCCACGGCCACATGACTCACTGTCTATAGGAGCGATCCATTTTCGTGAACGGGGTGGACAGGATAGGATAATTAGGTTAAGCTGTATCCTATCTAAACATGACCCCCGAAACAAGGCCAAAAATGATACCCAGTGTGCTTTACAGTTAATATTGGTATGTTCATTTTCACATACATTTTGGTCATTTAGCAGACACTCTTATCCAGAGTGACTTCCAGTCAGGGCATTCAAATGAGGTCATTAATCAACACGTGTCACAGTCATAGCAAGCAAAATGTTTCTTTAACCATTACTGAGAATGTTGATGTTGTTCGGTCTGGCTACTTGCAAAATAATTTCTGTATTTCAAATTACAACATGTATTTTAATTCAATACACTTCACAAGTATTTCGTAGTGTATTTTGATAAATTGATCTCTATGGTATTTTGTAATTTTACGCCATTCCCTTTATAGTGCACTACGTCCCTTTATAGTGCTCTATGGTCCCTGGTTAAAAGTAGTATTTAGGGAATAAGCTGACATTTTAAACGTAGAATTTAACGGATGAATACAATGCTGTTGTTATTTTAATATGCAACAAATGGAGGTGCTGAAGAAGAAGAAGAAGAGCGCATGAATTTTGTTGTTACATTTTGCGCCCCACACAATATCCCTTTGTGTGGTGATTGGGTCAGTGGGACCCATTTTCAATGATTACTAAAAGAAAAATGATACAATGAATAATAATTTCAACCTGAGACTCACTGGCCTTGACTCATTTTCTGTGAAGAACATGTTAAAGAACACATTTCCATTCCAGAACGCATCCCCCCCTACATATTTATATTACATACATTATATTATTATACTATTATATAATATATTATTATTATTATTATAATATGCCTTGCTAAAGTATTCATCCTCCTTGGCATTTTATTTGGAATTCATGTAATGGACACAAAATAGTCCAAATTGGTGAAGTGAAATGAAAAAAATAGATGTGGTGTGTGCATACAGTGGGGCAAAAAAAGTATTTAGTCAGCCACCAATTGTGCAAGTTCTCTCACTTAAAAAGATGACAGAGGCCTGTAATTTTCATCATAGGTACACTTCAACTATGACAGACAAAATGAGGAAAAAAAATCCAGAGAATCACATTGTAGGATTTTTAATGAATTTATTTGCAAATTATGGTGGAAAATAAGTATTTGGTCAATAACAAAAGTTTATCTCAATACTTTGTTATATACCCTTTGTTGGCAATGACAGAGGTCAAACGTTTTCTGTAAGTCTTCACAAGGTTTTCACACACTGTTGCTGGTATTTTGGCCCATTCCTCCATGCAGATCTCCTCTAGAGCAGTGATGTTTTGGGGCTGTCGCTGGGCAACACGGACTTTCAACTCCCTCCAAAGATTTTCTATGGGGTTGAGATCTGGAGACTGGCTAGGCCACTCCAGGACCTTGAAATGCTTCTTACGAAGCCACTCCGGTGTGTTTGGGATCATTGTCATGCTGAAAGACCCAGCCACGTTTCATCTTCAATGCCCTTGCTGATGGAAGGAGGTTTTCACTCAAAATCTCACGATACATGGCCCCATTCATTCTTTCCTTTACACGGATCAGTCGTCCTGGTCCCTTTGCAGAAAAACAGCCCCAAAGCATGATGTTTCCACCCCCATTCTTCACAGTAGGTATGGTGTTCTTTGGATGCAACTCAGCATTCTTTGTCCTCCAAACACGACGAGTTGAGTTTTTACCAAAAGGTTCTATTTTGGTTTCATCTGACCATATGACATTCTCCCAATCCTCATCTGGATCATCCAAATGCTCTCTAGCAAACTTCAGACGGGCCTGAACATGTACTGGCTTAAGCAGGGGGACAGGTCTGGCACTGCAGGATTTGAGTCCCTGGCGGCGTAGTGTGTTACTGATGGTAGGCTTTGTTACTTTGGTCCCAGCTCTCTGCAGGTCATTCACTAGGTCCCCGTGTGGTTCTGGGATTTTTGCTCACCGTTCTTGTGATCATTTTGACCCCACGGGGTGAGATCTTGCGTGGAGCCCCAGATCAAGGAAGATTATCAGTGGTCTTGTATGTCTTCCATTTCCTAATAATTGCTCCCACAGTTGATTTCTTCAAACCAAGCTGCTTACCTATTGCAGATTCAGTCTTCCCAACCTGGTGCAGGTCTACAATTTTGTTTCTGGTGTCCTTTGACAGCTCTTTGGTCTTGGCCATAGTGGAGTTTGGAGTGTGACTGTTTGAGGTTGTGGACAGGTGTCTTTTATACTGATAACAAGTTCAAACAGGTGCCATTAATACAGGTAACGAGTGGAGGACAGAGGAGCCTCTTAAATAAGAAGTTACAGGTCTGTGAGAGCCATAAAACTTTTGTTATTGACCAAATACTTATTTTCCACCATAATTTGCAAATAAATTCATTATAAAACCTACAATGTGATTTTCTGGATTTTTTTCCCTCATTTTGTCTGTCATAGTTGAAGTGTACCTATGATGAAAATTACAGGCCTCTCTCATCTTTTTAAGTGAGAGAACTTGCACAATTGGTGGCTGACTAAATACTTTTTTGCCCCACTGTATGTATTCACCCCCTTTGCTATGAAGCCCCTAAATAAGATCTGGTGCAACCAATTACCTTCAGAAGTCACATAATGAGTTAAAAATAAAGTCCACCTGTGTGCAGTGTCACATGATCTGTCACATGATCTCAGTGTACAGTCGTGGCCAAATGTTTTGAGAATGACACAAATATTAATTTCCACAATGTTTGCTGCTTCAGAGTCTTTAGATATTTTTGTCAGATGTTACTATGGAATACTGAAGTATAATTATAAGCATTTCATAAGTGTCAAAGGCTTTTATTGACAATTACATGAAGTTGATGCAAAGAGTCAATATTTGCAGTGTTGACCATTCTTTTTCAAGACCTCTGCAATTCGCCCTGGCATGCTGTCAATTAACTTCTGGGTCACAACCTGACTGAGGGCAGCCCATTCTTGCATAATCAATGCTTGGAGTTTGTCAGAATTCGTGGGTTTTTGTTTGTCCACCCGCCTCTTGAGGATTGACCACAAGTTCTCAATGGGATTAAGGTCTGGGGAGTTTCCTGGCCATGGGCCCAAAATATCTATGTTTTGTTCCCTGAGCCACTTAGTTATCACTTTTGCCTTATGGCAAGGTGCTCCATCATGCTGGAAAAGGCATTGGTCGTCACCAAACTGTTCCTGGATGGTTGGGAGAAGTTGCTCTCGGAGGATGTGTTGGTACCATTCTTTATTCATGGCTGTGTTCATATGCAAAATTGTGAGTGAGCCCACTCCCTTGGCTGAGAAGCAACCCCACAAATGAATGGTCTCAAAATGCTTTACTGTTGGCATGACACAGGACTGATGGTAGCGCTCACCACCCCAAACAATCAGAATTGATTCATCAGAAAAAAAATACTTTACCCCAGTCCTCAGCAGTCCAATCCCTGTACCTTTTACAGAATATCAGTCTGTCCCTGATGTTTTTCCTGGAGAGAAGTGACTTCTTTGCTGCCCTTCTTGACACCAGGCCATCCTCCAACAGTCTTCGCCTCACTGTGCGTGCAGATGCACTCACACCTGCCTGCTGCCATTCCTGAGCAAGCTCTGTACTGGTGGTGCCCCGATCCTGCAGCTGAATCAACTTTAGGAGACGGTCCTGGCGCTTGCTGGACTTTCTTGGGCACCCTGAAGCATTCTACACAACAATTAAACCATTTTCCTTGAAGTTCTTGATGATCCGATAAATGGTTGATTTAGGTGTAATCTTACTGGCAGCAATATCCTTGCCTGTGAAGCCCTTTTTGTGCAAAGCAATGATGACGGCACGTGTTTCCTTGCAGGTAACCATGGTTGACAGAGGAACAACAATGATTCAAAGCACCACCCTCCTTTTGAAGCTTCCAGTCTGTTATTCGAACTCAATCAGCATGACAGAGTGATCTCCAGCCTTGTCCTCGTCAACACTCACACCTGTGTTAACGAGAGAATCACTGACATGATGTCAGCTGGTCCTTTTGTGGCAGGGCTGAAATGCAGTGGAATTTTTGGGGGGGGATTCAGTTCATTTGCATGGCAAAGAGGGACTTTGCAATTAATTGCAATTCATCTGATCATTCTTCATGACATTCTGGAGTATATGCAAATTGCCATCATACAAACTGAGGCAACAGACTTTGTGAAAATGTATATTTGTGTCATTCTCAAACCTTTTGGCCACGACTGTATATACCACTAAGTAAGGGGCACCATAAAGACCAAGGAGTTCTCCAACAAAGTTGTGGAGAAGTACAGATGAGGGTTGGGTTATAAAAAAAAGATCAGAAAATGGCACCACAACAAACCTGCCAAGAGAGGGTCGCCCACCAAAACTCACGGACAAGGCAAGGAAGGCATTAATCAGAGAGGCAACAAAGAGACCAAAGATAACTCTGAAGGAGCTGCAAAGCTCCACTGCAGAGACTGGAGTATCTGTCCATAGCACCACTTTAAGCCGTACACTCCACTTAGCTGGGCTTTACGGAAGAGTGGAGAGAAAAAAGTCATTGGTTAAAAAAAATAATAAGGAAACACGTTTGATGTTTAACAAAAGGCATGTGGGAGACGCCCCAAACATATGGAAGAAGGTACTCTGGTCAGATGAGACAAAAATTTAGCTTTTTGTCCATCAAGGAAATCACTATGTCTTGCACAAACCCAAAACCTCTCATCACCCCAAGAACACCATCCCCACAGTGAAGCATGGTGATTTTTTTCCATCGGCAGGGACTGGGAAACTGGTCAGAATTGAAGGAATGATGGATGGTATTAAATACAGGGAAATTCTTGAGGGAAACCTGTTTCACTTCCAGAGATTTGAGACTGGGATGGAGGTTCACCTTCCAGCAGGACAATGACCCTAAGCAGAGTGCTAAAGCAACACTTGAGTGGTTTAAGGGGCAACATTTAAATGGTGTCACGATCTTCAAGAATGACGGACCAAGGCGCAGCGAGGTATCCAGTATACATAATTTATTACCGTAACGTAACTGGGAAAAAACAATAAACGAACCAAGATCGAAACAACGGAACATAACATAGACTAAACACTTAAGCCATGAACCAAACAACTAACAATAACCCACCAAAACCCTAGTGCAAAACCACAAACATATATATGGTTCCCAATTAGAGGTAACCTAGAACCAAAACACCCTACACCAAAAACTAAACTAAACACGCCAGCCTGTAAAACTCAGGCCTGGACGTGACAGTACCCCCCCCAAAGGCGCAGACTCCGACCGCGCCAAAAGTCCATGGGGGTCTTCAGGTGGGTCTCGTTGTCCAATGTGGCGGCTCCGGTGCCGGCCGTGCTGGCCTGAGGTCACGGAGGCCCTGGGCTAGAAGCCGGAACAGTTCGTGCTGGACTCACGAAGCGCACAGGGGACCTGGTGCAGGAAGCAGGAGCAGGCTGTGCTGGACTCACGATGCGCACAGGGAACCTGGTGCGGGGAGTAGGAGCAGGCGGTACTGGACTCGCGATGCGCACAGGGGACCTGGTGCGGGGAGTAGGAGCAGGCTGTGCTGGACTCGCGATGCGCACAGGGGACCTGGTGCGGGGAGCAGAAACGGGCCGTGCTGGACTCACAATGCGCACCTAGACTCTGGTGCGGGGAGCAGGAACGAGCCGTGTTGGACTCACGATGCGCACTGGGACTCTGGTGCGGGGAGCAGGAACGGGCCGTGTTGGACTCACGATGCGCACTGGGACTCTGGTGCGGTGAGCAGGAACGGGCCATGTTGGGCTCACGATGCGCACAGGGATCCTGGAGCGTGGAGCAGGGACAGTACATGCTGGGCCCACGACGCGCACAGGGATCCTGGAGCGTGGAGCAGGGACAGGACGTGCTGGGCTCTCTATGCGCACAGGAGGCCTGGTGCGCGGAGCAGGGACAGGACGTGCTGGGCTCTCTATGCACACATGGGGCCTGGTGCGCGGACCCGGGACAGGACGTGCTGGGCTCTCTATGTGCACAGGGGGCCTGGTGCGCGGAGCCGGGACATGACGTGCTGGGCTCTCTATGCGCACAGGAGGCCTGGTGCGTGGAGCAGGGACAGGACGTGCTGGGCTCTCTATGCGCACAGGAGGCCTGGTGTGCGGAGCAGGGACAAGACATGCTGGGCTCTCTATGCGCACAGGAGGCCTGGAGCGCAGAGCAGGGACCTACTGGGCTCTCTAAGCATACAGGGGGTCTGGTGCGCGGAGCCGGCACCCTTCTACCCGGCTGTTCACTCACCCTCGTCTCACAGATGATGGGAGCTGGAATGTCGCGCACCGGGCTGTGGGCGCAAAACCCGGAGACACCACACGCAGAGCCGGCGCAGGATATCTCGGTCCAAGATGGTGCACTGGAGAGTTAGCGCGCAGAGCCGGCACCACTCTTCCAGGCTGCCCGACAGATGAGAGGAGCTGTAATTTCGCGCATCGGCCTATGAACGCGCACTGGAGACACCGTGCGCATCACACAATAGCACGGCGTCTTACCAGTGCGACGCTCCCTCCAAAGAGCATGAGGAGTTAGCTCAGGAGTCCACCCTGAAACGGCCAACCTCCCCGTGTGCCCCCCCCAAAATAATTTTTGGGGCTGCCTTTCGGGCTTCCTCGCCAGGCGTGTCCCAGCATATCTCTCCTTATCCATGCACCGCTCTGCCCTCGCTGCTTCCATCTCCTCCCTGGGGCGATGATGCTCCGCAGTTTTTTCCCAGGGTCCCTTTCCAGCCAATATCTCTTCCCATGTCCAGGATCCCTTTCCAGCCAATATCTCTTCCCATGTCCAGGACGCCTTGTACTCTCGCTGCTTGGTCCTTTTATGGTGGGTTATTCTGTCACGATCTTCAAGAATGACGGACCAAGGCGCAGCGAGGTATCCAGTATACATACTTTATTAACGTAACGTAACTGGGAAAAGACAATAAACAAACAAAGATCGAAACAACGGAACATAACAGACTAAACACTTAAGCCATGAACCAAACAACTAACAATAACCCACCAAAACCCTACTGCAAAACCACAAACATATATATGGTTCCCAATTAGAGGTAACGACACTCAGCTGCCTCTAATTGGGAACCATAAACCCAACATAGAAAATCACACCTAGAACCAAAAAACCCTACACCAAAAACGAAACGAAACACGCCAGCCTGTAAAACTCAGGCCTGGACGTGACAAATGGCTTGGAATGGCCTAGTCAAAGCCCAGACCTCAATCCAATTGAGAATCTGTGGTATGACTTAAAGATTACTGTACACCAGCGGAACCCATCCGACTTGAAGGAGCTGGAGCAGTTTTGCCTTGAAGAATGGGCAAAAATCCCAGTGGTTAGATGTGCCAAGCTTATAGAGACCAAGAGACTTGCAGCTGTAATTGCTGCAAAAGGTGGCTATAAAAAGTATTGACTTTGGGGAGGTGAATAGTTATGCACGCTTATGTTTTCAGTTTTTTGTCTTGTTTCTTGTTTGTTTCACAATAAAAAGAAAATTGCATCTTCAAAGTGGTAGGCATGTTGTGTATATCACATGTTACAAACCCCCCAAAAATCTATTTTAATTCCAGGTTGTAAGTCAACAAAATAGGAATAATGCCAAGGGGGGTGAATACTTTCTCAAGCCGCTGTAGGCAGTGTCCGGGTCCACTCAGTGCTAGAGGTGTCACTACAGACACCCTGGTTTGAATTCAGGCTGTATCACAACAGGCCATGATTGGGAGTCCCATAGGTCGGAGCACAATTGACCCAGTGTTGTCCGGGTTTGGCCGGTGTAGGCCTCATTGTAAATAAGAATTTGTTCTTAACGGACTTGCCTAGTAAAATAAAAGTTAAATAAATAATATATAAAATAAATGTACCTTTATTTGCTCAGCGGGCCTTAGAAATATTTTTTGCAGAGAGAGAAGCTAGTGTGGAAGGAGTGTCTTCCACTTTGGAAGATTAAGAATTTTCAGAATGTGAGGATCATGTCTCTGTCAATTAAAAGGCTGACAGTGAGTTGGAAGAAGAGGATGAGATTGACCCTCAGCCAGGCCCTGGACCGGTCAGTCAGCAGCCAGCCCCAGGACCAGCCCGTCAGCAACCAGCTCATCAGTAGCCTGCAGGAGGAGAAATATGGATGTAAAAAAACTTTGAAATGTAATGGTTATCTTGCCCAAGGAATGAGCCACCCCACATGACTGCCAATGTGATAAGGATGCAACCAGGGCCGACGCGGATGGCGGTTACGGATGTGCAGGACATAAAGTCTTCTTTTGAACTGTTCATCCCAGACACCATCCAGAAAAACATTCTGGACTGCACTAATTTGGAGGGAAGGCATGTTTTTGGAGAGAGATGGAAGGAGATGGACCAAACTCATTTACATGCATACTTTGGGGTTCTTATAAATCCTGTTAGGGAGCGGCATCAGTGTTCAGAGTTTTGGAGAGTCTGGCGTGCCCAAAGTAAAATGCCTGGTTCTCAGGCCCAGAAACTAGGATATGCACATAATTAGTAGTATTGGATAGAAAACACTCTGAAGTTTCAAAAACTGTTAAAATAAAGCAGTATAACAGAACTGATATGGCAGGCGAAAACTAGAGGGAAATCCATCCATGAAAATGTGATTTTGTGAGCTGCCTCCTTTTCCAATGAGTTGCTATAGGAAGTGCTTAAGGTTGCAGCTCCCAGGTTGCAGTACCTATGGCTTCCACTAGATGTCAACAGTCTTTAGACAAGGCCTTAAGCGTTTACCTTGAAAAATAGGGGAGTAGAAGAAGATTTTCCAAGGAGAGTGAGGAAGTAACTTCTGTCTGTGGCGCGCGGGACCCAGGAGCGTGCGCCTCAGTTTTTTTATTTTCTATCGCCCAGGTTATTATCCGTGTGAAATATTATAGTTAATATACATAATAGTGTACCTAAGGATCGATTAGAAATGTAGTTTGATTTGTTTGGACAAAGTTTACAGGTATATTTTTGGTCTTGTATAATGGGACGAGTGGACGGTGGATTTTCTGAATCGAACGCGCCAACCAAACAGAGCTTTATAGATATAAAGAGGGACTTTTTCGAACAATAGGAACATTGATTGTCTTTCTTGGACACTTCGGATTACCATCAGCAGAAGATCTTCAAAGGTAAGCAATTTATTTTAGCTCTTTTTATGTGTTTTGTGACACCCACACTGGTTTTATTTAATATGCTAATGGGGGAAGTACATGGGGTGCTGTCCTCAGACAATGAAATGTTATGCTTTCGCCGTAAAGCCTTTTTTGAAATCTGACAACGCTGTGAGATTGCAAAGATTCTATGCTTTTGAAGAGTGTGCAGTACTTGTATTTTCATGAATGTTTTATATTAGTACATTTGCATTTTAAATTTGGCGCTCTACATTTTTCCGGAAGTTGTAATGGGTGGGGCGCCTGTGACCCACTGCTCCTTAATTATCCCCAAGAGTTATCCTTGGTGGTGTATTCAGATCCAATGGGGAATCCACAGAAACTGGCAGAAAATTTCCGTGCAACAATGTCTCTGGAAAACTTCCACATTATTTACAGGATTATAAGATTCGATAATCGAGACACTACACCAGCTCGGCGAAAAATAGACAAGCTAGCTGCAATCAGGTCAGTGTGGGACAAGTGAGTGGACCGCCTTCCCCTGTTTTACAACCCCGGGGCCCAACGGTACTGTTGATGAGCAGCTTATTCCATTTAGGTGGCCGCTGCCCCTTCATGCAGTACATATTGTCTAAACCTGCAAAATATGGAATCAAGATCTGGGCTGCCTGTGATGCTGCTTCATCATATGCGTGGAACTTGCAAGTGTATACGTGGAAGCCAGATGGAGCAGCCCCTGAGAAGAACCAAGGAATGCGGGTTGTCCTGGACGTGACACAGTGACTCCGTGGCCACAACATCACATGCAATAACTTTTTTACTTCACACAAGCTGGGACAGGAGCTCCTCAAGAGGAAGCTGATGATGGTAGGAACAGTATGAAAACACAAGCCAGAGCTCTCCCCTCAGCTGTTGAATACACAGAACAGGCCTATCAATTCCTGTAAATGTGTGTTCACGGCCGACACGTCCCTAGTGTCCTACATGCCAAAGAAAGGATTGTCATCGCATTTGTCATCTGGATGCTGGTGCCCCATCCGCCTGACCCACAGAACCAACAACTCCAACACCGGAAGTACGTGTGAGTGATGTTGTTACGTGTGTGTGTGTCTGACTCTCCTACCTTGGCCTTCTGTAACTATATATACATATATGATTGAGATGTTAGTAAACCTAAGTGACCTAAGTGTTTTCTTCATTCTAGATTGCAGCCGGTAGCAACAAGAAGAAGCGCTGCGAAGTGTGTGGACCCAAGAAATACAGGAAGACACAGAAGACATGCATCAAGTGCAAGAAATACATTTGCAACACACACACGGTAAAACTCTGTCCCTCGTGGTGTGTAGACGGGCCTTAATTTGTGTTCAGTGGGGCTTATTTATATTTTCCATAAAATACTGTATGTAAAATGTGTCCTTCCAATATGTTCAGTTCAAAGCAATAAACATCAATAGTGATGAAAAACCTTGTTTCATTTATATTTGTTTAAGATAAACATGATTTATTCAAGCCATGTCTTGATTATAATGGATTTTTATTGACAAAAATTGTATTTTATAAAAAACATTTTAAAAATAATAGCGCTTTTATTGACAAATTTGATGTAAAGGATGTAAATGAAAAATATTAACCATGTACACTGACTATATTGCTTGTATTTGATATAAGTCAACATCTAAGTATTAAGTCTTTTTACGTAAATTGTTCTGGATGTATCATTTTAAAAACCCAATAATGGTGTGGGTCCATCAGACCCGGGAACACTGGGTGGATAACAAAAACATGAACACCAGGGTTAAACAGATATTGAGTCAGTGCTACATTGAACAACACTCAGGTTGTCGTCAAGAGAGTTAAGGACATTTCAGCACTCAGGTTGTCGTCAAGAGAGTTAAGGATATTTCAGCACTCAGATTGTCGTCAAGAGAGCTAGGGATATTTCAACACTCAGATTGTCGTCAAGAGAGCTAGAGACATTTCAACATTCAGATTGTCGTCAAGAGAGCTAGGGATATTTCAACACTCAGATTGTCGTCAAGAGAGCTAGGGACATTTCAACATTCAGATTGTCGTCAAGAGAGCTAGAGACATTTCAACACTCAGATTGTAGTCAAGAGAGCTAGGGACATTTCAACATTCAGATTGTCGTCAAGAGAGCTAGAGACATTTCAACACTCAGATTGTCGTCAAGAGAGCTAGGGACATTTCAACACTCAGATTGTCGTCAAGAGAGCTAGGGACATTTCAACACTCAGGTTGTCGTCAAGAGAGCTAGAGACATTTCAGCACTCAGATTATTGTCGTCAAGAGAGCTAGAGACATTTCAACAATCAGGTTGTCGTCAAGAGAGCTAGAGACATTTCAACACTCAGGTTGTTGTCAAGAGAGCTAGAGACATTTCAACACTCAGATTGTCGTCAAGAGAGCTAGAGACATTTCAACACTCAGATTGTCGTCAAGAGAGCTAGAGACATTTCAACACTCAGATTGTCGTCAAGAGAGCTAGAGACATTTCAACACTCAGGTTGTTGTCAAGAGAGCTAGAGACATTTCAACACTCAGATTGTCGTCAAGAGTGCTAGAGACATTTCAACACTCAGATTGTCGTCAAGAGAGCTACAGACATTTCAACACTCAGATTGTGGTCAAGAGAGCTAGAGACATTTCAGCACTCAGATTGTCGTCAAGAGAGCTAGGGATATTTCAACAATCAGGTTGTCGTCAAGAGAGCTAGAGACATTTCAACACTCAGATTGTAGTCAAGAGAGCTAGAGACATTTCAACACTCAGATTGTCGTCAAGAGAGCTAGGGACATTTCAACACTCAGATTGTGGTCAAGAGAGCTAGAGACATTTCAACACTCAGATTGTTGTCAAGAGAGCTAGGGATATTTCAACACTCAGGTTGTCGTCAAGAGAGCTAGAGACATTTTAAACAAACATTCTTATAAACAGGTGTTTAGAAAGTACTTTGTGGCTTTTGGGCATTTTTACATAAGAGCGTTTGTGATAGGTAGGTACAACAAAGAACTTTTTCCGCATCCCAAATGTCACCCTATTCCCTATTTTGTGCACTAGTATTGACCAGGCCCCCTCTGGTCAAAAGTACTGCACTATGTAGGGAACAAGGTGGTATTTGGGCCTCATTTTCTCTGTCTCGGGAAGTCCAGATGCCATGATGAAAGTGATTATTTCAAGCACTCCCCTGTGTGTCAGGCCACAAGCCTACACTACTTATCTATTCAACTTAAACAAGACAAAAATAAATAAGATCCCCCTTCTCAGCTGTGTGATATGGTTGAAGTGACTACAGGCATTCCTCTTTCCAGTGTGATATGCCTTAAGCGAGTTGGATATTCCCGGCTGTGTTATGTGGGGAAAGAGGTTTGGTGAAACCAGCGTGGAGTCCCCTTGGGTGTCTGATTCTGCTAGAGACACTGATGGGATTGAGAACAACACAGAGACTGAGGAGATTAAATCTGTCATTGATCCCAGTGCTGTCTAGAGCACAATGACAGATGCCTCCTTCTCTGCTCAGCAGTCACTGGACTTAACATTTTAGAGACCATGGATGCGTCCCAAATGATTCCCCATTAGTGCACTACCCAAATGATTCCCTATTAGAGCACTACCCAAATTATTCCCTATTAGTGCACTACCCAAATGATTCCCTATTAGTGCACTACACAAATGATTCAATATTAGTGCACTGCCCAAATGATTCTCTATTAGAGCACTATCCAAATGGTACCCTATTAGAGCACTATCCAAATGGTACCCTGTTCCCTATTTGTAGAAAAGGCTCCAATGTGTCTTATTCTTTATAGGGAACTGTCCCTTTAATTGCACTTTTTGGTTAACTGTCCCTTCAATAACTGCAGGCACCTTTGAGCAATAGAGATATATAGAGATCGCAATTGAACAGTCCTCAATAGCGCTGCCCATGTTAATACCTTTCCCTTTCCCTTTTAATATAGGGTTTAGGTCAATACAGACCTCTATACTTCTCTATGCTCTGAGCACACGTGCAGCAAATTCCCTTATTAACCCCCTAAGGTCGATGTAGTTAGCATAATTGAAAAAAATCCATGAGTTTAAACTAGAGATATCGTTTTTTTTTATAGCATTTAATGTGTCTCAGTCCACGGCATCTGCCGATGTTGCACTTCCGCATATGCGGTGAAAGGTGACAGAGCTAGAGCGTTTTTTGTCAGACCAGGAGACATCCCATAAGTCAATCTTCTCACAAAGCTGTCTGTAGCGTCCAAATGGATTGACCTGGAAAGGTGAGACTCTCCACAAACTCGTACATGTCAGTTGTTTTTCTCCAGGACAACCACATGCCTCACGAGACTCGTCTGAAAATCCCTTGGTAGCATTTGAAAACCTTTTCGGAAGTAGTGTATATGTAGAGACTGTTTTGTTTAAATTGCCAATGTTTCATGATCTTTCTTAACTCTCTCAGATAAAGGACCAACACTTCAAAACAAAATTCCTCTCGATTTTTTGGAGGAACTATGTATTGTTCCATGTGTGCGTTTGGATGGGCCAGTAGCAGTAAGGCCAAAAAATATTTCAGACAAATTATTTTGGGAAATATAGTTTGGGGACACCTATTAGGTATTTAAAAATTCTAAAACAAATAGCAAAATGATTCTTGGAATGAAATAAAATAATTCCATATAACTTAATATTTGATGGGTTAAATAACTGAGTTCCCTTTGTCTTTAGTTTAGTGTCAAACAACTCCTGCCTCTTGAAGAAACCATCCAGCATGTATCCCTTTATTATCTGTTATCTGTTTGTCCAATGCACACTGAAAGGAGATGAAATGGATCATGGAAAGGATCAAATAAAAGGGGAGCAACAAAAATCAGCTCTCTGAACTAAAACCCCAAGTCTCTATGAGCTATCCTTGTCCTCTAACAGGGACAGCTGAATCAGCTCTCTGAACTGAAACCCCAAGTCTCTATGAGCTATCCTTGTCCTCTAACAGGGACAGCTGAATCAGCTCTCTGAACTGAAACCCCAAGTCTCTATGAGCTATCCTTGTCCTCTAACAGGGACAGCTGAATCAGCTCTCCGAACTGAAACCCCAAGTCTCTATGAGCTATCCTTGTCCTCTAACAGGGACAGCTGAATCAGCTCTCCGAACTGAAACCCCAAGTCTCTATGAGCTATCCTTGTCCTCTAACAGGGACAGCTGAATCAGCTCTCTGAACTGAAACCCCAAGTCTCTATGAGCTATCCTTGTCCTCTAACAGGGACAGCTGAATCAGCTCTCTGAACTGAAACCCCAAGTCTCTATGAGCTATCCTTGTCCTCTAACAGGGACAGCTGAATCAGCTCTCTGAACTGAAACCCCAAGTCTCTATGAGCTATCCTTGTCCTCTAACAGGGACAGCTGAATCAGCTCTCTGAACTGAAACCCCAAGTCTCTATGAGCTATCCTTGTCCTCTAACAGGGACAGCTGAATCAGCTCTCCGAACTGAAACCCCAAGTCTCTATGAGCTATCCTTGTCCTCTAACAGGGACAGCTGAATCAGCTCTCTGAACTGAAACCCCAAGTCTCTATGAGCTATCCTTGTCCTCTAACAGGGACAGCTGAATCAGCTGGTACCTTATCCAGTGCATTTAGAATAGGCAACCTGCATTAATAATATTAGTTCACTACTTCTGCACACCGATAGGGGACACAGCCTAAGTGAAAAGAGGGTGGGGACAATGCCCTAGAGAATGGAGGGAGGAGACACAGCCCTAGAGAGAGGAGGGAGGAGACACAGCCCTAGAGAAAGGAGGGAGGAGACACAGCCCTAGAGAGAGGAGGGAGGAGACACAGCCCTAGAGAGAGGAGGGAGGAGACACAGCCCTAGAGAGAGGAGGGAGGAGACACAGCCCTAGAGAGAGGAGGGAGGAGACACAGCCCTAGAGAAAGGAGGGAGGAGACACAGCCCTAGAGAGAGGAGGGAGGAGACACAGCCCTAGAGAATGGAGGGTGGAGACACAGCCCTAGAGAGAGGAGGGAGGAGACACAGCCCTAGAGAGAGGAGGGAGGAGACACAGCCCTAGAGAGAGGAGGGAGGAGACACAGCCCTAGAGAAAGAAGGGAGGAGACACAGCCCTAGAGAAAGAAGGGAGGAGACACAGCCCTAGAGAAAGAAGGGAGGAGACACAGCCCTAGAGAAAGAAGGGAGGAGACACAGCCCTAGAGAAAGAAGGGAGGAGACACAGCCCTAGAGAAAGAAGGGAGGAGACACAGCCCTAGAGAAAGAAGGGAGGAGACACAGCCCTAGAGAAAGGTAGGGTGGGGACTTTGGTATGTTAATCAGTTTATCTTAATTTACATATTCAAGTCTTTCAGTGAACAATTGGAGACGAAGGAAATTACTAACGACTATGTGAATATGGCTTGACTATATGAAAGATTAATGACTGTGACTATGTGAAATGACTAACGACTATGTGACTATTTCTTGACTCTGTGAAATTATCTATATACATTAGCATATGCAGTACACTACAGTAAATGGCTATGCACTAAAACACACTTTACAGTAAGAAGGCATTAAGGTGGAACTGATTGCATTTTTGGAACATGAAATCTTATTAAAATGTGTTCATTTACACCACCATGAAGAATATTACACTTTTCTATTACATTTTCTGACAACCCAGCACCTAGATATGGTAATTTTCACATTTTCATAAATTCTTAGAATGCTTGGGAATCAGGTTTTGTTATTCATTTGTGAATATTCTTTAACAATATAGAGTGGGAAAGTGGCAATGCGTTTGGATAATTAATAGACACTGCAGTAAATAAAACATCTGTCTCGTCCAGGACTGGAGTCTACACAGACCGGCGTGCCATAGCCAATCAGAGATACAGTAGGCCTTTATGCAAACAAGCCAATTGCCACACGGGCCTGCCATCATTCACTTTGAACTGGACTGTGTGTTTACAGGCAGTAGGGCCTGCCATCATTTACTTTGAACAGGACTGTGTGTTTACAGGCAGTAGGACCTGGCATCATTCATTTTGACCTGGACTGTGTGTTTACAGGCAGTAGGGCCTGGCATCATTCACTTTGAACTGGACTGTGTGTTTACAGGCAGTTGCTACAACGCAACTTCAGATCATTAGAATGCATTCACCTAAATCCACGAAATACACCTGGAAATACACCTGAATAGATTTCTGCAAATATGTAAGTACCACATGAGTCCTCTTACATTTGGGAACTTTACAGTCCTATTGATCGAACAACCATAAAAAGGTGGGCTATCTTTCCCTGTATGCACATCAACAACTACAAGATCAACAACTAATGCTAGCCAGAGCAAGATGAGATAAAATCTAATGAAGGAACTATAGATAAACCCTCAAACTTTTTCAGTTAGTTGCCCTTCAAAATTGCACTGATAAACGATGTGGAATAGTAAGTATCCTGCTCATCTTTCTGCAGCTTGTCTGCAAATGCATGCTTGTCCCATCCAAGCACCCAAGCTAACTGGCTAAAGTTGGCTAGCTAGCTACTTACATACACAAATGAGAGAACACCTCACTATTTTACTCACCCTAGCAGAGCTGGTTAGGCTGTTTACATGTTAACTAGAGCGTTCGTAACTAACTTATTCAGCGGGTGTTGCACGTTGGTAAATTAATCAAATATTCTGCACTCTAGCACACTCAGATGAGAGTGCTCTGAAATCAGAGTAGATCGCCAGAGTAAATTTGCAAATGCAAGAGATATGCTAACTGGATAACATTCGTTCAAGTTCAGCATAGCTAGCTAGCAAAGCTATTCACATTTCTTGCTAGCTGACACCTGCATCTCTCATGTGTAGCTATTAAAAATTGGGAAAAAGTCAGTCAGTCACTCACTCACTCCTCCAATGACATGACAACATCCTAACAGCTAGCTAATATTAGGTTATGTGTTTTTAGCTTTCTACATGAATAGATACACTAGCCTATTAGCCACGTTATGACTGACTTGTGGTCATTGCCCTTGCTAGTTTGATTGTATTGACATTTCCAGCTTTACATTTGTCCGTTTATGTCCAAAATATTGAGTCATTGAAACTGAAACAGTGCATCCCAAATGTAGGCAGCAAACAATGTACCAGACCAGCTGTCATTTACAAAATGATAGCAATATTTTTTGGACTAACAAGAAATTAATTGGTGAATTAAATTAATCATTCATTGAACAGCATCCATCTATTCTGCCAACAACGCCTTAGTGTACGTCATGGAATTGTGAGTCAAATATAATCAATTTTTAAAACCTCTTTTAAAGTTTGTTTTTTTGTAGCATAAACTGGGAATGTGATATTTTTGACTGATATTATGATTGTCTGTTACATATCTACAAAACGTTGTCAGTTCCACTTTAATTTTCATAAACCAATTAATGTCATGTCTAGGTCAGACTGATTACACTTTAATTGTTAAGTTGTAAAGGGTTTATACGTTTTTTTTTTTTTTTATATACAGTCACAAAATAATTAATAAAGAGGCTGCAAGAGGATGCTGCTAAACCATTAAATGGAAGTACTAAATCCCAGGTCAAGGCCGTTTGACGTCAGTTGAACCTTGTTTCTCTGGCTGGCATTTAATCACTGTTGTGTATAAGACAGCAGGATTTTTGCAAACATGAGGGCACAAGGGTCAGTCAGATTGAATCCGCTCTACAAGGATCTGACATAGAGAAGGGATAAAACCTAATCAAGACAGACACCACAGCCCCCACCCACCCCCCACACACACACCCACATTATACAGAGAGGAACAGAGCATCATAATATGTCTTTATTCTGGTGTACAGAGAACGAAAATACAAACTTTACGTTAGTAGCAAACCCAATGACCAAAGTGTAACGTAAACGGTAAATGACAGCGTCTATTGGGATGTTTTAGAATGAATATGTTCTCCAGAAATGTGTGTGGTTCGTATATATATAATCATGTAATAATGGCAGTTGGATTATTGTCATTGTTCTACAAAGTAATACTGACTGTAGGGTTAATTGTCATTGATTTATTGTCTTGAACAGTGTATCACCACCTCCAGCTTTTCCCCGAGAGAGAAAAATACAATATTCCAATCAACCTCTTAGTGTCCTGCCTCCGCCACTTACATTTAGAGTAAATGCATGGTGTTATCGGCTACAGTAAACCTGTCACATTAAAAATGGGCCATGTATACTCTCCCATTAATAGCAGGCTTTAAACCTCTTTCAGGGGGTGTTTTCTCCTAAACCCCTATTTAGTTCTGACGCGTTAATGTTCTCTGACTCACCGCTGGCACGTCCCTAAATAACTTGGATAATTACAGCCTTGAGAAGAAGAAACCACATTCACTGGAAATGTGTGAGACTGAGACTGGGTATTTGCTCCAACGACAGAGTTGTTTGTAGCTCCAGAGGTATGGAGAGAGAATTTCCTGGAAGTGGTCCTTTGAGGCTGATAACACAAATCTCTATAAACATGTGCCAACATGTCTCAACATCTACCAACATTTCCAAAAACAACTAAGGCCTTTTACAGATGTTACACCTAAAGTGCCTTCAGAAATTATTTATACTCCTTGACTTATTCCACATTTTGTTGTGTTACAGCCTGAATTCAAAATTTATTAAAACCTGTTAGGGAGCGGCAGCAGCGTTCAGAGTTTTGGAGAGTCTGGCGTGCCCAAAGTAAAATGCCTGGTACTCAGGCCCAGAAACTAGTATATGCAGTAGTATTTGATAGAAAACACTCTGAAATTTCTAAAACTGTTAAAATAATGTCTGTGAGTATAACAGAACTGATATGGCAGGCAAAAACCCGAGCAAAATCCATCCGAGAAAATGTGATTCTGTGAGCTGCCTCCTTTTCCATTGACTTGCTATAGGAAATGCTGAAATCCAGCTCCCAGGTTGCAGTACCTATGGCTTCCACTAGATGTCAACCGTCTTTAGACAAGGTTTCATGTGTTTACCTTGAAAAATAGAGTAGAAGAAGAAGTTTATCCAAGGGGAGTGAGGAGTAACTTTTGTCTTTGGCGTGCGGGACCGGGAGCGCGCCAAAGGGATGTGGTTCTTGGGGTGATGAGAGGTGTTGGGATTGCGCCAGACATATAGTTTTCCTTGATGGCCAAAAACCTACATTTTAGTCTCATCTGACCAGAGTACCTTCTTCCATATGTTCGAGGAGTCTCCCACATGCCTTTTGGCGAACACCAAACGTGTTTGCTAATTTTTTTCTTTAAGCAATGGATTTTTTCTGTCCACTCTTCTGTAAAGCCCAGCTCTTTGGAGTGTACGGCTTAAAGTGGTCTTATGGACAGATACTCCAATCTCCGCTGTGGAGCTTTGCAGCTCCTTCAGGGTTATCTTTGGTCTCTTTGTTGCCTCTGATTAATGCCCTCCTTGCCTGGTCCGTGAGATTTGGTGGGCGGCCCTTTCTTGGCAGGTTTGTTGTGGTGCCATATTCTTTCAATTTTTTTATTATGTATTTGATTGTTCTCTGTGGGATGTTCAACGTTTCTGATATTTTTTTATAACCCAACACTGATCTGTACTTCTCCACAACTTTGTCCCTGACCTCTTTGGAGAGCTCATTGGTCTTCATGGTATCGCTTGCTTGGTGGTGCCCCTTGTTTAGTGCTGTTGCAGACTCTGGGGCCTTTCAGAACAGGTGTATATATACTGAGATCATGTGACAGATCATGTGACACTTAAATAAAGTCCACCTGTGTGCAATCTATCTAATTATGTGACGTCTGAAGGTAATTGGTTGCACCAGATCTTATTTAGGGGCTTCATAGCACAGGGGGTGAATACAAATGCACGCACCACTTTTACGTTAATTTTTTTTTTGAAACAAGTTATTTATTTTATTTCACTTCACCAATTTGGACTATTTTGTGCATGTCTATTACATGAAATCGAAATAAAAATCTATTACAATTACAGGTTGTAATGCAGCAAAATAGGAAAAACGCCAAGGGGGATGAATACTTTTGCAAGGCACTGTACGACCTTCAAAGGCCTATGGGGAGGAAGTCAGAGGACTGGCAGTGTGGTGCCAGGACAACAACCTCTCCCTCAATATGAGCATGACAAAACTGCACTGTTGGGTAAGGGCTTGTAAGTAAACGTTTCACGGTAAGGTCTACAGTTGTGGCCAAAGGTTTTGAGAATGACACAAATATTAATTTCCACAAAGTTTGCTACTTCAGTGTCTTTAGATATTTTTGTCAGATGTTACTTTGGAATACTGAAGTATAATTACAAGCATTTCATAAGTGTCAAAAGTTTTTATTGAAAATTACATGAAGTTGATGCAAAGAGTCAATATTTGCAGTGTTGACCATTCTTTTCAAGACCTCATTGGCATGCTGTCAATTAACTTCTGGGCCACATCCTGACTGATGGCAGCCCATTCTTGCATAATCAATGCTTGGAGTTTGTCAGAATTTGTGGGTTTTTGTTTGTCCACCCACTTCTTGAGGATTGACCACAAGGTCTGGGGAGTTTCCTGGCCATGGACCCAAAATATTGATGGATGCTTTACTGTTGGTATGACACAGGACTGATGGTAGTGCTCACCTTGTCTTCTCCGGACAAGCTTTTTTCCGGATTCCCCAAACAATCGGAAAGGGGATTCATCAGAGAAAATGACTTTACCCCAGTCCTCAGCAGTCCAATCCCTGTACCTTTTGCAGAATATCAGTCTCTCTGATGTTTTTCCTGGAGAGAAGTGGCTTCTTTGCTGCCCTTCTTGACACCAGGCCATCCTCCAAAATTCTTCGCCTCACTGTACATGCGGATGCACTCACACCTGCCTGCTGCCATTCCTGAGCAAGCTCTGTACTGGTGGTGCCCCGATCCCGCAGCTGAATCAACTTTAGGAGATGGTCCTGGTGCTTGCAGGACTTTCTTGGGCGCCCTGAAGCCTTCGTCACAACAATTGAACCATTTTCCTTGAAGTTCTTGATGATCCGATAAAAGGTTGATTTAGGTGAAATCTTACTGGCAGCAATATCCTTGCCTGTGATGCCCTTTTTGTGAAAGCAATGATGACGGCACGTGTTTTCTTGCAGGAAACCATGGTTGACAGAAGAACAATGATTCCAAGCACCACCCTCCTTTTGAAGCTTCCAGTCTGTTATTCAAACTCAATCAGCATGACAGAGTGATCTCCAGCCTTGTCCTCGTCAACACTCACACCTGTGTTAACGAGAGAATCACTGACATGATGTCAGCTGGTCCTTTTGTGGCAGGGCTGAAATGGAGTGGAAATGTTTTGGGGGGATTCAGTTCATTTGCATGGCAAAGAGGAACTTTGCAATTAATTGCAATTCATTTGATCACTCTTCATTTCATTCTGGAGTATATGCAAATTGCCATCATACAAACTGAGGCAGCAGACTTTGTAAAAAATCTTTTTGTGTCATTCTCAAAACTTTTGGCCACGACTGTACACTTGTTGACCTTACCGTGTATTCGGCTCATGTGACAAATAAAGTTAGATATTATTTTAGGCACTTAAATTTTTTGCATTGCACTCTCCCCTCTGAATGGCAGACACACAATCCATGTCTCAAATATGTCAAGGATTAAAAATCATTCTTTAAGACACTGAAGCCCTTTGCAAACACGTACCTACAGTATCTTGCAAAAGTATTCATCCCCCTTGGCGTTTTTACTATTTTGTTGCATTACAACCTGTAATTTAAATAGATTTTATTTGGATTTCATATAATGGAAATACACAAAATTGTCTTGCGTGCCCAAAGTAAAATGCCTCCCACTCAGGCCCAGAAAATAGGAAATGCACATAATTACTACTATTAGATAGGGAACACTCTACAGTTTCTAAAACAGTTAAAATAATGTCTGTGGGTATAACAGAACTGAAATAGCAGGAGAAAACCCGAGGAATTTCTTTCCCAATTTTTTTTTTGTGACATTTCCTCAGTTTGATAGGCTTCCTAATGAAATCCTAGTATAATAGCTCCCAGATTGCAGTACCTAATGCATAAAATATGAGAGGTGCTATCCTCAAACAATCAAATGTTGTGCTTTCGCCGTGAAGTCTTTTTGAAATCTGACAACGCTGTGATATTGCCAAGACTCAGAGCTTTTGATGACTATGCAACACTTGTATATTGATGAATTTTTAATTTGGCGCCTTACATTTCACCGGGTAGTGTCGGGAACGGGGCGCTAGCGCCCCACTCCCGACACTACTCGGTGAAATGCAAGGCGCCAAATTCAAAATCCAAAAGTTGAATTATTAAACATTCATCAATATACAAGTGTTGCATAGTCATCAAAAGCTTTTGGATTTTGAATTTGGCGCCTTGCATTTCACCGGGTAGTGTCGGTGCGCCCCACCACTCCCTAAGTATTTAAGTGTGTCTATATTCTGTGTTATTATTTAGTTAGCTAGTAAATAAATAATTAACCAATTTGTGTAGTACTGAATCATGAGTAAGGCAGGGGTTTTTACAGATGTATGAGGTTACGACTGTTCAGAATGATGTTATGATGAGATATTATGATTAATATGTTGACTGTTTCATGGATTTTATAGGTAAAGACCTTTAAAGTTAAATTTGGGAGATTGTAACTCTTTAATGAAAGTTAAGTCATGACAAACGTTTTGTGTGGGGTTTCCATAGTTTAATCCAGTAAAAGTGCTTCCAGCCCTCATGCTGCCTGTCACCCAGTCATTTAGGATGCAGTACGATCAATTTATTTAGGTTCCTCAATGTCTTATAGGCCTATCATGCATTTCATGCAAACAAACACTTCTTACTCATTACGTTTGTACAAATACAAAACTTTCAATCAATCATCCAATGGAGTCGTCACTATAATTTCCATTCCAACATTACATGAATCCATCGCAGTGTAATTCTATACCGTCAAAGTACAGTTTTAGGTCATTGTACATACCATGTTGTAGTCAGATGCACTAATCCACAATAATTCTGACAAAATCTGACGATTTTGGCACAGTATAGGACTGAGGCCTCCACATTTCTCCTTGTCTTCCCCAACCAGCTCTCCCGACTTCCAAAAGTGTACCACAGGAATTCCGGCCAATCTTGACTCCAATGCTTCCCACAGTTGTGTCAAGTTGGCTGGATGTCCTTTGGGTGGTTGACCATTCTTCATACACACAGGAAACAACCATTCCCCATTCAAAGTTCACCCCCTGAATGGAACACATACACAATCCATGTCTCAATTGTCTCAAGGCTTAAACATAATTCTTTAAGCGGTTTCCTCCCCTTCATCTACACTGGATTTAACAGGTGGCATCAATAATGGATTATACTATAGCTTCACATGGTCAGTATATGTCATGGAAAGAGCAGGTGTTCCTAATGTTTTGTGCACTCAGTGTATATACAGTGTATATACAGTGGGGCAAAAAAGTATTTAGTCAGCCACCAATTGTGCAAGTTCTCTCACTTACAAAGATGAGAGAGGCCTGTAATTTTCATCATAGGTACACTTCAACTATGACAGACAAAATGAGGAAAAGAAATCCAGAAAATCACATTGTAGGATTTTTAATGAATTTATTTGCAAATTATGGTGGAAATAAGTATTTGGTCACATACAAACAAGCAAGATTTCTGGCTCTCACAGACCAGTAACTTCTTCTTTAAGAGGCTCCTCTGTCCTCCACTCGTTACCTGTATTAATGGCACCTATTTGAACTTGTTATCAGTATAAAAGACACCTGTCCACAACCTCAAACTGTCACACTCCAAACTCCACTATGGCCAAGACCAAAGAGCTGTCAAAGGACACCAGAAACAAAATTGTAGACCTGCACCAGGTTGGGAAGACTGAATCTGCAATAGGTAAGCAGCTTGGTTTGAAGAAATCAACTGTGGGAGCAATTATTAGGAAATGGAAGACATACAAGACCACTGATAATCTTCCTCGATCTGGGGCTCCACGCAAGATCTCACCCCGTGGGGTCAAAATGATCACAAGAACGGTGAGCAAAATCCCAGAACCACACGGGGACCTAGTGAATGACCTGCAGAGAGCTGGGACCAAAGTAACAAAGCCTACCATCAGTAACACACTACGCCGCCAGGGACTCAAATCCTGCAGTGCCAGACGTGTCCCCCTGCTTAAGCCAGTACATGTTCAGGCCCGTCTGAAGTTTGCTAGAGAGCATTTGGATGATCCAGATGAGGATTGGGAGAATGTCATATGGTCAGATGAAACCAAAATATAACTTTTTGGTAAAAACTCAACTCGTCGTGTTTGGAGGACAAAGAATGCTGAGTTGCATCCAAAGAACACCATACCTACTGTGAAGCATGGGGGTGGAAACATCATGCTTTGGGGCTGTTTTTCTGCAAAGGGACCAGGACGACTGATCCGTGTAAAGGAAAGAATGAATGGGGCCATGTATCGTGAGATTTTGAGTGAAAACCTCCTTCCGTCAGCAAGGGCATTGAAGATGAAACGTGGCTGGGTCTTTCAGCATGACAATGATCCCAAACACACCGCCCGGGCAACGAAGGAGTGGCTTCAGAAAGCATTTCAAGGTCCTGGAGTGGCCTAGCCAGTCTCCAGATCTCAACCCCATAGAAAATCTTTGGAGGGAGTTGAAAGTCCGTGTTGCCCAGCGACAGCCCCAAAACATCACTGCTCTAGAGGAGATCTGCATGGAGGAATGGGCCAAAATACCAGCAACAGTGTGTGAAAACCTTGTGAAGACTTACAGAAAACGTTTGACCTCTGTCATTGCCAACAAAGGGTATATAACAAAGTATTGAGATAAACTTTTGTTATTGACCAAATACTTATTTTCCACCATAATTTGCAAATAAATAAATTAAAAATCCTACAATGTGATTTTCTGGATTTCTTTTTCTCATTTCGTCTGTCATAGTTTAAGTGTACCTATGATGAAAATTACAGGCCTCTCTCATCTTTTTAAGTTGGAGAACTTGCACAATTGGTGGCTGACTAAATACTTTTTTGCCCCACTGTATACAGCACCAGTCAAAAGTTTGGACACACCTGCTCATTCAAGGGTTTTTCTTTATTTTTACTATTTTCTACATTGTAGAATAAAAGTGAAGACATCAAAACTATGAAATAACACATATGATTAAACAAATCAAAATATATTTTAGATTATTCAAAGTAGCCACCCTTTGCGTTGATGACAACTTTGCACACTGTTGGCATTCTCTCAACCAGCTTCATGAGGTAGTCACCTGGATTGCAATTCAATTATCAGGTGTGCCTTGTTAAAAGTAAAATTTGTGGAATTTCTTTCCTTCTTAATGTGATTGAGCTTATCAGTTGTGTTGTGACAAGATAGGGTTGGTATATCCTTGACTTTTTCCACATTCTAAAATTGATTGAATCATATTTTATTTCCTAATCAATCTACACACATTAACCCATAATGACAAAGCAATAACAGATTTTTTGAAATCTTTGCATTAAGTATTTATTAAGTATTTGCTACGATACTTGTTATTGAGTTGAGGTGCATCCTGTTTCCATTGATGATCCTTGAGGTGTTTCTACAACTGTGGTAAATTCAATTGATTGGACATGATTTGGAAAGGCACACAATTGTCTATATAAGGTCCCACAGTTGACAATGCATGTCAGAGCAAAAACCAAACCATGAATTCAAAGAAATTGTCCTTAGAGCTCCGGGACAGGATTGTGTCAAGGCACAGATCTGAGGAAGGGTACCAAAACATTTCTGCAGCGTTGAAGGTCCCCAAGAACACAGTTGGCTCCATCATTCCTAAATGGAAGAAGTTTGGAATCACCAAGATTCTTCCTAAAGCTGACAGCCCAGCCAATCTGAGCAATCAGGGGGAGAAGGGCCTTGGTCAGGGAGGTGACCAAGAACCCAATGGTCCCTCTGACAGAGCTACAGAGTTCCTCTGTCGAGATGGGAAAACCTTCCAGAAGGACAAGCATCTCTGCAGCACTCCACCAATCAGGCCTTTAAGGTAGAGTGGCCAGGCGGAAGCCAAGCCACCGCTTGGAGTTTGCCAAAAGGCAGATAAAGGACTCTGACTGAGAAACAAGATTCTCTGGTTTGATGAAACCAAGACTGAACTCTTTGGCCTGAATGCCAAGCATCACGTCTGGAGGAAACCTGGCACTCTACGGTGAAGGATGGTTTTGGCAGCGTCATGCTGTGGGGATGTTTTTCAGTGGCATGGACTGGGAGACTAGTCAGGATTAAGGGAAAGCAAAGAGAGATCTTTAGTAAAAACCTGCTCCAGAGCACTCAGGACCTCAGAATGGGGACGAAGTTTCACCTTCCAACAGGACAATGACCTTAAGCACATAGCCAAGACAACGCAGGAGTGGCTTCGGGACATGTCTCTGAATGTCCTTGAGTGGCCCAGCCAGGGCACGGACTTGTACCTGATCGAACATCTCTAGTGAGTTCTGAAAATAGCTGTACAGCGACTCTCCCCATCCAACCTGACAGAGCTTGAGAGGATCTGCAGAGAGGAATGTGAGAAACTCACCAAATACAGGTGTGCCAAGCATGTAGCGTCATACCCAAGAAGACTCGAGGCTGTAATCGTTGCCAAAGGTGCATTAACAAAGTACTTAGTAAAGGGTTTGAATACGTATGTAAAATATTTTTTTCCGGGGGGGGTTTATACATTTGCCAAAATGTCTAAAAACCTGTTTTTGCCTTGTCATTACGGGGTATTGTGATGTCATTATGGGGTATTGTGATGTCATTATGGGGTATTGTGTGTAGATTGATGAGTTTTTTGTTTGTTGCCATTTTAAAATAAGATTGTAACATAACAAATGTGGAAAAAGTCAAGGCGTCTGAATACTTTCTGAATGCACTGTGTGTATATATATTTATTTAATTCAGAGTGAAAGCACTTTTGTTTGTGTTTTTTCTCATTCCAATTGCCACTAAACAGCTGTCTCTGGTGATTCAGTCTTTTTACAAAATCTGTAGAAACAGAAACACATCTATAGCAGCTGGATCATTTTTGAAGCATCTCGTTCAAGTTGGTCATAATTCAAAGCTGTGACAATACTTTTAAACCTAACCAGGCATTGTGTCCTCTATGAGCAGCAGATGCATGTAATTTAACCCTTCACTGTCTCATGGAATACTTATGCATTAGCAGGAACTCTGTCCTCATAATTAGTGTCTGTGCATTTCACTGTTCGTTTACACCTGTTGTTTACGAAGAATATGACAGATAACATTTGATAAGATTTTTTATTTAATAATTAGTGCCTGGTGTGGGGCCATGGGGATAACAGGAGCTCTGTCCTCATAGTTAGTGTCTGGTGTGGGGCCATGGGGATAACAGGAGCTCTGTCCTCATAGTTAGTGTCTGGTGTGTGGCCATGGGGATAACAGGAGCTCTGTCCTCATAGTTAGTGTCTGGTGTGGGGTCATGGGGATAACAGGAGCTCTGTCCTCATAGTTAGTGTCTGGTGTGTGGCCATGGGGATAACAGGAGCTCTGTCCTCATAGTTAGTGTCTGGTGTGTGGTCATGGGGATAACAGGAGCTCTGTCCTCATAGTTAGTGTCTGGTGTGGGGCCATGGGGATAACAGGAGCTCTGTCCTCATAGTTAGTGTCTGGTGTGGGGTCATGGGGATAACAGGAGCTCTGTCCTCATAGTTAGTGTCTGGTTTGGGGTGACAGGAGCTGGCTTCTCTTTTAGATGAGAACTGGCAGGGGCTCGTGTGAATGTAGCCAACATAAAGAATCAAGTCCAAGCCACATGTTGCCAACGTAAAGAATCAAGGTCATCCACATGTAGCCAACATAAAGAATCAAGGTCATTCACATGTAGCCTACATAAAGAATCAAGGTCATCCACATGTAGCCAACATAAAGAACAAAGTCCAAGCAACGTGTAGCCAACATAAAGAATCAAGGTCATCCACATGTAGCTAACATAAAGAATCAAGGTCATCCACATGTAGCCAACATAAAGAATCAAGGTCATCCACATGTAGCCAACATAAAGAATCAAGGTCATCCACATGTAGCCAACATAAAGAATCAAGGTCATCCACATGTAGCCAACATAAAGAATCAATGTCATCCACATGTAGCCAACATAAATAATCAATGTCATCCATATCCCTCTCCCTCTAGTACTTAAGGGTGTAAATAAAATAGAACAAGGGCCAAACATCAAGAGGTGTTTTACTGTATATTTGTGTAATGTCATCTGAACCTGTGAATATCTAAGTAAACAGCCTCCTGTTGAAGAGACACTCACTGTTAAGGAGAGCGGCCAATAACACTGTCTCATTTGTCATGTAAATGGCCTGTCAGCAGACCTCAGAAGGCCTCAGTGTAGACGGGCAGATTAGACTGTCATCGCGGACAGGTATCTCTGAGAGAGGACTGATGAGAGATTCAGGTCAACTAAACCTTGCCATGAAGACGGATCGGACTGATACACACATTCTGAGGCATCTGAGGACATGAGCACATCTTGAATCAATAAAATCAAATCAAATCAAACTTTATTTGTCACATGCCCCGAATACAACCGTGAAATGTTTACCTACAAGCCCTTAACCAACAATGTAGTTCAAGGAAGAGTTAAGAAAATATTTACCAAATAAACGAAAGTAAAAATTATAACAAGTAACACAATAAAATAACAATAATGAGGTTCTATTCAATCTGTGTAGTGGAAGATTTGCTTTACAAAGTGATTGAGATTTAAAGGCAGTGCTGTCGTGTTAGCAGAGAAGCTGAATGTGTCGGCTCAATTGAAAATTAGCTTAAAATTTCTAAGTGCTCTATAGTAACCTGACCTAGAAGGCAACATATAGAACAATCTCTAAGTGCTCTATAGAAACCTGGCCTAGAAGGCAACATATAGAACAATCTCTAAGTGCTCTATAGTAACCTGACCTAGAAGGCAACATATAGAACAATCTCTAAGTGCTCTATAGTGACCTGACCTAGATGGCAACATATAGAACAATCTGTAAGTGCTCTATAGTGACCTGACCTAGAAGGCAACATATAGAACAATCTCTAAGTGCTCTATTGTGACCTGACCTAGATGGCAACATATAGAACAATCTGTAAGTGCTCTATAGTAACCTGACCTAGAAGGCAACATATAGAACAATCCGTGTACAAGCCAATCGCATTTTGAGACTGCAAGCAAAGCTAAAATATCCTTCACTCTATACATCATCAACTCTGACATAAGCTCTATGAGAGAACACACACCAAGCTAAATGTGTCATTCATCATGGTATGGAAAAGCTGACGTAACATTTTTTGTTTCTAGGGAAAAACACTTACCGAAATCTCAATAAAATCAATTCACTTGTCAAAAAACAAATATAAGATATGCTTAAAATGACAATTTTGAAAATATATTTGTCTGGTATACTGTGTTTTTTTTCTTCTTCTTTATACTTGTCCTATAAGTAAGTGCATTAAGAAAGTGTTCATACCCCTGGACTTATTCCACATTTTGTTGTTTTACAGCCTGAATTCTGAATTGATTTTTTTTTTCTCACTCATCTACACACAATACCCCATAATGACAAAGTGAAAACATGTTTTCATACATTTGTAGAAGCACCTGGCAGCGATTACAGCTGTGAGTCTTACTGGGTCTCTAAGAGCTATGCATTGGCCCATTTATTCTTTTCACAATTCTTCAAGCTCTGTCAAATTGGCTGTTGATCATTGCTAGACAACCTTTTTCAGGTCTTGCCATTCATTTTCAAGTAGATTTAAGTCAAAACTGTAACTCGTCTTCTTGCTAAGCAAGTCCAGTGTATATTTGGCCTTGTGTTTTAGGTTATTGTCCTGCTGAAAAGTTAATTAATCTCCCAGTGTCTGGTGGAAAGCAGACTGAACCAGGTTTTCCTCTAGGATTTTGCCTGTGCTCAGCTCCATTACGTTTATTTTTTTATCCTGAAAAACTCTCATGTCCTTAATGACTACAAGCATACCCATAACATGATGTAGCCACCACTATGCTTGAAAATATGGAGAGTGGTACTCAGTAATGTGTTGTATTGGATTTGCCCCAAACGTAACACCTTGTTTTCAGGACAAAAAGTGAATTGCTTTGCCACATTTTCTCAGTATTACTTTAGTGCCTTGATGCAAACAGAATGCATGTTTTGGAATATTTTTTACTCTGCAGAGGCTTCCTTCTCCTCACTCTGTCAATTAGGTTAGTATTGTGGAGTAACTACAATGTTGTTGATCCATCCTCAGTTTTCTCCTATCACAGCTATTAAACTCTGTCATTTAGGTTAGTATTGTGGAGTAACTACAATGTTGTTGATCCATCCTCAGTTTTCTCCTATCACAGCTATTAAACTCTGTAACTGTTGGTCTCACGGTGAAATCCCTGAGCAGTTTCCTTCCTTTCCGGCAACTGAGTTAGAAAGGACGCCTGTGTTTTTGTTGTGACAGGGTGTATTGATACATCATCCAAAGTGTAGTTAATAACTTCCCCATGCTCAAATGGATATTCGATGTATGTTTTTTTTTACCCATCTACCAACAGATGTCCTTCTTTGCGAAGCATTTGAAAACCTCCCTGGTCTTTGTCGTTGAATCTGTGTTAGAAATTCACTGCTTGACTAAGGGACCAAACACTCTTATATGACATGTTGAGCACATTTTTTTTTACTCCTGAACTGACTTAGGCTTGCCATAACAAAGGAGTTGAATACATATTGAGTCAAGACATTTCAGCTTTTTATTTTTTTATTAATTTGTAAAAAAAAAATTGAATCACATAATTCCATTTTGGCATTATGTGGTATTGTGTGTAGCCAGTGACACACATCTAAACGGAATGTTAAATTCAGGCACAACAACATGTTTAATAAGTCATTAGGTATGAATAGTTTCTGAAAGCACTGTATGTCCGTATTGAAATACTGTTCAACTAACAGAGAAACAGAGCTCGGGCATACTCCAATACAAAATGTTCCACTCCTTTTAAATGATTACCTTTTGATTGTGGAGACATGGGTTGTGTAGAGGATACATACAACGTGATAACAGCAGAGAAATAAATATTCAACTGGAGAGAAAGAGTTACTATTCAACTGGAGTTACATAAATATTGACCATTTTTTTGTTTACAGGACACTGGTGGTGTAGGGAGCAGTATTTATTAATGTAGATGTATGGGCCCAATAAAGATTAAGAAAATAAACTCACCACAGAAAGGATCAATATGTTTTGCAATTGGGCTGGTGAGGGGAGAAAATAAAGAACATTTTACCCACATCCCAAATGACACCCTATTCCCCTGTGTAGTGCACTACTTTTCACCAGGGCCCATGGGGGACAAGTGTGCCATTTAGGATGCGCAACTAGAGTTGAAGTAAGTGCCTAGAGTAATGTTCTTTACGGGCTCATTTGTTGTGTGATATTCTGGCAACATTTCTTCCTTCTGGTGTTGTTCTTCTAAAACCTGAATGACTATGAGACGAGTGAGCCTGCTGCGCAAAAAAAAAACACTATGCATTTATAAAATATTTCACAATGTGTTGATTTATCTTACATTAGACCATGACTAACAATCATTCATGTAGCGCAACTTTTTCTCTTTGAATAAAGAGGCAGTCCAAGTAGATTTTGATAACAATTTATCATCTGCAATTTAAGCAACTAAGTGTTTTTCAAAACAAATACTTTTTCCTCCTCAAAATGAGGATTATAATCAAATGCCAGAGCAGGAAACGTAGTGGGCAGTCATCAGAATGAAAAGCAAAAGATTGGTTCCAAATTAGAAAAATCATTTGAGATGTGAAACAGTAGGTAGCAGGTTTCCATCCAACCATTCCAGGTAGATGACAGGTCTGATGACAACAGAACATTTCACAACTGGCTACAGACAATTTGTTCTTTCGACATGCTTGGATCTTTTTGGTCTGTACAATTAATTATGTGAGAAATGGAGGTGGAAAACGCCCTTTATTCACAAATATTGATATTATATCCATCATATCACGGTAAGTTTGGAATCACAAAATGATACTGTATGGGGTTGTGTGGTCCAAAAAACTACCACTCGGGAAATCATTTAGTTTAGGCTACGGATGAAATAAATGATGATGAAATTCACAGAGTAGTGAAAGTGCACGGGGATGATCTTGATGCTCCTTTCCAATACAATTTGAGGGTCTTATTCTGGTGCCGTGATGATCGGCGGCAGGGTAGCCTAGTGGTTAGAGCGTTGGACTAGTAGGTAATTGATTTGTTTTCGCTGTGAAATGTGTTTTGTGTGAACCGCATGGTTTAAAGCAGAGCTTTTGATGACTATGAAACACTAGTATATTGATGCATATTTAATAATTCAACTTTTGGATTTTGAATTTGGTGCCTTGCATTACACCTGGTAGCGCCCCACCGCTCCCTAAGAAGTTAATGTGCTTCTTCTTGAGCCACTCCTTTGTTGCCTTGGCCGTGTGTTTTGGGTCATTGTCATGCTGGAATACCCATCCACAACCCATTTTCAATGCCCTGGCTGAGGGAAGGAGGTTCTCACCCAAGATTTGATGGTACATGGCCCCGTCCATCGTCCCTTTGATGCGGTGAAGTTGTCATATCCGCTTAGCAGAAAAACACCCCCAAAACATAATGTTTCCACCTCCATGTTTGACGGCGGGGATGGTGTTCTTGGGGTCATAGGCAGCATTCCTCCTCCTCCAAACACGGTGAGTTGAGTTGATGCCAAAGAGCTCCATTTTGGTCTCATCTGACCACAACACTTTCACCCAGATGTTCTCTGAATCATTCAGATGTTCATTGGCAAACTTCAGACGGGCATGTATATGTGCTTTCTTGAGCAGGGGGACCTTGCGGGCGCAGCAGGATTTCAGTCCTTCACGGCATAGTGTGTTACCAATTGTTTTCTTGGTGACTATGGTCCCAGCTGCCTTGAGATCATTGACAAGATCCTCCCGTGTAGTTCTGGGCTGATTCCTCACCGTTCTCACGATCATTGCAACTCCACGAGGTGAGATCTTGCATGGAGCCCCAGGCCGAGGGAGATTGACAGTTATTTTGTGTTTCTTCCGTTTCCCGAATAATCGCACCAACTGTTGTCACCTTCTCACCAAGCTGCTTGGCGATGGTCTTGTAGCCCATTCCAGCCTTGTGTAGGTTTACAATCTTGTCCCTGACATCCTTGGAGAGCTCTTTGGTCTTGGTCATGGTGGAGAGTTTGGAATCTGATTGATTGATTGCTTCTGTGGACAGGTGCCTTTTATACAGGTAACAAACTGAGATTAGGAGCACTCCCTTTAAGAGTGTGCTCCTAATCTCAGCTCGTTACCTGTATAAAAGACACCTGGGAGCCAGAAATCTTTCTGATTGAGAGGGGGTCAAATACTTATTTCCCTCATTAAAATGCAATTACATTTATAACATTTTTCAGGTGCGTGTTTCAGATTTTTTTTGTTGTTATTCTGTCTCTCACTGTTCAAATAAACCTACCATTCAAATTATAGACTGATCATTGTTTGTCAGGGGGCAAACGTACAAAATCAGCAGGGGATCAAATACTTTTTTCCCTCACTGTATATAATGTACTATTTAACACCATTTTTTTTTGTTACAAAACCATCGATAGAGATGAACATGTGATGGAAACCCATTTATTATAATAAATAATATATTCCATTTAGCATACAATAACATCCAAAGAGACTTACATTTTAAGTACGGTCAAATCAAACACAATACCCTAGCGTTGCTGAGCTACAACGGACCATGTAACTCTTATTTAACTGCAAAAAGTTATTTTTTGATGTACACTAAGTCACACAAAGTATTTTACAATTCTGGTGTCAAAATGTTGTTTTTGTGAATCATCAAATCAAATCTAATTTTTATTGGTCACATACACATGGTTAGCATATGTTAATGCGAGTGTAGCGAAATGCTTGTGCTTCTAGTTCCGACCATGCAGTAATATCTAACAAGTAATCTAACAATTCCACAACAACTACATTATACACACAAGTGTAAAGGATTGATTAAGAATATGTACATATAAATATATGGATGAGCGATGGCCAAACGGCATAGGCAAGATGCAGTAGATGGTATAGAGTACAGTATATACATATAAGATGAGTAATGTATGGTATGTAAACATTATATAAAGAGCCATTGTTTAAAGTGACTAGTGATACATTTATTACCTCACATTTTTTATTATTTAAGTGGCTGTATGTTGGCAGCAGCCACTCAATGTTAGTGATGGTTGTTTAACAGTCGGTTATATATAAATATGCTGACTTTTTATTTGCAACCTTTGATTTGAAGAACAAAGTTCATAGGTCACACCAGTGTAATCAACAAGGCCATACACAACAATATAAAAACATTTCATAATTATTTCACAACAATTGAAACCGAACCAATACTTGAATAGAGTGGAGACAACGGTTATAAATCGGTTATATATAAAACTGTAGACGTAAAAAGCAGAAACTGAATCACATTTTGCCTGTTCTGCCAACGATTCCAATTCAACGGGAGGCCTTGAGGTCGAAGCTGTTTTTCAGTCTCTCGGTCCTAGCTATGATGCACGTTCTGACCTCGCCTTCTGGATGATAGAGGGGTGAACAGGCTGCGTCTCGGGTGGTTGTTGTCCTTGATGATCTTTTTTGGCCTTCCTGTGACATCGGGTGTTGTAGGTGTCCTGGAGGGCAGGTAGTTTGCCCCCGGTGATGCGTTGTGCAGACCTCACTACCCTTTGGAGAGCCTTATGGTTGTGGGTGGAGCAGTTGCCGTACCAGGATGATACAGCCCGACAGGATGCTCTCGATTGTGCATCTGTAAAAGTGTGTGAGTGTTTTTGGTGACAAGACACATTTCTCCAGCCTCCTGAAGTTGAAAAGGTGCTGTTGCGCCCTCTTCACCATGCTGTCTGTGTGGGTGGACCATTTCAGTTTGTCTGTGATGTATGCCGAGAACTTAAAACTTCCCACCTTCTCCGCTACTGTCCCGTCGATGTGGATAGGGGGGTGCTCCCTCTGCTGTTTCCTGAAGTTCACGATCATCTCCTTTGTTTTGTTGACGTTTAGTGTGAGGTTTTCCTGACACCACACTCCGAGGGCCCTCACCTCCTCCCTGTAGGTAGTCTCGTTGTTGTTGGTAATCAAGCCTACCACTGTGGTGTCGTCTGCAAACTTGATGATTGAGTTGGAGGTGTGCATGGCCACGCAGTCATGGGTGAACAGGGAGTACAGGAGAGGGCTGAGAACGCACCCTTGTGGGGCCCCAGTGTTGAGGATCAGCGGGGTGGAGATGTTGTTTCCTACCCTCACCACCTGGGGGCGGCCTGTCAGAAGGTCCAGGACCCAATTGCTTATTGACAAGTTTGGAGGGCACTATGGTGTTAAATGCTGAGCTGTAATCGATGAAAAGCATTCTTACATAGGTATTCCTCTTGTCCAGATGTGTTAGGACAGTGTGCACTGTGATTGTGATCCTTGACTAGTCTTTCATAGCACTTCACGACTACGGGGCGATAGTCGTTTAGCTCAGTTACCTTAGCTTTCTTGGGATCAGGAACAATGGTGGCCCTCTTGAAGCATGTGGGAACAGCAGACTGGGATAGGGATAGGGATTGATTGAACATGTCCGTAAACACACCAGCCAGCTGGTCTGCGCATGCTCTGAGGATGCGGCTAAGGATGCTGTCTGGGCCGGCAACCTCGCGAGGGTTAACATATTTAAATGTTTTACTCACGTTGGCTGCGGTGCAGGAGAGCCCGCAGGTTTTGGTAGCGGTCTAAGTCAGTGCCACTGTTTTGTCCACAAAGCGAGCAAAGATGTTGTTTAGTTTGTCTAGGAGCAAGACGTCGGTGTCCGCGACGGGGCTGGTTTTCTAACACATATGTCTCGTGTCTGAGCCATTGAATTGCAACTCTACTTTGTCTCTATACTGAAGCTTAGCTTGTTTGATTGCCTTGCGGAGGGAATAGCTACACTGTTTGTATTTGGTCATGATTCCGGTCGCCTTGCCATAATTAAAAGCAGAGGTTCGCACTTTCAGTTTTGCTGCCATCAATCCACGGTTTCTGGTTGGGGAAGGTTTTAATTGTCACCGTAAGTACAACATCACCGATGCACTTGCTAATGAACTCACTCACCGAATCAGCATATACATCAATGTTGTTGTCTGAGGCTATCCGGCACATATCCCAGTCCATGTGCTCGAAGCAATCTTGAAGCGTGGAATCAGATTGGTCGGACCAGCGTTGAACAGCCCTGAGCATGGGTGTTTCCTGTTTTGGTTTCTTCTATAGGCTGGGAGCAACAAAATGGAGTCGTGGTCAGATTTGCCGAAAGGAGGGCAAGGGAGGGCTTTGTATGCGTCGGGGAAGTTAGAGAAGCAATGATCCAGAAATTTGCCAGCCAGGGTCGATATGCTGCTAATATTTAGAGAGCCTTGTTTTCAGATTAGCGTGACCGTTTTCAGAGCAAACATAACGCATCAAATTCAAAATAAAAATCCGTAATATTTAACATTCTTCAATATACAAGTGTTGCTTAGCCATCAAAAGCTCTGCTTCTTGGCAATATCACTGCGTTGTCAGATTTCAAAAAGGCTTTACGGCGAAAGCACTACATTTGATTGTTTGAGGCTAGCACCTCACATATTTTCCACATTAGCATAAATTCATATCCAGCTCGGTTCTCACAATGTCCATATCACAGCTAATATAAATCGCTTACCTTTCAAAGAACTTCTGCTGAGTGCTTCCCAAGAGTCCAAACAAGAGAATCCATGGTTCTTTTGTTAGAAAAAGTGATTTATTATATCCATAAATCTCTGTTTGGTTGGCACGTTATGTTCAGCTACTCCACCAAGCATTGTCAGTCTACTCGCCCTTTGTACAGTGAAGAGAACGCGTTCAAGTTATACCTCTCAACTTTTCACAAACAAATCAAATATCATTAATAATGCATCCTTAGGTATCCTTTTATGAATAATAGCGATCATATTTTACACGGATGATAACTGAAACCTTATAAGAGGAAAAGAAAGCTGGGCACGTTCACGTTCTCGTGACCGGGCACTGTTGTTTACCTTTTTCCCTTCCTGTAGTCTGTCTTCTTCTATATGGATCTCCTCAGGGCTTTTTCCTCCAGACACTTTCCAGAGTTTGTTGACATCCAGTGGAAGCCATAGGTACTGCAACCTGTGTCCTATCTCCCATTGACTTATGTAACCAGGCATTCAAAGTGAGAGAAGGGCAAAAGAAAAAGAATTTCCGGACAGAAATTTCTCAGGTTTTTGCCTGCTATATCTGTTCTGTTATACCCACAGACTATATCTTAATGGTTTTAGAAATCTCAGAGTGTTTCCTATCCAATAGTACTAATTATGTGCATATCCTAGTTTCTGGCCCTGAGTGGCAGGCATTTAACTTTGGGCACGTCAGACAGGCGAAATATCGGAAAATGGGACCCTAGCCCTAAGAAGTTAAAATCCCCAGCTACAATAAATGCAGCCTCAAGATATGTGGTTTCCAGTTTACATAGAGTACAATGAAGTTCTTTCAGAGCCGTTGAGGTGACTGCTTGGGGGGATATAATGTGATTATAATCGAAGAGAATTCTCTTGGTCGATAATGCGGTTGGCATTTGATTGTAAGGAATTCTAGGTCAGGTGAACAAAAGGACTTGAGTTCCTGTATGTTATTATGATCACACCTCGACTCGTTAATCATAATGCAAACACCCCCACCCTTCTTCTAAACAGAGAGATGTTTGTTTCTGTTGGCACGATGCGTGAAGAAACCGGGTGGCTGTACCGATTCTGATAACGTATCCCGAGTGAGCCATGTTTTAATGTGGATTTTAGAATATTTCCATGAAATGCTGTCTTCAACTGGATGGAAACCTAGTTAGTGTGAGAAAGAAAGAAAGAATCCAGCCAATTATTAGGTGTTAACACATTGAAAGCTTTCACTCTCCCAGACCCATCCAATGTACCCCGCCCTATACTCGGCCCTTCTGCGCACTCCCATCCCTAGTCCAGCCCTCTTCCTCTTCCTTATCCCAGAATGCAAGAATAAACATGATTGTCCGCTTGTTCCTGTCAATAGGGAAAGGGGGATACCTAGTCAGTTGTACAACTGAATGTATTCAACTGAAATGTGTCTTCCTCATTTAACCCAACCCCTCTGAATCAGAGAGGTGCGGGGCTGCCTTAATCGACGTTGACGTCTTCGGCGCCACCCCCAATTGACGCAAGCCATTGTTGTGGACGCTGTAGACTCATACAGGTAGGTTTACATAACCCCCAACTGATGCAAACCAAATAGTAGCATGGAGAAATGTTTTTTTAAATCCTGAGGGATATTACGTTTAGTTCCTGCCTGGGCTGCGGCACAGAGGAATTATGAGATTGACACAGGATCCATACACCCCGTTTTAAAACAATACAGCGCCTTCAGAAAGTAAAAACTGAATGGAGCTAAGAACAGGACAAATCCTAGAGGAAAACCTGGTTCAGATTTAACAGAGGCTTGAATAATTTGTAATAGAACAATGGGCAAATACTGTAAAATCCAGATGTGCTAAGCTCCTAGAGTCTTACCCAGAAAGATTCACAGCTGTAATCGCTGCCAAAAGGTGATTCCAGCATGTATTGACTCAGGGGTATGAAAACGTACCCCTTGACTTTTTCCACATTTGGTTGTGTTACAGCCTGATTGTAAAGTTGATTAGATAGTTTGTCTCTGGCCTATAACCTCCCATAATGTCAAAGTGGCATTATGTTTTTTGAAATTTTTTACACAATAAATAAAATATGAAATGTCTTGAGTCAATAAGTATTCAACCCCTTTGGTTTGGCAAGCCTAAATACTGTAAGTTCAGGAGTTAAAAAATGTGCTTAACAAGTCACATAATGTGTTGCATGGACTCATTCTGTGTGCAAAACATGATTTTTGAATGACTATCTCATCTCTGTACCCACAAACACAATTATCTGTAAGGTCCCTCAGTCGAACAGATAATTTCAAACACAGATTCAACGACAAAGACGAAGGAGGTTTTCCAATGCCTCACATATTGGTAAGTGGTAAAAAAAGCAGATATTGAATATCCCTTTGAGCATGGTAAAGTTATTAATTTCACTTTGGATGGTTTATCAATACACCCAGTTACTACAAAGATACAAGCATCCTTGCCGGAGAGGAAGGAAACCGCTCAGGGATTTCAACATGAGGCCAAAGGAGATTTTATAACAGTTACAGAGTTTAATAGCTGTGGTAGGAGAAAACTGAGGATGGACCAACCACCTTGTAGTTACTCCATAATACTAACCTATTTGACGGAGTGAAAAGAAGGAAGCCTGTACAGAATACAAATATTCCAAAACATGCATCCTGTTTGCAACAAGGCACTGAAGTAATAACGCAAGAAACGTGGGAAAGAAATTAACTTTTTAACCTGAATACACAGTGTTATATTTGGGGCATAACAAAAATTTACTGAGTACAACCCTTCATATTTTCAAGCATAGTACTGCTGCATCATGTTCTGGGAATGCGTGTAATCGTTAAGGACTGATGAGTTTTTCAGGATAAAAAAAAAATAAATGAATGGAGCTAAGAACAGGACAAATCCTAAAGGAAAACCTGGTTCAGATTTAACAGAGGCTTGAATAGTTTGTAATAGAATAATGGCCAAATATTGTAAAATCTAGATGTGCTAAGCTCTTAGAGTCTTACCCAGAAAGAGTCACAGCTGTAATCGCTGCCAAAAGGTGATTCCAGCATGTATTGACTCAGGGGTATGAAAACGTACGTAAATTAGTTATTTCTGTTTCATTTTCAAAAGATTTGCTAAAATGTCAAAAAGGCTAAGGAGAGGCTGTCTGGGTCTGGGCATCGTAAGTCATCTCCATCCTCCAGGAGAGAGCTGGGCCTGAGGAGAACTGTGGTGTTCCATTATGCATCAGCTCCTCCTTTATAGAGTACCACAGTATGAGTCATGCTACCCATAAAACCTAGAGGTGAAACAAGAATATGGTTCCAATCGTTTTCAACCATTCGTTTTTCGTACATCGTTGCATCAAATCCTGCTATAGAAGTAGATAATAGTCACCATAAAGGATGAGATAAGTCACTATAGAGCATTAGAAAACAGTCACCATAGAACAGTAGATAACAGTCCCCATAGAGCAGTAGATACAGTCACCATAGAACAGTAGATAACAGTCACCATAGAACAGTAGATAACAGTCACCATAAAGGATGAGATAAGTCACCATAGAGCAGTAGATAACAGTCACCATAGAGCATAAGATAACAGTCACCATAGAGCAGTAGATAACAGTCACCATAGAGCAGTAGATAACAGTCCCCATAGAGCAGTAGATACAGTCACCATAGAACAGTAGATAACAGTCACCATAAAGGATGAGATAAGTCACCATAGAGCAGTAGATAACAGTCACCATAGAGCAGTAGATAACAGTCACCATAGAGCATAAGATAACAGTCACCATAGAGCATAAGATAACAGTCACCATAGAGCAGTAGATCAGTCACCATAGAGCAGTAGATAACAGTCACCATAGAGCAGTAGATACAGTCACCATAGAACAGTAGATAACAGTCACCATAGAGCAGTAGATAACAGTCACCATAGAGCAGTAGATAACAGTCACCATAGAGCAGTAGATAACAGTCACCATAGAGCATAAGATAACAGTCACCATAGAGCAGTAGATAACAGTCACCATAGAGCATAAGATAACAGTCACCATAGAGCATAAGATAACAGTCACCATAGAGCAGTAGATAAGTCACCATAGAGCATTAGACAACATTATCCTCAGCTAGTCCAGTGCATGACCACTTTGTCAGGGCAGTGTCAGTGCATACTGACTGTTGTGAGATATGTCACCATCATCTATTATGAGCAAATGATAGGAACGCTGTCAGGGTGACGCTTGACTTGCTCAGGGTTTCGTCTTGAAAAGTGAGGGGTGAGGTCTGAGAAGGAGGAATAGTCGTGTTCCTAATATGGTTTCCGTACAGATCCATCTTTACAGTCATCAGCTGTCCCCATTCCCAGTCTATGAACAATTCATCACACTGGTGACAGTGCAATTATTATTAGCTGTTACAAGAAAAGTTGGTGGAGCTGCTGGAGATGTTAAGTCTATAACAATACATGAGATGTTCTGGACTGTCAAAAGCACTGAAGGTCTCATGCCTTATAGTGCCAGAAAGCCACTCTCAGTGTCTGCTCTCTACTCCCAGTGTCTGCTCTCTACTCCCAGTGTCTGTTCTCTACTCCCAGTGTCTGCTCTCTACTCCCAGTGTCTGCTCTCTACTCCCAGTGTCTGTTCTCTACTCCCAGTGTCTGCTCTCTACTCCCAGTGTCTGCTCTCTACTCCCAGTGTCTGCTCTCTACTCCCAGTGTCTGCTCTCTACTCCCAGTGTCTGCTCTCTACTCCCAGTGTCTGCTCTCTACTCCCAGTGTCTGTTCTCTACTCCCAGTGTCTGCTCTCTACTCCCAGTGTATGTTCTCTACTCCCAGTGTCTGCTCTCTACTCTCAGTGTCTACTCTCTACTCCCAGTGTCTGCTCTCTACTCCCAGTGTCTGCTCTCTACTCCCAGTGTCTGCTCTCTACTCCCAGTGTCTGCTCTCTACTCCCAGTGTATGTTCTCTACTCCCAGTGTCTGCTCTCTACTCCCAGTGTCTGCTCTCTACTCCCAGTGTCTGCTCTCTACTCCCAGTGTCTGCTCTCTACTCTCAGTGTCTGTTCTCTACTCCCAGTGTCTGCTCTCTACTCCCAGTGTCTGCTCTCTACTCCCAGTGTCTGCTCTCTACTCCCAGTGTCTGCTCTCTACTCCCAGTGTCTGCTCTCTACTCTCAGTGTCTGTTCTCTACTCCCAGTGTCTGCTCTCTACTCCCAGTGTCTGCTCTCTACTCCCAGTGTCTGCTCTCTACTCTCAGTGTCTGTTCTCTACTCCCAGTGTCTGCTCTCTACTCCCAGTGTCTGCTCTCTACTCCCAGTGTCTGCTCTCTACTCCCAGTGTCTGTTCTCTACTCCCAGTGTCTGCTCTCTACTCCCAGTGTCTGCTCTCTACTCCCAGTGTCTGTTCTCTACTCCCAGTGTCTGCTCTCTACTCCCAGTGTCTGCTCTCTACTCCCAGTGTCTGTTCTCTACTCCCAGTGTCTGCTCTCTACTCCCAGTGTCTGTTCTCTACTCCCAGTGTCTGTTCTCTACTCCCAGTGTCTGTTCTCTACTCCCAGTGTCTGCTCTCTACTCCCACATTCTCAGTGGGGCTGACTTGAAGTGTCAGGTTTTCAGACAAACACATTTGAATAAGGAGTGGCCCCTTAGGAGCGATTTTCTGTGACTGTGAAACTCACAGCTGTCAAGTGCATATGAAACGGGAAAGTCTATAAATAATGCTACCTTTAACCATTCCTCTATTTCTTTAAATGCAGTGGTAAATATGTTTTATAGTGGTAAATACTAAAAGAAATGCTTCCATATGAAATGAACACCCTCTATCGTGATTTAAACCATTTGTTTCTATGTGGTTTTCACTGTCCACTCAGTAGTGCTGAATTTGTGGCTTAAACTGAGCTCCGTTAAACATCTATTTTCCTCAGTACTTCCTCTTCTTCGCCATTTGTTTGCCATGCGTCCTTGATAAAGATAGCCTTTAGTCCACTGCACCTTTTTTCCATGCAAAAGTATGTGGACACCCCTTCAAATGAGTGGATTCGGCTATTTCAGTCACACCCATTGCTGACTGGTCGATAAAATCGAGCACAAAGCCATGCAATCTCCGTAGACAAACACTGGCAGTAGAATGGAATACTGAAGCGCTCAGAGACTTTCAACGTGGCACCGTAATACGATACCACCTTTCCAACAAGTCAGTTAGTAAGATTTCTGCCCTGCTATAGCTGCCCCAGTCAACTGTAAGTGTTGTTCTTGTGAAATGGAAACGTCTAGGAGCAACAACGGCTCGTCCGTGAAGTGGTAGGCCACACAAGCAAAAATTGTCTGTCCTTGGTTGCAATACTCACTACCGAATTCCAAACTGCTTCTGGAGGAAACGTCAGCACAATAACTGTTCACCAGAAGATTCGTGAAATGGGTTTCCAAGGCCGAGCAGCCGCACACAAGCAAGACATCACCATGTGCAAATGCCAAGCGTCGGCTAGAGTGGTGTAAAGCTCACCACCGTTGGAAACGCGCTCTATGGAGTGAACTGGTGGCAGGTAGCCTAAGTGGTTAAGAATGTTAGGCCAGTAACCAGAAAGGTTGCTGGTTCAAATCCCTGAGCTGACTAGGTGAAAAGAAGGGTGCCTTTGAGCAAGGCACTTAGCACTAATTGATCCTGTAAGTCACTCTGGATAATATCATCTGATATAATGTAAAATGAATCTTCTGAATCTGAATCAGATTCTGTCTCTGAATCTGATTCAGAGTCTGAATGATGATTCTGGGATTTGTGGATGCCAAGAGAATGTTACGTGCTCCAATGCATAGTGCCAACTGTAAAGTTTGGTGGAGAAGGAATAATGGTCTGGGGCTGTTTTTCATGGTTCGGGCTAGGCCCCCTAAGTTCCAGTGAAGGGAAATCTTAACGCTACATTGTACAATGACATTCTCGACAATTCTGTCCATCCAACGTTGTGGCAACAGTTTGGGGAATGACAATGCCCCAGTGCAAAAGCGAGGTCATAACAGAAATGGTTTGTCTAGATCGGTGAGGAAGAACTTGACTGAATTGGAACGCCAACTACGAGCCAGACCTAATCGCCCAACATCAATGCCTGACCTCACTAATGCTCTAGTAGCTGAAAAGAAGCAAGTCTCTGCAGTAATGTTCAATCATCTAGAGGAAAGCCTTCCCTGAAGAGAGGAGGCTGTTATTGGGGGACCTTGCCTAACGTTAACTTACTTAGCTAGCTTGCTAACTTTAGATGGCTCGCTAACGTTAGCTAGGTGGCTAGCAAGCTAGAAACATGAACTTCACCATTTCTAGCTAGTTAAATTGTGTTAAGTTGGCTAGTTTGCTATCTGATTTGGCTAGCTAAATTGCTAACATTAGATGGTTTGCTAGGTTGCCTAACATTAACGTTATATTCAGAGGAGAAAAAAATACAGTTTATTCTTGTAACTTCCTAATCTGCTGTGTCTCTCAATTAGGGCAGTGGCCAGCCCCAGGATCGTATTCACCCCAGCACCATATGGATGTGATAGCCACAGGGCAGGGCTCTACAGTGCGACCATTTCACTCACCTACGTGCCTAAATATTTTTCTGGATGACCTGGAATTGTATTTAGGAGCACCAGTGCGTCTAAAATGAATTATTCTAGCTTTATTACTTCAAATATTTTTCATTGTGCTCCTCCTAAATTTCTTTGTGTGTTTTTACATTTTCTAACACGTGCTCCTTGTCAGTGTAGAGCCCTGCAGGGGTCGCGTTAACGCAGAAAAGGAAAGAAAAAACACAGAAACAAAATGTATTTCTGTGTTTTGTAAATGCAGATCTAAAATTCTTGTTAATTAATTCCTAATTAATTCCTAGTTAATTGTAGTTAATTCTAGTTAATTCTAATTAATTCTTGTTAATTCTGCTCAGCTTCAGTCAGGATTAGTTTCCAAATCATGAATGTAAAAAGAGTAATTTCAAGCATTTCAGTTGCACTTTTCCGCTCAGATTAAATATATTTGCTTTCATCATTGAATCACCAGACAGCGCTCTGACTGATGTGTAGGCTACTTTTCTCCTGTAATTTCCTCTGGTGTAGTTTTTCTCTGGTAGAATGCAAAGTTTGCTGGCTACATTCTTTCTATGATACACATTAGAAATATGATGGCCATACAACCTTGTTTGCAAAATATACTATGCTTTTTTTTATTTTAAGCTAATTTACTTATGTGTGGCTGTTTGCATTTTTGTCTGTTGTCATCTGATGAAAGCAATATTTGTTCAAATGTGTTGCACAAATTTATTTTGTGTGGAGAAACACTGTAGTTGCACGCCCCTTCTCTCCATAAAGGCGGGAGGCGGCGTGGCACAGAGGAGAGGGATCCACTGCAGCGAGGGTCAACATCAAGCCTTGGACCACCTGTCTCTAAGCCAGCCTCTTCTCCCAAACACCAAGACTGTTCCAACAGCTCAATCCTATCATGCATTTACAATTTTTTTCATATTCTGTACACACTGAAATTACTTTTGTTTATCAGAACAATGCAATAGTTATGTCACCTCACTGCACTGCTAATGTAGTGTATATACTGTCATATAATTCAACAGTTATTTCACTTTACTACACTACGAATGTACTTGAACAGACTGCTGACACCCTGTGGAAGCCATAGGAATTGCATTCAGTATGATCATATACTTGCCATTCTAAGAGGATGGTCTCTCTCTCAAAAAAAAAATCTGGTTGGTTTTTCTTTGGATTTTCTCCTACCATCTCTATTGTGTTATCTCCTACATTATTTTAAGATTTCTACAAACTTCAAAGTGTTTTCTTTCCAATGTTACCAATTATATGCATGTCAGGGCCTGAGCAACAGGCAGTTTAGTCATTCAGGCGGAAATTTAGAAAAAAAGGGGCATAGCCCTAAGAAGTTAAAAGTAAAGCACTGAATAGGGAATAGGGTGCCATTTGGGACTCAGACTACTAGAAAAGGAATGTGACCTGAATCTATATTTGAGATTGAGACTAGAATAGGAATGTGACCTGAATCTATATTTGAGATTGAGACTAGAACATGAATGTGACCTGAATCTAGATCGTCAGAAGATGATCTTTAGATGATCTTTAATTGACCAGCTCTAAAGAGATGTTATTAATTGGAATTGATTCCTGCAGGGATTATATCGGGTCATGAAAATAAGTGAATATGTGGCCAATAAAAGAAAAGGACCAATTATAACAACAAATAGGTGCTAAATGGTATCAAGAAATCCAAGTCCTGTCAGACACCCTGATGAAGGTGTAAGGCGATATTTTAATAATTTATTTTATATGTAATAATTATTTTAATAATGACATAGCCCACACATTAAAGGCTTAACTTAATCCCCCATGAGTGCTTGGACTTTTCATATCATTTAGCACCTAAATGTGGTTAAACTGTTTCCTTTTTTATTTTCTAATAGAATTCTTCAAGATCACCTGCATTTGTTTTGGAATACCTGAATACCTCCTACTACTTCTCTTTATTTATTATAAACTGAAGCAAACGGAAAACTACAAGTACAGGTTATGAGCATGAGAACAAATGCTTTAGTATACTGATGTTCAGTATTACGTATTAGTATGGTGTATTGTCTATACAGTATAGTGTTAATAGTACAGTGTATAGACTTTAAAGTACAGAGTATAGTCTTTAGAGTATTGTCACGATTATCTCTTCTTGGGACAGACCAATGCGCAGCGAAGTATCCAGAATACATATTTATTAACGACGTGACTTGAAGGAACAAAACAATAAAACGAAGATCATGACGTGGAACCGAAGTAGACAAACTAACTAAACTATGAACAAACACTGACAAAAACCCAAACACGATGGCATGAACCTAAACACGATAATCATAACAAGCAATAACCCACAAACCTAAGTGCAAAACCCCAAACATATATATGGTTCTCAATTAGAGGTAACGAGACTCAGCTGCCTCTAATTGGGAACCATTACCCCAACATAGAAATACACACCGTAGAACAAAACAAACCCTACACCAAAACAAAAAACACTACAGCCTGTACACTCAGGCCTGGACGTTACAGTAGGGGGGTCTTTGGGTGGGTCCTTTTGTCCCAGGTTGGGGCTCCGGTGCCGGCCGTGCTGGCTCGAGTTCACGCACCGGAGGCCCTGGACCATTAGCCGGAACAGATAGTACTTGATTCGTGATGTTTACAGTGGCCTTGGTGCAGGAAGCAGAAACCTGCCGTACAGGACTCCTGATGCTCACTGGAACTCTGGTGCGTGGAGCAGGAACTGGCCGTACTGGACTCATGATGCTCACTGGAACTCTGGTGCGTGGAGCAGGAACTGGCCGTACTGGACTCATGATGCTCACTGGAACTCTGGTGCGTGGAGCAGGAACTGGCCGTACTGGACTCATGATGCTCACTGGAACTCTGGTGCGTGGAGCAGGAACTGGACGTGCCGGGCTCTGAAGGCGCACAGGGGGCCTGGTGCGTGGAGCAGGAACTGGACGTGCCGGGCTCTGAAGGCGCACAGGGGGCCTGATGCGTGGAGCAGGGACAGGTCGTGCCGGGCTCTGAAGGCGCACAGGGGGCCTGATGCGTGGAGCAGGGACAGGACGTACCGGGCTCTTGATGCGCATAGCGGACCTGATGCGTGGAACAGGTACAGGGCGTGTTGAATCCACAACACGCAATGGGATCTTGGAGCGTGGAACAGGGACAGGACGTGTTGAATCCACAAAACGCACAGGGGACCTGATGCGGAGAGCCGACACAATACTTCCAGGTAGCTCACTAACCCTTGTCTCACTGGTGAGTGGTGCTGGAATCTCTCGAACTGGGCTGTGGATTCGCACCGGAGATTCTGCCCGCAGGACATTTTGGTCCCAAACGGCGCACTGGAGACCTGGCGCGCAGAGCTGGCACCACTCTTCCAGGTAGCACACTGACTTTAGCCCGACCGATGAGTGGAGCTGGAATTTTGCGCACCGGCCTCTGAATACACACAGGAGACTTTGTGCGCACAACTGCGTAGCACGGCGTCCTCTCAGTGCGCTGCTCCCTCCACTGAGCACGAGGACTTGGTACAGGAGTCCCTCCTGAACCGGCCGACCTCCTCGTGTGCCCCCCAAAAAAAGTTTTTGGGGGCTGCCCTTCGGGCTTCCTAGCCCGGCGAGGTCTAACAAACTTGCCTCTCTCCGGATCCCATGCGCCATACACATCCTCACACCTGCGCCGCTCAGCTGCCGCTGCTTCCAGTTCCTCTCTTGGACAGCGATACTCTCCGGGCTGGGCCCTAGCTCCCCCATTGAACAATTCCTCCTCCCAAGACCTGAACTCCCGGGTCTCTCGCTGCTTGGTCTTCTTTTGGTGGGTTATTCTGTCACGATTATCTCTTCTTGGGACAGACCAGTGCGCAGCGAAGTATCCAGAATACATATTTATTAACGACGTGACTTGAAGGAACAAAACAATAAACGAAGATCATGATGTGGAACCGAACTAGCCAAACTAACTAAACTATGAACAAACACTGACATGACCCTAAACACAATGGCATGACCCTAAACACAATGGCATGACCCTAAACACAATGGCATGACCCTAAACACAATAATCATAACAACAAGCAATAACCCACAAACCTAAGCGCAAAACCCCAAACATATATATGGTTCTCAATTAGAGGTAACGAGACTCAGCTGCCTCTAATTGGGAACCATTACCCCAACATAGAAATACACACCATAGAACAAAACAAACCCTACACCAAAACAAAACTAAACACTCCAGCCTGTACACTCAGGCCTGGACGTTACAAGTATAGATAATTGTCTTTATAGTCTATTGAATAGTCTTAATAGTACAGTGTATAATAGTCATTATAGAATAGGATATAGTCTTTATGGTATAGGGTACGGTCTTCATAGTATAGGGTATAGTCTTTACAGTACATGGTATAGTCTTTATAGTATTGGGTATAGTCTTTATAGTGTGGGGTACAGTTTTTATATTATAGTCCATAGTCTTTTTAGTATAGGGAATAGTCTTTATATTATAGATTGTAGTTTTTATAGTATGGGGTATAGTCTTTATAGTAAAAGGTATAGTCTTTATATTTTAGGGTATAGTCTTTATAGTATAGGGTATAGTCTATATTTTAGGGTATAGTCTTTATAGTATAGGGTATAGTCTATATTTTAGGGTATAGTCTTTATAGTATAGGGTATAGTCTTTATAGTATAGGGTATAGTTTTTATAGTATATGGAATTGTCTTTGAATTATAGATTATAGTCTTTATAGTATAGGGTATAGTCCTTATAGTATTGGGTAAGTCTTGAAAGTATAAGGTATATTTTATAGTATATGGTATAGTCTTTGTAATATAGTCCATATTCTTTATAGTATAGGGTATAGTCTTTACAGTATAGGGTATAGTCTTTATGGCATAGGGTATAGTATTTATAGTATAGGATATAGTCTTTATAGTATAGGGTATAGTCTTTATAGTATAGGGTATAGTCCTTATAGTATTGGGTAAGTCTTGAAAGTATAAGGTATATTTTATAGTATATGGTATAGTCTTTGTAATATAGTCCATATTCTTTATAGTATAGGGTATAGTCTTTATATTATAGTTTATAGTCTTTACAGTATAGGGTATAGTCCTTATGGTATAGGATATAGTCTTTATAGTATTGGCTATAGTCTTTATAGTGTAGGGTACAGTCTTTATAATATAGTCCATAGTCTTTATAGTATAGGGTATAGTCTTTATAGTTTAGGGTACAGTCTTTATAGTATAGGGTATAGTCTTTATAGTATAGAGAATGGTCTTTAAAATATAGGGAATAGTCTTTATAGTATAGTTTATAGTCTATACAGTATAGGGTATAGACTTTATAGAATAGTGTATAGTCTTTACAGTGTAGGGTATAGTATTTATAGTATAGGATATAGTCTTTATAGTATAGGGTATAGTCTTTATAGTATAGGGTATAGTCCTTATAGTATTGGGTAAGTCTTGAAAGTATAAGGTATATTTTATAGTATATGGTATAGTCTTTGTAATATAGTCCATATTCTTTATAGTATAGGGTATAGTCTTTATATTATAGTTTATAGTCTTTACAGTATAGGGTATAGTCCTTATGGTATAGGATATAGTCTTTATAGTATTGGCTATAGTCTTTATAGTGTAGGGTACAGTCTTTATAATATTTTTATTTATTTTTTTTTTTATTTCACCTTTATTTAACCAGGTAGGCAAGTTGAGAACAAGTTCTCATTTACAACTGCGACCTGGCCAAGATAAAGCAAAGCAGTTCGACACACAACAACACAGAGTTACACATGGAATAAAACAAACATACAGTCAATAATACAGTAGGAAAAAAAGAAATCTATATACAAAGAGTGCAAATGAGGTAGGATAAGGAAGGTAAGACAATAAATAGGCCATGGTGGCAGAGTAATTACAATATAGCAATTTAACACTGGAATGGTAAAAGAAAACTGTGCAGTAGATGAATGTGCAATGTAGAAAAACTGGGGTGCAAAGGAACAAGATAAATAAATAAATACGGTAGGGGATGAGGTAGTTGGTTGGGCTATTTACAGATGGGCTATAAACAGGTACAGTGGTCTGTACACTGCTCTGACAGCTGGTGCTTAAAGCTGTTGAGGGAGATAAGTGTCTCCAGTTTCAGAGATTTTTGAAGTTCGTTCCAGTCATTGGCAGCAGAGAACTGGAAGGAGAGTCGGCCAAAGGAGGAATTGGCTTTGGGGGTGACCAGTGAGATATACCTGCTGGAGCGTGTGCTACGGGTTGGTGCTGCTAAGGTGACCAGCGAGCTGAGATAAGGCGGGACTTTACCTAGCAGGGACTTGTAAATGACCAGGAGCCAGTGGATATGGCGGCGAGTGTAAAGTGAAGGCCAGCCTACGAGTGTACAGGTCGCAGTGGTGGGTGGTATATGGGGCTTTGGTAACAAAAGCGGATGGCACTGTGATAGACTGCATCCAGTTTGTTGAGTAGAGTATTGGAGGCTATTTTGTAAATTACATCACCAAGTCGAGGATCGGTAGGATGGTCAGTTTACGAGGTAAGTTTGGCAGCATGAGTGAAGGAAGCTTTGTTGCGAAATAGGAAGCCAATTCTAGATTTAATTTTAGATTGGAGATGTTTGATGTGAGTCTGGAAGGAGAGTTTACAGTCTAACCAGACACCTAGGTATTTGTAGTTTTCCACGTAATCTAAGACAGAACCGTCCAGAGTAGTAATGCTAGGACGGGGGACAGGTCTTGAGTAGCGATCGGTTGAAGAGCATGCATTTAGTTTTACTTGCGTTTAAGAGCAGTTGTAGGCCACGGAAGGAGAGTTGTATGGCATTGAAGCTCGTCTGGAGGGTAGTCCAATATAGTCCATAGTCTTTATAGTATAGGGTATAGTCTTTATAGTTTAGGGTACAGTCTTTATAGTATAGGGTATAGTCTTTATAGTATAGAGAATGGTCTTTAAAATATAGGGAATAGTCTTTATAGTATAGTTTATAGTCTATACAGTATAGGGTATAGACTTTATAGAATAGTGTATAGTCTTTACAGTGTAGGGTATGGTCTTTTTTAGCATAGGGTATAGTCTGTAAAGTATTGGGTATAGTCTTGAAAGTATAAGGTATATTTTATAGTATATGGTATAGTCTTTGTAATATAGTCCATATTCTTTATAGTATAGGGTATAGTCTTTATATTATAGTTTATAGTCTTTACAGTATAGGGTATAGTCCTTATGGTATAGGATATAGTCTTTATAGTATTGGCTATAGTCTTTATAGTGTAGGGTACAGTCTTTATAATATAGTCCATAGTCTTTATAGTATAGGGTATAGTCTTTATAGTTTAGGGTACAGTCTTTATAGTATAGGGTATAGTCTTTATAGTATAGAGAATGGTCTTTAAAATATAGGGAATAGTCTTTATAGTATAGTTTATAGTCTATACAGTATAGGGTATAGACTTTATAGAATAGTGTATAGTCTTTACAGTGTAGGGTATGGTCTTTTTTAGCATAGGGTATAGTCTGTAAAGTATTGGGTATAGTCTTGAAAGTATAGGGTGTAGTCATTATAGTATAGTGTATGGTCTTAACAGTATAGGGCATAGTCCTTGTTGAGCTGAATCTCATTAATGACTGTTAAAGAACTACACTTCCCAGAGTGCACCAGCAGCAGCAAACCGGCTGCTTGTCACCTGATCAGTCAGTTTCACTGATTTGGAGCACCTGTGAAAACATGGAGGTCCTCAGTCATTCAGGGAAACAAACTTCAGAGAGAAGACGCTCCAAGCTCACTCGTAGGTTCAGTCCAGAGACGTCAATGGTCTGTGAAATGTTTTATTTACTTTCATAGTGATTGAAATGCTGTTTAATATGTTCGAGCTATGTTTAACTGCTGTGTAGATTGGTTATGGAACACATTGAAGCATTGTCTTCATTGATTTTGTGTTAAATGGGTTTGTGCTAAATAATATTTCATTTTGAGTTGAAAAAATAAGATACAAAAGGATGGTACAAAGTTAAAAATGTAAAAGTTCTATTAAATGTTAACTTTACTAACAAATTTGGAAAATTCATGAAATTCTTTTGCTTTATTGAATGTAAAAGGCTTAAGTGGTTAAGAATTCATTAAGAATGTTTAATTAAAATGGTAACTTTTGTTCTCTGTCTTTAAAGGTTTAAAACCTAATTCACTGAACAGACCAACTGACAAAGCCAAAATAAAAGTGATTTGGAAATTTGAGTTGTCCTGTGTCCTTTGCAAGTTGAATGAGTAGGACTTGACAGTTGTAAACCACGCGGAGTGGCCTGGCCCTGAGGATAAACGGCTTCAGATCCAGAAATAAGCTATTGACGGAGAGGAAGTCAAGATGGCGGAAGATGTCCTGGGGAAGTCAGTCCAGCAGCTCAAAAAGGAGAGGGCCTCTGCAAAAAGCAGCTTCACCAGACAAGCCAACTTCATTTCAAGAGGTGTATGCATGCAGCATGCTGCAAGTGGAGTTAGAGGAGGAATTCACTAAGCTTTCAGACTGTTTCAGAAAGATGCTCGATGCCAATGATGACTACAGGATTGGACTGGAGGCTGACATTAAGACTGAGGATAAGGAAGCAGGTCTTGATGAACAGCAAGAGGCCGACATTGATAGATCTGTAAATGAAGGTGAAACAAACTTGGCGTAAATAAGAGACATTGTTCAAACAAACCTGTGGTCGAGGTATGGACGAAGTGATCTCTTTGTGGCAATCCTGGAAGCAGAAAAAGCCAATGATAAAGCGGCTGATGTACCTGTGGAAAGTGCCAGTTTAGAGGGCTATGAAGTGCACCTCGCTCTCTTGGACAAGAGAATAAAAGCAATGTCAACATGGGAGATCCAACATGGATCCCTGTAAAATTAAAGGACAAATTAGATGGAAGAGTCAAGGACGTAAGAGCATCCTACTACAGGCTTGAGTTAAGAAAAGCTGAATTTGCCACTGCACGGACGATTAACGAGCAAGGCACAGGAGTGAAACTACTACACCAACCGGCAACATCCACTCCAATAGTGAGAATCAAGCCAACCTCTCTACCTACCTTCAATGGAAGCAAGAGAGAATATCACAGATGGAGGAAAGACTGGGAAAGCCTGCAAAAGCAGGGAGAGCCATCCGGATCAACTGAAGTTAAGAAAATTCAACTCTTGGAGAGTGTGGATGACAAAATCTCAAAAGACCTTTCAACCTATACCACTGCCAATGACATGTTCAGAGTCCTGGAGAACAGATATGGCAACAAGTCAACCATCACAGTGGAAATCATTGAAGAGCTGGAGAAGATGCCACATGTAAAAGGGAACCAGCCAAGAAAGGTAATTGACCTCATACAGTCAGTGGAGAAGGCCCTAGCAGATCTTACAGAGTTAGGAAACTCTGGAGCCATAAAGAACCCACTGGTAATTAAAACCATTGCAAGTAAGTTGCCTGACTTTATTAAAAGAGACTGGTGATGAACATGGTTGAACCCAGGAACAATGTCACATCAGACAACCACTTTGTCATGCTCTTGAAGTTCCTGAAAAGTCAAGAAGAAATACTAGAGACTTGAGCAGCTCAGAACAGTGGAGAAGGTGGAGAAAGACCGTTCAGACAAGAAGTATGACCAAAAGATTGCCTCAACAAAAACCACAAAGAAAGAGCTTGATGAGGTATGTGGTGTCTGTGGTGATTAGAGGGCACAATAACAAAATCTTCTTCTGTAAAAAGTTCAAAAGACTTAAGCTACCTGGAAAGAAAGCTGTAGTGAGAAAGCTGGGAGCATGCAGAAAATGTCTCGGATAGCATGATGAAGATGGATACTGCAGGGACACTTTCCTATGCAGAAATAAAGACTGTAGAAGGGAAGGTGGTGCCCCAGACCACCATGTTTTCCTCTGCCCAAAGGGAGAAGTCAAAAGAGGGGAAGAGAGAAAGAGTGGAGAAGACTGCAAAGGTGAAAGCAAACTAACGGAGGAACAAGAGGAGATCTTGTCTGAACTTTCCCCAGAAATGTATAGTCTTTATAGTATAGGTTAAAATCTTCATAATATAGTCTTTATAGAATTAGGGTATTGTCTTTTTAGTATAGTGTACAGTATTTATAGTATAGGGTATTATCTTTATAGTGTTAGGTATAGTATAGATAATGTCTTTATAGTCTAATGTATAGTCTTTATGGCATAGGGTCTAGTCTTAGTAGTATAGTGTATATAGTCTTTGTAGTATAGTGTATAGTATCGGTTACAGTCTTCATAGTATAGGGTATAGTCTTTATATTGTAGGGCTCACTTCTCTCTAATCTGACACGGTGTTGGGCTCACTTCTCTCTCATCTGACACGGTGTTGGGCTCACTTCTCTCTCATCTGACACGGTGTTGGGCTCACTTCTCTCTCATCTGACACGGTGTTGGGCTCACTTCTCTCTCATCTGACACGGTGTTTGGCTCACTTCTCTCTCATCTGACACGGTGTTGGGCTCACTTCTCTCTCATCTGACACGGTGTTGGGCTCACTTCTCTCTCATCTGACACGGTGTTGGGCTCAATTCGCTATAGTCTGACATGGTGTTGGGCTCACTTCTCTCTATTCTGACACGGTGTTGGGCTCACTTCTCTCTAATCTGACACGGTGTTGGGCTCACTGCTCTCTAATTTGACACGGTGTTGGGCTCACTGCTCTTGTCTGACACGGTGTTGGGCTCACTTCTCTCTATTCTGACATGGTGTTGGGCTCACTGCTCTTGTCTGACATGGTGTTGGGCTCACTTCTCTCTAATCTGACACGGTGTTGCTGGACGATACTATTTCAATCTATTATTGAAAACATTCCATCCTCAAGCCCTTGCTGGGGATTTCAGAGCTCTGCTGCCTGTGGATCAATTACGTTTTGGTGGGATTGATACAACGAATCAATTTAGCTTGGCAACATGATGAGTAAAGATTGCAAAAACAATTACGACAATGGATTATTTTGAAACGCACACACACACACAGGTATGTGTACATTTGCAGGTAGGCTCATACAATATGCACACACATACACATCTGCAGTGGCACAACTTTGTATAGTGTGTGTGTGATTGCTTGTGTGCACATACGTGTGTGTGTGCGAGCACTTCTAAATAATCACACCAGTCCCTGAGTTTTACTATTTGGCCTTTTGTCAACAAACACACACACATGTTAGACAGATCCTATCTAACCACTGAGGCTTCTAGGGGGTTTTGCGTACGTGATCATGGTTCTTGTTTCAATCAGGTTTCGGTAATATCAGCTATGTAATCAATAAAGTTGGGTCGATATGAATGATCTCTCATTGGAGCAGACCAAAGGCTCAACACAGTTAATCCTTTTGATGCAGAAAGATAAAAAAAAAACGATTACTTTACGATTACTTTATTGCTTTTTCCCCAGTGTACTCTTCTGATGTTACGAATGACAGGCATCACATTAAAGGCGACCGGTAATTCTGAATGAATTCGCGTAGCATAGGGGGGCAAGCGGTCTGTGAGAGCCGTCACTACAGTCCCTGGTTCAATTCCAGGCTGTATCACATCCAGCTGTGATTTGGGAGTCCCATAGGTCGGCGCACAATTGGCCCAGCGTCGTCCGGGTTTGGCCATCGTTGTAAATAAGAATTTTGTTCTAAACTGACTTGCCTAGTTAAAATAAAGGTAAAATAAATACATTGACTTTAATTAAGAAGAAAGCATGGTCTTACTTCTGAACCACTCTCTCGACAGGCTGCAGTGGTTCTCCGTCTGCGTTCTGTGTAAGGGTGTTACCATGGACATTGGTGTTTCTGTCTTTTTTTATTTTATCTATGTTGTTTTCTGTTGCTTCATTTGCAGTTCCTTGACTCAATTAAATGTTTATTGGTAAACCATCCGACAGTAAAATATTAGCTTTGGAGACCGGAGGGGTTGACTGAAGTCAGTTGAATTGGTAAACAACTGCAGGAATAAAAAACAATTCATTTCTGCGGTTGCTTTAGGGAGATTTAGGGAGAAAACGGCCTGATTAACCAATACCCAGACCTGAAACTTCACAGGCTATTTCTTCAAAGTAACTTTATATTACGTTATCTAAATTAACTTTCCCATTTGTAATGATCTTGGATTGATTTGTAAGCAACGATGACAAATTGTAATTAGTTGGAGAAGCAGAGCAATTTAGTACAGGCTGCAATTCAGCAGTAAGTGTAGTGTAGTACAAGCTGCATTTCAACAGTAACTGTAGTGTAGTACCGGCTGCATTTCAACAGTAACTGTGGTGTAGTGTAGTACCGGCTGCATTTCAACAGTAACTGTGGTGTAGTGTAGTACCGGCTGCATTTCAACAGTAACTGTGGTGTAGTGTAGTACCGGCTGCATTTCAACAGTAACTGTGGTGTAGTGTAGTACCGGCTGCATTTCAACAGTAACTGTGGTGTAGTGTAGTACCGGCTGCATTTCAACAGTAACTGTAGTGTAGTGTAGTACCGGCTGCATTTCAACAGTAACTGTAGTGTAGTGTAGTACCGGCTGCATTTCAACAGTAACTGTGGTGTGGTGTAGTACCGGCTGCATTTCAACAGTAACTGTGGTGTGGTGTGGTACCGGCTGCATTTCAACAGTAACTGTGGTGTGGTGTGGTGCCGGCTGCATTTCAACAGTAACTGTGGTGTGGTGTGGTGCCGGCTGCATTTCAACAGTAACTGTGGTGTGGTGTGGTGCCGGCTGCATTTCAACAGTAACTGTGGTGTGGTGTGGTGCCGGCTGCATTTCAACAGTAACTGTGGTGTGGTGTGGTGCCGCTGCATTTCAACAGTAACTGTGGTGTGGTGTGGTGCCGGCTGCATTTCAACAGTAACTGTGGTGTGGTGTGGTGCGGCTGCATTTCAACAGTAACTGTGGTGTGGTGTGGTGCCGGCTGCATTTCAACAGTAACTGTGGTGTGGTGTGGTGCCGGCTGCATTTCAACAGTAACTGTGGTGTGGTGTGGTGCCGGCTGCATTTCAACAGTAACTGTGGTGTGGTGTGGTGCGGCTGCATTTCAACAGTAACTGTGGTGTGGTGTGGTGCCGGCTGCATTTCAACAGTAACTGTGGTGTGGTGTGGTGCCGGCTGCATTTCAACAGTAACTGTGGTGTGGTGTGGTGCCGGCTGCATTTCAACAGTAACTGTGGTGTGGTGTGGAGAGCACCTCCTCCCAGCTGCCCACTGCACCGAGGCTGGGTAATACGGTCACCACCGATAAATCCATATAAATCGAAATATTTCAATAAGCATTTCTCTACGGCTGGCCATGCTTTCCTCCTGACTACCCCATCCCTGGCCAACAGCTCCCCCTCGCAGCTACTTGCCCGAGCCTCCCCAGCTTCTCCTTCACCCAAATCAGGATAGCAGATGTTCTGAAAGAGCTGAAAAACCTGGACCCGTTGGCTTGACAATCTGGACCATCTCTTTCTAAAACTATCCGCCGCCATTGTTGCAACCCCTATTAACAGTCTGTTCAACCTCTTTCGTATCGCCCGAGATCCCTAAAGACTGGAAAGCTGCTGCGGTCATCCCCCTCTTCAAAAGGGGGTGACACTCTAGACCCAAACTGCTATAGACCTATATCCATCCTGCCCTGCCTCTCTAAAGTCTTAGAAAGCCAAGTTAATAAACGGATCACTGACCATTTCGAATCCCACAACCTCCGTTGTGCAAATCCGGTTTCCGAGCTGGTCACGGGTGCACCTCAGTCACGCTCAAGGTACTAAACGATATCATAACTGCCATCAATAAAACACAGTACTGTGCAGCAGTCTTCATCGACCTGGCTTTCGACTCTGTCAATCACTGTATTCTTATCGGCAGACTCAATAGCTTTGGTTTCTCAAATGGCTGCCTCGCCTGGTTCACCAATTACTTTACAGACAGAGTTCAGTGTGTCAAATCGGAGGGCCTGCTGAATTGAACCACAGGGTTCAATTCTCGGGCCGACTCGTTTCTCGATATACATCGATGCTGCGGGTGATTTCCTGATCCACTTCTACCCGGACGACACCATTCTGTATACTTTTGGACACTGTGTTAACTAAGCTCCAAACGAGTGTCAATGCCATACAGCACTCCTTCCGTGGCCTCCAACTGCTCCTAAACGCTAGTAAAACCAAATGCATGCTTTTCAACCGTTCGTTGCCCGCCCAACTAGCATCACTATCATGGACAGTTCTGACCTAGAATATGTGGACAACTACAAATATCTAGGTGTCTGGCTATACAGTAAACTCTCCTTCCAGACTCACATTAAACATCTCCAATACAAAATCAAATCTAGAATCAGCTATTTTGCAACAAAGCCTCCTTCACTCACGCCGACAAAACATACCCTCTTGTAAAACTGACTATCCTACCGATCCTCGACTTTGGCGACGTCATCTACAAAATAGCTTCCAATACTCTACTCAGCAAACTGGATGCAGTCTCACAGTGCCATCCGTTTCATTACCAATGGCCCTTATAACACCCACCACTGCGACCTGTATGCTGTAGTCAGCTGGCCCTCGCTACATATCCGTTTCCAGACTCACTGGCTCCAGGTCATCTATAAGGCAGAGCTTTACCTAGCATATACTTATCTCAGCTCACTGGTTATGACAACAACACCCACCCGTAGCACGCGCATCTCACTGGTCATCCCCAAAGCCAACACCTCTTTTGGCCACCTTTCCTTCCAGTTCTCTGCTGCCAGTGACTGGAACGAATTGCAAAAATCGCTGAAGCTGGAGACTTATTTCCCTCACTAACTTTAAACACCAGTTATCTGAGAAGCTAACCGTTCGCTGCAGCTGTACATAGTCCATCTGTAAACAGCCCATCCAATCTAACTACCTCATCCTCATACTGTTTTTATTTACTTTTCTGCTCTTTTGCACACCAGTATCTCTACTTGCACATCATCATCTGCTAAATTGTAAGTTACTTCGCTGCTATTTATTGCCTACCTCCCCACGCCATTTGCACACACTGTATACAGACTTTATTTAAACTTTTTCTATTGTTATTGACTGTACGCTTGTTTATTCCACGTGTAACTGTGTTTGTGTCGCACTGCTTTGCTTTATCTTGGCCAGGTCGCAGTTGTAAATGAGAACTTGCCTCAACTAGCCTACCTGGTTAAATAAAGGTGAACTACAAACAAAATAAGAGGTACACTGCTTGTAGTAAAAAAAGAAATAGCTCCTGGTAAATTCGACACATTACAAACTCAAAGATTCTGTTCCTTCCAGGTTTGTACATTTCATGCTACATACTGCACAGAGTATTATTACGTAGCATGATAAGTCAAGTGACGTAATGCAATAAACTAATGTATGTTCAATGATAAACACTTCATTTCCGTCATGTAAAGATGCCAGTGTTTCATCTGTGTTATCAAGTGAACTCGTTACACGGCACCAGTTTGCCATGCAATGATTCATTATATGGAAAAAAAGTATTTGGCATGGGTCCTGAGATCCTCAAAAGGTTCTACAGCTGCAACATCGAGAGCATCCTGACTGGTTGCATCACTGCCTGGTACGACAATTGCTCCACCTCTGACCGCAAGGCACTACAGAGGGTGGTGCGTACGGCCCAGTACATCACTGGGGCTAAGCTGCCTGCCATCCAGGACCTCTACACCAGGCGGTGTCAGAGGAAGGCCCTAAAAATTGTCAAAGACCCCAGTCATAGACTGTTCTCTCTACTACCGCATGGCAAGCAGTACCGGAGTGCCAAGTCTAGGACAAAAAGGCTTCTCAACAGTTTTTACCCCCAAGCCATAAGACTCCTGAACAGGTAATCAAATGGCTACCCCCTTCCCCGCTGCTGCTACCTCAATTGGACCGACCAACCAGTGCTCCAGCACATTGGCTAACTGGGCTATCTGTCTGCATTGTGTCCCGCCACCCCCTTTTTTTACGCTACTGCTACTCTCTGTTCATCATATATACATAGTCACTTTAACCATAACTACATGTACATACTACCTCAATCAGCCTGACTAACCGGTGTCTGTATATAGCCTCTCTACTGCTACTCTCAGTTCATCATATATACATAGTCACTTTAACCGTAACTACATGTACATATACTACCTCAATCGGCCTGACTAGCCGGTGTGTATGTAGGCTCGCTACTGTATATACTGTTGTTCTATTTCTTTACTTACCTATTGTTCACCTAATACCTTTTTTGCACTATTGGTTAGAGCCTGTTAGTAAGCATTTCACTGTAAGGTCTACACCTGTTGTATACGGCACACGTGACGAATAAACTTTGATTTGATTTGAAACTGAGGCAGGAGAGCAACACACGCAGCTGGGGTTCAGATGAGTGATGTTTACTCTTCTGGGAGAGAAGAAATATGACATAGAAATATGTCGGCAGCATTACATGGCCTGACTATACAGTAGTTCAGTACAGGGCCTGACTATACAGTAGTTCAGTACAGGGCCTGACTATACAGTAGTTCACTACAGGGCCTGACTATACAGTAGTTCAGTACAGGGTCTGACTATACAGTAGTTCACTACAGGGCCTGACTATACAGTAGTTCAGTACAGGGTCTGACTATACAGTAGTTCAGTACAGGGCCTGACTATACAGTAGTTCAGAACAGGGTCTGACTATACAGTAGTTCAGTACAGGGCCTGACTATACAGTAGTTCAGTACAGGGCCTGACTATACAGTAGTTCACTACAGGGCCTGACTGTACAGTAGTTCAGTACAGGGCCTGCATGAAACATTTCATGAATCTACAGTTTAAATCGTATTTTCCGGGTCAAATAATTATTTTATTTTTATAAACACATTTCGCTCAATTCCACATCATTTTACATGGCTGGAGACAAGAAGAGTGTGATCTAATACAACACCAGAGCCTGTGAGCCGGGTGGAGTGAGAAACCGGTGTAATTTGTCTGGAACGTAGAGAGGACAAAATAAAAAAGATATACCACTGGCCCACGGCTCAGCCATGAGCTATGGGCATGCTAAAACCAGCATATTCCGGGTTCTTTTATCACAATTATTTTAATTAAACCTATTCTTTTCTATTTCTATAACCTAGCCCACCGTTATTAATGTGCAGAGATGTTTATATGAGTTGATCAAGATAAGTACATGTGTTTTTTTATTTTTTTTTAAGGAGTGCATGGTGACTGAAGGAAATTGGCTCACAAAATCTATGGACAGCAGACTACGGGTGTGTGGTGTACTGTAGACTGGGACTAGCATGGGTGTTTGGTTTACTGTAGACTCGCGTCATGTAGACTGGGACCAGCATGGGCGTGTGGTGTACTGTAGACTGGGACCAGCATGGGAATGTGGTGTACTGTAGACTGGGACTCGCATGGGCGTGTGGTGTACTGTAGACTGGGACCAGCATGGGAATGTGGTGTACTGTAGACTGGGACCAGCATGGGTGTGTGGTGTACTGTAGACTGGGACTCGCATGGGCGTGTGGTGTACTGTAGACTGGGACCAGCATGGGAATGTGGTGTACTGTAGACTGGGACCAGCATGGGTGTGTGGTGTACTGTAGACTGGGACCAGCATGGGTATGTGGTGTACTGTAGACTGGGACCAGCATGGGTGTGTGGTGTACAGTAGACTGGGACCAGCATGGGTGTGTGGTGTACAGTAGACTGGGACCAGCATGGGTGTGTGGTGTACAGTAGACTGGGACCAGCATGGGTATGTGGCGTACTGTAGAACAGGTGCTCCACCTACTGTTGTTAGTTTGTAATTGATCTGTTAAAATACTGCGAACAGTTACAGAATTAAGAATATTTACCATACATTTAATTTAAATCACTTGGTTTTGAGATCAATTCCTGTAAGCAAATGAATATCAGTTAAAGTGCTGAACGTGAATCCAGGTTAAATATCCCCATTTTGCATCTCCAGCAGAGAAATATTGGATAGCCGACTATAAGCTCTGGAGAGCACCTTGCATATAGTCATCTCAAACTGTGCTCTCTAAAACTGTTTTCTGTCAGACAATGCTCTCTATCAAATTGTGTTCTCTATCTAACTGTGTTCTGTCAAACTGTGTTTTCTCAAACTGTGTTCAGTCTAACTTTGCTCTATATCAAACTGTGTTTGGATAAAATGTGTTCTATCACACTATTCTCTCAAACTATGTTCTATCAGACTGTGTTCTACCAAACGGTGCTATGTAAAACTGTGTTCTATGAAACTGTGTTGTATCAGACTGTGTTGTATCAGACTTTTTTCTCTCAAACTGTTCTCTATCAAACTGTGTTTTTATTTTAATCTGTGTTCTATCTATGACTGTGTTCTATCTACGACTGTGTTCTATCAGACAGAACACTGTCTGATAGAACACTGTCTGATAGAACACTATCAGACAGTGTTCTATCAGACAGTGTTCTATCAAACAGTGTTCTATCTCACAGATCCTCATGGCTGATCCTAGTTCAGGGACCTGTGTTACACACACACACACACACAGGGCCTAGAGACTTCTCACTGTGTAGGGTTAAACGGTGGTGGGAATGAATAAAACATGGACAGCAGCCAACTCCTGCTAGCAGTAGTGTACAACATCAGCACTTTCTCCCTCCACAAACTTTCTTTGCCACTTTTTCCCTCTCATCTGAGAAGTGTACAGTAGAGTTTAGTTTACTAACTATCTGGAAATGAGACTTGTAGTCTGCTCATCATCAGACCTTAATACACACACACAAACACACACACACACACACACACACACACACACAGTACACACTTCTTGCTGTGTGTGGTGACGGTTGTTTTCTGTCAGTATAGTTTACAAGAGTTCCATGAGTTCCATGAAGAGTTCCAATGGAATCCTCACAGAATTTATAGGACACAATATTGCACGTATATTCGAAGCCTCTTCCTGCAGTCTCAACATTCTGTTTAAAAAGATAGCATGCTATTTAAATTTGCTTAAAATCAACAACAAGTCTCAATGTTTAAAAATGTATATTTGAGCCTTGTTGATGTCGATGTTGATGGGTTTTAAATAAACTCAAATAAACATACTGGTTGGTTGGAGTTATACAGTTTCTTGCTAGAGTGCCACAGATGACTGGCAGGACATTTGCATACTACTGTGCCACAAATGAGCAGAGTAAAATGGCTGACTCGAGTCATTCCCCTGTGCCACAAGTGAATGATATGCAAATCATCCCCATCAATTTCAGCTTGGAAAGAAAACTAGATAATTATGTTAGGGAGGAGGACATATTATATATACAACACCACCTGCTAAGAGATTCTACAAGATATGGAGAGAGAATAAATTATCATTGATGTATTTTATAGTCATCAAAATTCATGTCGATCATTAGAATCCAATATATTCCCACATTAGCAGATGGTACAAGACAAACATTCATTTCTGCAGCTATTATCTGACTCAATGCTGCTGACTCAATGCTGTTGATTTTATTCAATATCATTCAGTGAGTCAGAGGAAACTACTCAAGGTATCATTCGATCTTGGATATACTATATATATATATGATTTATTTCAGCTTTTATTTCTTTCATCACATTCCCAGTGGGTCAGAAGTTTACATACACTCAATTAGTATTTGGTAGCATTGCCTTAAATTGTTTAACTTCGGTCAAATGTTTCGGGTAGCCTTCCACAAGCTTCCCACAATAAGTTGGGTGAATTTTGGCCCATTTCTCCTAACAGAGCTGGTGTAACTGAGTGAGGTTTGTAGGCCTCCTTGCTCATACACACATTTTCTACGGGATTGAGGTCAGGGCTTTGTGATGGCCACTCCAATACCTTGACTTTGTTGTCATTAAGCCATTTTGCCACAACTTTGGAAGTATGCTTGGGGGTTATTGTCCGTTTGGAAGACCCATTTGTGACCAAGCTTTAACTTCCTGACTGATGTCTTGAGATGTTGCTTCAATATATCCACATAATTTTCCATCCTCATGAAGCCATCTATTTTGTGAAGTGCACCACTCCCTCCTGCAGCAAAGCACCCCCACAACATGATGCTTCACGGTTGGGATGGTGTTTTTCGGCTTGCAAGCCTCCCCCTTTTTCCTCCAAACATAACAATGGTAATTATGGCCAAACAGTTCTATTTTTGTTTCATCAGACATCAGATTAGATTTCTCCAGAAAGTACAATCTTTGTCCCCATGTGCAGTTGCAAATCGTTGTCGGGCATTTTATAGCGGTTTTGGAGCAGTGGCTTCTTCCTTGCTGAGTGGCCTTTTAGGTTATGTTGATATAGGACTCGTTTTACTGTGGATATAGATACTTTTGTACCTGTTTCCTCCAGCATCTTCACAAGGTCCTTTGCTGTTGTGCTGGGATTGATTTGCACTTTTTGCACCAAAGTACGATCATCTCTAAGAGACAGAATGCGTCTCCTTCCTGAGCGGTATGACGGCTGCATGGTCCCATGGTGTTTATACTTGCGTACTATTGTTTGTACAGATGAACGTGGTACCTTTTAGGCGTTTTGGAAATTGCTCCCAAGGATGAACCAGACTTGTGGAGGTCTCCAATTTTTTTTTCTGAGGTCTTGGCTGACTTCTTTTGATTTTCCCATGATGTCAAGCAAAGAGGCACTGAGTTTGAAGGTAAGCCTTGAAATACATCCACAGGTACACCTCCAATTGACTCAAATTGTGTCAATTAGCCTATCAGAAGCTTCTAAAGCCATGACATAATTTTCTGGAATTTTCCAAGCTGTCTTCCTGTGCTCACCGGGCGTGTAGTTTCTCACAGAGTGAGTCAAACGCAAACTCCAGTCCAAAGTTGCTATCTTTGTGATCTATGAATCAACTTTATCATACAATGAACAATGTGAGATTTCCTCACCTTTCATGAATCCACTTCTGTTCTGTCAAGCCTTTAAATGATCTGCTTCTTTAAAGCCTTTGTTATTTCGCTTACATAATACTGTAAATCCACCTACTCAAAAAAGGGAAATTGCACCATGTTCCGTATATACCCCACTGGGCACACCATGTCATTTCAATGTAAATAATTGGGTAATATTTTCTTGAGACGTTTAATCAATGAGATTACAAAGCTATTTTCAGCCACTCAAGAGGAACCAATGGATCAAAAATGTCTGTTTTTTGGTTTAGTTGTCAGGGGTGGCAGGTAGCCTAGTGGTTAAAGCCTTGGGCCAGTAACCGAAAGGTTGCTGGATCGAATTCCCGAGCTGGCAAGGTAAAAATATGTTGTTCTTCCCCTGAACAAGGCAGTTAACCCACTGTTCCCCGGTAGGCCGTCATTGTAAATAAGAATTTGTTCCTAACTGACTTGCCTAGTTAATTATTTTTATTTTTATGAGCTATCACTGAGCTTTCAAACATGTAAAAGCAAAGTTCAAATTGGAATACAATGTCAGGTATTTTGTTTCTTTATACAACAGATTAATGTGTTATCACTGTGCTTAATCTAATAGCAGAACCAAATGACCTGGATTGTAGTTGACATTACATTAAAAGGTACATGGTGCAAGTGATCAATGCGTTCCAGATTCCGCACAGATTACTATAGTAACGGTGAAGATCTCAGACCTGTTACCTTTGCATACTAATCGCGAACATGAACGCTTTCTATGATTTACATAAAGAAGACATTTAGTTTAGTTAATAAAGTCAACTCAAAATGTGTGTGTTTAGGCTATTTATCTTTCTGCTTGGATAGTTCCGTTTGTGCCACTGATTTACACTGGCATTAATTCCAGTTTATCTGCAAAGGAATACTTGATATGTTGGATTCACGTCTCCATCTCAACCCAAAAAATATATGTTATAGAATAGGAATAAATATATTCAAAATGTTAAAATATTAAATGCCCTTGAAATGAAGTTATATTATATTTAGTTCTATTCTGCAACTTGGATTTTTGGTTGTGATGTAAATGTGAATCCAACATATCAACATATCAATTTGTAGACAAACTGGAATTAAATCCAGACTAAGTGAGTGGCACAGATGGAACTATCCAAACAGAATATAGGCACATCTCCTTCAAATTATGATATTTGGTTGTTCAGCAGGGCTTAGATAACATGCTGAATATGATAGCTAACACACACATAACATGTACACCCACGCATAGTGACGCCCCACACACACACACACACACACACATACACTGCTGCTACGGTCTATTATCTATCCTTTACCCCTAACTGCAGTATACTGCTGTTACTGTTTATTATCTATCCTTTACCCCTACCTACAGTATACTGCTGTTACTGTCTATTATCTATCCTGTTCCCCTACCTACAGTATACTGCTGCTACTGTCTACTATCTATCCTTTACCCCTAACTGCAGTATACTGCTGTTACTGTTTATTATCTATCCTTTACCCCTACCTACAGTATACTGATTCTACTGTCTATTATCTATCCTGTACCCCTACCTATAATATACTGCTGCTGCTGTCTATTATCTATCCTTTACCCCTAACTAAAGTATACTGCTGCTACTGTCTACTATATATCCTGTTGTCTAGTCACTTTACCCTTACCTGTATGTACGTACTGTAGCTCAACTCGCCACTGGTGCTCCCTATGTACAGTGTATGTGGAGAGTATTCAGACCCCTTTACCTTTTCCACAGTTTGTTACGTTACAGCCTTATGCTAAAGTTGATTACATTGTTTTTCCTCCTCATCAGTCTACACACAATACCACATAATGACATCACAATACCACATAATGACATCACAATACCACATAATGACATCACAATACCACATAATGACATCACAATACCACATAATGACAAAGAAAAACATTTACAAATGTATAATTAAAAAAATAACTGAAATATCACATTCACATAACAATTCAGACCCTTTGCTATGAGCCTCGAAGAAATTGAGATCAGGTGCATCCTGTTTCCATTGATCATCCTTGAGATGTTTCTATAACTAGATTTTTCAGGTTTTCAGGATAAAGAACATGTTTCCTTTTAGGATGTTTTGGTTAAGATGGCAATGGCTTGCACACTGAGGTGTGTCGAAAAGAAACGGATAGAAAAACCTTTCTTCATTTCAGTAGTTAAACATCTTCATAAAAAAATGGTTTACCGTATAGCCAACTCCTTCACATTCGGCTTATTTGTGACTCTGATTTATTCTTTGATGTACGTACATGCCAAATAATCATTGGACAATTGAGAGTTAGACAAACTGATTGGAATTCATTATGCTAACCACGTCAAAGGAATCCCTCTCCTCACTCTGCAACCTACAGTCCCAATTAAAGGTCGATCAAGGAAGCGGTTAATAGACATTGACACACATTACACAGTGACCCCAGCTTTCGTAAAGTGTTTGAATCCCCTGAGGTTTTGCTAAAAGAGACCCTCAAATTTTACAGGATTGTTTGGTGAGGTCAGATTCACCTAAGAAAAAGGCATTGCATTTTACGTCTATCATTCCTGATGGAAATTTCTCTCGTCACAACTTTGTTCACTGTTATGCCATGAACCCCATTCCAGTGAGAGGATAAAGGTTTGAGGTAGAATAACATGTAACACGAAATATGTTGTATATCTCCTTAAGTGTTCCTGTAACTTTTATTACGTAGGTAAGACCAAATGGGAACTTAAGACGAGGATGTGTGAGCTCCATTCACAACCATGATGAAAAATATCCTGTTGCCAGGCATTTTAACAGCCATCATCATGAACCTAGAACCTTACGTTATATGGATGTTGGATTGGTGAAGGCGCCACCTAGGGGAGGAGATAGGGATAAATCACTTCTCCAAAGAGAGACCAATTGGACAGCCCGCTTGGTCACTCTTTCCCCAGCAGGCCTCAATGGCCTTTTTCTTGTGGCATGTTTTTTTGTAGGAGGTTCTAAATAGGCCAAACATTTAGGTAATGACATCATAATGACAGGTAATGACATCATAATGATAGGTAATGACATCATAATGGATTTTTGTATTGTGACTCTCTTTATTTGATTGTCATGTTTTCCCCCCACAGCTCCCTCTGCTGGCATCTCAATGGTCCAATACTGACTGGCAATGAATCATGATGCCCTCCTGTGAGGTCTTGTTCTTCTGACACTTATTTCCGTTGCCTTGCACGCTGAGGACGCGTTCATACCCCAAATGTTGGTGCGGTAATAAAACCATGCAAATGTATGTTTATTTACCAGAGTGCTGTCCTATTTCTGTTCTTTGGATGATAGATTATAGGATTCTGCACACGCTTTCAGTTTATATAAGGTGGAGTTGAGCACTGTTTATCTTTTCAACAATTCAACCAGTTTATGGCCAGAGTGACTGCACTACTTTTGACCAGTGCCCATATATTGCACTATATACGGAATAGAGTGCCATTTGGAAAGCACTCAGAGAGAAAACTGCATGAAAACATACATTTATAGGAAGTGAGCATAGAAACTTCCAAGGCCAATAACACTTCATTATTAGCCGGTATAAAACCAATTACAATGACATTATGCATTTGAACTTACATCATTAAAAGCTATATTTGCCACAAGTTTTGCAAAGGTTGCTCGTCTACCCATTGGTTTATTTTTAGACAGATTTGAACAAAAATGTTCTTTCACTTTTATAATTTAAGTCAAATTGGCAATTGAGGACTGAACCATAATATATCATATACTTCCTGCTCCCAATGTTCCTCCTCAAGCCCAAACTCAGATTTTACCTGAGTTAAGAAACACATGTTTCTCCAAATACTGAAAATAAATCTGGGGTTCCTAGACCAATATAATTGTTTTTTTTGGAGAGCGTTAAAAACTCCATGTCCAATATCCTGTTCTCCATTCTCTTTTCAACAGCCAGGGCAAATGGTGTTCAGGAAGATCATACGTTACCTTCTTCCACAGAGTCTCGTCCACAGATTCTCTTTGACAGTCTTTTCCACAGAGTCTCGTCCACAGATTCTCTTTGACAGTCTTTTCCACAGAGTCTCTTCCACAGAGTCTTTTTCCACAGAGTCTCTTCCACTGTCTCTTCCACAGTCTTTTCCAAATAATATCTTCCACAGAGTCTCTTCCACAAAGTGGAGGCTCTCCAAAACGTTCCCCTGTCTTCATTTTGCCAACAGGCAGTCAGGATAAAAGATGTATCAACCTTCTGTACGTCTGGTCAATGTGACAACAGCCAGAATGGTTTGGCTATACAACACAGCCTGATCTGGAACCAGGTTAAGCAAACGGTGTTATTAGAGAATCATATGATACCTCCAGTATGTTCGACAGGTCCTTCTGTGTGTCAGACAGTCCTTGCAGGGATCAATACACCTCCAGGGATGGAGAACACTGGGGCTGTGACACACTGCTTTAGACCAGAGCGCAATGGGGCCCTATGGGACCCTAGTCAAAAGTAGTGCACTATATAGGCCATTTGGGAAGCAGCATGGGTGATGCATTACTGTAAATTGACTACAGTGTGAGGAAAGCAGCCTGGCTATCCTATCTCAGGTGAAAGACTCATGCATTCTAATGCTATCCAAGCTACCCAGGAACGACATCAAGGCCACTCTAATAACTTACAAAGTATGCATTCCAAATGGCAACCTACTCCCTTTATAGTGCACTACCTTTGATCAGAGCCCTATAGGAGCCCTATGGGACTACTAGTCAAAAGCAGTGCACTATGAAGGGAATAGGGTGCCATTCTGGACAGAGATCAGGTCGCTTCATCTGAATGCAGCGAGATCCCCCTTATGGAGAAAATAAATAATAAAAAGAACACATTCCAAAAACACATGTTTTTCATTATAACATGTGAAATCATATGGTTTTTTTTTTATTTCTGTAAGGGCTATGACTGGGAAATGACTTACCCATGAATAATAAAGGCTGCTTTCGCCAGTACAGGCCCATTTGGTTGGCTTTTCTATTTTCCTTTAGTAGGTGAGATGAACATCAGATGTCCTGTTTTCACAGGAGGACGACTGGATGGACGGTCTTGGTCAGTCTTGTTCAACTTTCTCAATATATATTTTCCAATTAAAATGAACTCTCACACATTGCTCTGTGTCACTCAGATAATTGATGTCACCTAACCTAGACTAAAAAAATATATATACAGTAGTTAACGCCATGACACCAAAAAGAATCAAGCAATTCTTAGGAGACAAGGACAGAGATAATGACACTGAAATAACCTAGAGAGAATTTTGTAAAAAATGTTTACCTTTATTTAACTAGGCAAGACAGTTAAGAACAAATTCTTATTTTTAATGACGGCCTAGGAACAGTGGGCTAACTGCCTTGTTCAGGGGGCAGAACGACAGATTTTTACCTTGTCAGCTCGGGGGATTCAATCTTGCAACCTTCTGGTTACTAGTCCAAAGCTCTAACCACTAGGCTACCTGCCACCTCTACACTCTAACCGCTAGGCTACCTGCCACCTCTACACTCTAACCGCTAGGCTACCTGCCCCCCCATGTCTACACAATAGGCCAGAACTTAAGCACTCGAAAGGAATGTCTAATATACCTAGCCTGTTGGTCTGGATTCCTGTGACCCCATAACAGTCTGTTATTTCAGCCCTGCTAGATTGAACCAAAACAAAGGCAGGAAGAGGGGAGAGGTGTATATTTTATATATTAGCAGAAGTGTAGAAGATAGATGTGTACTGTAGTCTCTTAGAGAGAAAAGTCAACCAGTACATCAGTCTACCTCCGACTCAATCTCTCCTCACTTACCCCCTGGGAGGATTCCGATTGCAACACAACAAGAGGCAATCTTATGAACTTTTATTTTCAATTTACTTTTATTTCATTAGTTCTGTAGAAGACCGAGCTAATGGTCTGCACCTAACGGTTGGTTCGTATATACGTACATATGATTGCTTGTAGGATACAGGAAGATCATTAAAATATAATAAGAGTCCATCTGTTGAACGAATGACTTACTACATGAGCCTTTACGATGTCGTCTTATCATTTTAGCAATAATACATGAGAGGCCAATGTATATGGCTGTGAAGTGGTTATAGCCAACGAGGCGAACTGTGAGGGGACATAAACACACGCCCACACAGATACAATCTAACACACACATTATTTTTGTTGTTGTTGTTGTTGTATTGTTTGTATACAGTATGGTTGTATTTTAAATGTGTGTGACTGTCATTGTCTATCAGTGTTTTGTTGGCTTGTCATGTTGTGTGTTTCTCGTGGACCCTAGGAAGAGTAGCTGCTGCTTCCGGTAAATATAATGGGGGGGCTCCTAATAAACAAATAAATAGCATATCAATTTCTTCACCTCTTTCTTCCGTACAATGTTGATGTGAATGATATGTTTTCCCATTGAAGGGAAATTATACATTCATATGAAATCATGAATAACTTACGATAAGAGAATTGGAGACAGCAAACCACACACAACAACCCCAGCGTGTTGTATCCGAATCTCCATCTCAGATAGCTGCTCATAGGCAGCTGTAAAAACCACTACTGCCCTCATCTGGTTAAAGGTGACCATGCAGCCTTCTTCTGTGTCACTCGGTACTATACAGACAGTAGTTGCAATAATGACAGAGGTGTTTGTAAAAAAGAAAAATTAAAACAAATCAATAGTTTGCAGTCTTCGACAAATAATACTTCTCATAAAACTGAAATATTGTATTGTCAAGCAATTCATGTTGTGGCTCCTGAGGCACTGGTGCAGCGGTCTAAGGCACTGCATCTCAGTGCTAGAGGTATCACTACAGGCACCCTGGTTCAAATCCAGGCTGTATCACAACCGGCTGTGATTGGGAGTCCCATTGGGCGGCGCCCGGTTTGTCCGGTGTAGGACGTCATTGTAAATAAGAATTTGTTCTTAACTGACTTGCCTCGTTAAATAAATAAATACAAAATAATTAAACAAATAGTGTATATGGTGATGTACACATTTGAACTTCTGGTCAATTCCTTGTTATGTGAAGGACAACAAGTTGATATAGTAGCAGCCATCAACCCAAATGTACTTTATATTTCTGCCCCAGCCACCCATGAAAAGTGATGGTCCATCAGCGTTTTGGTCCATTTTGGTCCATCAGCAACTGTGACAGGTAGATTTAAAACCAGACACTCAGATTTTTTACCAGACAAAATATGTTTTGCCATGATTACACAAAAAAAAATTTTAAAAAATGAACATGCTTTGTAATGTTTCTAAAACATGTAAACTTCTACCTTCAACTGTATATATATATATATGTATATACAGTTGGGCCAGAAACTGAAAGGTTGCTAGATCGAATCCCTGAGCTGACAAGATAAAAATCTGTTGTCCTGCCCCTGAACAAGGCAGTTAACACAATGTTCCCCGGTAGGCCGTCACTGTAAGTAAGACTATGTTCTTAAATGACTTGCCTAGTTAAATAAAGGTTAAATAAAAAAAATTATGATGAAATATGGCTTCTACATCTAACAACCATAACACACGTAGTGATGAGGAAGTATGGCTTCCACATCTAACACACATAGTGATGAGGAGGTATGGCTTCTACATCTACCACACATAGTGATGCGGAGGTATGGCTTCTACATCTAACACACATAGTGATAAGGAAGTATTGCTTCTACATCTAACACGCATAGTGATGAGGAGGTATGGCTTCAACATCTACCACACATAGTGATGCGGAGGTATGGCTTCTACATCTAACACACATAGTGATAAGGAAGTATGGCTTCTACATCTAACTCACATAGTGATGAGGAAGTATGGCTTCCACACATCTAACACACATAGTGATGTGGAAATATGGCTTCCACATCTAACACACATAGTTATGAGGAAGTATGGGTTCTACATCTAACACACATAGTGATGAGGAAGCATGGATTCAACATCTAACACACATAGTGATGAGGAGGTATGGCTTCTACATCTAACACACATAGTGATGAGGAGGTATGGCTTCCACACATCTAACACACATAGTTATGAGGAAGTATGGCTTCTACATCTAACACACATAGTGATGAGGAAGTATGGCTTCCACACATCTAACACACATAGTGATGTGGAAATATGGCTTCCACATGTAACACACATAGTGATGAGGAAGTATGGCTTCCACATCTAACACACATAGTGATGAGGAAGTATGGCTTCTACATCTAACACACATAGTGATGAGGAAGTATGGCTTCTACATCTAACACACATAGTGATGAGGAAGTATGGCTTCCACACATCTAACACACATAGTGATGTGGAAATATGGCTTCCACATCTAACACACATAGTGATGAGGAAGTATGGCTTCTACATCTAACACACATAGTGATGAGGAAGTATGGCTTCTACATCTAACACACATAGTGATGAGGAGGTATGGCTTCTACATCTAACACACATAGTGATGAGGAGGTATGGCTTCCACACATCTAACACACATAGTGATGAGGAAGTATGCCTTCTACATCTAACACACATAGTGAGAATGAAGTATGGCTTCTACATCTAACACACATAGTTATGAGGAAGTATGGCTTCTACATCTAACACACATAGGGATGAGGAAGTATGGCTCTACATCTAACACACATAGTGATGAGGAGGTATGGCTTCTACATCTAACACACATAGTGATGAGGAAGTATGGCTTCTACATCTAACACACATAGTGATAAGGAAGTATGGCTTCTACATCTAACACACATAGTGATGAGGAAGTATGGCTTCTACATCTAACACACATAGTGATGAGGAGGTATGGCTTCTACATCTAACACACATAGTGATGCGGAGGTATGGCTTCTACATCTAACACACATAGTGATGCGGAGGTATGGCTTCTACATCTAACACACATAGTGATGAGGAAGTATGGCATCTACATCTAACACACATAGTGATGAGGAAGTATGGCTTCTACATCTAACACACATAGTGATGAGGAAGTATGGCTTCCACATCTAACACACATAGTGATGAGGAAGTATGGCTTCTACATCTAACACACATAGTGATGAGGAAGTATGGCTTCCACATCTAACACACATAGTGATGAGGAAGTATGGCATCTACATCTAACACACATAGTAATGAGGAAGTATGGCTTCTACATCTAACACACATAATGATGAGGAAGTATGGCTTCTACATCTAACACACATAGTGATGAGGAAGTATGGCTTCTACATCTAACACACATAGTGAGAATGAAGTATGGCTTCTACATCTAACACACATAGTTATGAGGAAGTATGGCTTCTACATCTAACACACATAGGGATGAGGAAGTATGGCTCTACATCTAACACACATAGTGATGAGGAGGTATGGCTACCATCTAACACACATAGTGATGAGGAAGTATGGCTTCTACATCTAACACACATAGTGATAAGGAAGTATGGCTTCTACATCTAACACACATAGTGATGAGGAAGTATGGCTTCTACATCTAACACACATAGTGATGAGGAGGTATGACTACCATCTAACACACATAGTGATGCGGAGGTATGGCTTCTACATCTAACACACATAGTGATGCGGAGGTATGGCTTCTACATCTAACACACATAGTGATGAGGAAGTATGGCATCTACATCTAACACACATAGTGATGAGGAAGTATGGCTTCTACATCTAACACACATAGTGATGAGGAAGTATGGCTTCCACATCTAACACACATAGTGATGAGGAAGTATGGCTTCTACATCTAACACACATAGTGATGAGGAAGTATGGCTTCCACATCTAACACACATAGTGATGAGGAAGTATGGCATCTACATCTAACACACATAGTAATGAGGAAGTATGGCTTCTACATCTAACACACATAATGATGAGGAAGTATGGCTTCTACATCTAACACACATAGTGATGAGGAAGTATGGCTTCTACATCTAACACACATAGAGATGAGGAAGTATGGCTTCTACATCTAACACACAGTGATGCGGAGGTATGGCTTCTACATCTAACACACATAGTGATGAGGAAGTATGGCATCTACATCTAACACACATAGTGATGAGGAAGTATGGCTTCTACATCTAACACACATAGTGATGAGGAAGTATGGCTTCTACATCTAACACACATAGTGATGAGGAAGTATGGCTTCTATATCTAACACACATAGTGATGAGGAAGTATGCCTTCTACATCTAACACACATAGTGATGAGGAGGTATGGCTTCTACATCTAACACACATAGTGATGAGGAGGTATGGCTTCTACATCTAACACACATAGTGATGAGGAAGTATGCCTTCTACATCTAACACACATAGTGATGAGGAGGTATGGCTACTACATCTAACACACATAGTGATGAGGAGGTATGGCTTCCACACATCTAACACACATAGTGATGAGGAAGTATGGCTTCTACATCTAACACACATAGTGACGAGGAAGTATGGCTTCTACATCTAACACACATAGTGATGAGGAGGTATGGCTTCCACACATCTAACACACATAGTGATGAGGAAGTATGGCTTCCACACATCTAACACACATAGTTATGAGGAAGTATGCCTTCTACATCTAACACACATAGTGATGAGGAAGTATGGCTTCCACATCTAACACACATAGTGATGAGGAAGTATGCCTTCTACATCTAACACACATAGTGATGAGGAAGTATGCCTTCTACATCTAACACACATAGTTATGAGGAAGTATGGCTTCTACATCTAACACACATATTGATGAGGAAGTATGGCTTCCACATCTAACACACATAGTGATGAGGAAGTATGGCTTCTACATCTAACACACATAGTGATGAGGAAGTATGGCTTCCACATCTAACACACATAGTGATGAGGAAGTATGGCATCTACATCTAACACACATAATGATGAGGAAGTATGGCTTCTATATCTAACACACATAGTGATGAGGAAGTATGGCTTCTACATCTAACACACATAGAGATGAGGAAGTATGGCTTCTACATCTAACGCACATAGAGATTAGGAGGTATGGCTTCTACATCTAACACACATAGTGAGGAGGAGGTATGGCTTCTACATCTAACACGCATAGTGATGAGGAGGTATGGCTTCTACATCTAACACACATAGTGATGCGGAGGTATGGCTTCCACACATCTAACACACATAGTGATGAGGAGGTATGCCTTCTACATCTAATACACATAGTGATGATGAAGTATGGCTTCTACATCTAACACACATAGTTATGAGGAAGTATGGCTTCTACATCTAACACACATAGGGATGAGGAAGTATGGCTTCTACATCTAACACACATAGAGATGAGGAGGTATGGCTTCTACATCTAACACACATAGTGATAAGGAAGTATGGCCTCTACATCTAACACACATAGTGATGAGGAAGTATGGCTTCCACACATCTAACACACATAGTGATGAGGAAGTATGGCTTCTACATCTAACACACATAGTGATGAGGAAGTATGGCTTCTACATCTAACATACATAGTGATGAGGAAGTATGGCTTCTACATCTAACAGACATAGTGATGAGGAGGTATGGCTTCTACGTCTAACACACATAGTGATGAGGAGGTATGGCTTCTACATCTAACACACATAGTGATGAGGAGGTATGGCTTCTACATCTAACACACATAGTGATGAGGAGGTATGGCTTCTACATCTAACACACATAGTGATGCGGAGGTATGGCTTCCACACATCTAACACACATAGTGATGAGGAAGTATGCCTTCTACATCTAATACACATAGTGATGATGAAGTATGGCTTCTACATCTAACACACATAGTTATGAGGAAGTATGGCTTCTACATCTAACACACATAGGGATGAGGAAGTATGGCTTCTACATCTAACACACATAGAGATGAGGAGGTATGGCTTCTACATCTAACACACATAGTGGTGAGGAAGTATGGCTTCCACATCTAACACACATAGTGATGCGGAGGTATGGCTTCTACATCTAACACACATAGTGATGAGGAAGTATGGCTTCTACATCTAACACACATAGGGATGAGGAAGTATGGCTTCTACATCTAACAGACATAGTGATGAGGAGGTATGGCTTCTACATCTAACACACATAGTGATGAGGAGGTATGGCTTCTACATCTAACACACATAGTGATGAGGAGGTATGGCTTCTACATCTAACACACATAGTGATGAGGAGGTATGGCTTCCACGTGATCATTTAATTGAGACTAATTGCTACTGCTATTGCTACCTGAGTTGTAACCCTTTATACAAGTCATATCATATAAAGGTTTTTTTAAATTCCATTTGAGTCCAACATTTCTGAGTACAGGCTTAATTTATACAGTTGACTGGTGGTCTGTGGACTGACTCAAAATGTCCTGTTGAACCAAAATACTGAGTGTTGCTGGGTGAAGTGACTATATTGTGTGTACAAAACATTAGGAACAAACTGACCAGGTGAAAGCTATGATCGCTTATTGATGTCCCCTTTTAAATCCACTTCAATCAGTGTAGATGAAGGGGAGGAGACAGGTTAAAGGAGGATTTTTAAGCCTTGAGACAATTGAGACATGGATTGTGTATGTCTGCCATTCAGATGGTGAATGGGCAAGACAGAAGATGAAAGTGCCTTTGAACACGGTGTGGTAGTAAGAGCCAGGCACACTGGTTTGTGTTAAGAACTGCAACGCTGCTGGGGTTTTTCACACTCAACAGTTTTCCGTGTGTATCAGGAATGGTCAACCACCCAAAGGACATCAAGCCAACGGCAGGCCAGTGGTGGAAAACGGGTCATTGATGAAAGAGGACAAAGGAGGCTGACATGAATTGTGCAGAGCAACAGACGGGCTACAGTTAGTCAACTGACAGTCCAGTACAACATTGGTGCCCAAAGACCCATAAAATAATGCGTAATTCATCGAACCTTGACACGAATAGGGGTATGGCAGCCGACGATCTTACAGAGTTCCACTTCTTTCAACAAAGTAAAAAATAAACTGGGATTGCAGTGGTCTAAGGAACGAAAACACTGGACACTGGAGAATTGGAAAAACATTGCCTCATCTGATGAATCCCGGTTCCTGCTGTTTCACACGGATGGGAGAACTAGTGTATGGAGAAAACCAAATGAGTACATGCATCCACCATGCTGCTTGTCAACATTGCAGTGTGATGGTGTGTGGTATGTTTTCATTACACATTGGGCCCTTTGATAAAAGTGGAGGAACGTTTGAATGCTACAGGACATCTGAACATCATTGCCAATCAGGTGCATCACTTCATGGCAGCAGTGTATCCATCTGCAAATATATTTTTTTCAGCAGGATAAAGCCCCATGCCACAAGGCTAGGATTGTCCAGGAATGGTTCCACGAACATGACAGTGAATTCAGCTTACTGCAGTGGCCTGCCCAGTCACCAGATCTCAATCCAATTGAGAGTCGGTGGGATGAGATGGAACGAGCTATTTGAAATAGTGATTGACTACCAGCCTACCTGGCACAACTGTGGGACGCTTTGGAGTCAACATGGGCCAGCATCTCTGTGGAATGCTTTATACACCTTGTAGAGTCCATGCCCGGACGAATTGATAATGTTCTGAGGGCAAAAGGGGGTGCAACTCAATATTAGAAAGGTGTTCCTAATGTTTAGTCCACTCAGTGTTTATGATGGCTCACACATATTAGAAAGGTGTTCCTAATGTTTTGTCCACTCAGTGTTTATGATGGCTCACACATATTAGAAAGGTGTTCCTAATGTTTTGTCCACTCTGTGTTTATGATGGCTCACACATTTTATCATACATTCATCTAACCTGTTGTCTGCAGACAGATCAGAAGTCCTGAGAGCCCTTCTCCATGTGTGGGCTGGGCATCAGACAGTCTAATTGGTGTAACTCTCTATCTCTCTCTCTTCAGTGTGTGGGCTGGGCATCAGACAGTGGTTCCTCAGACGTAGCCCCATTAACTGCCCCCATCTCATCTCTCCTCAGACACGTAGCCCCATTAACTGCCCCCATTTCATCTCTCCTCAGACGTAGCCCATTAACTGCCCCCATCTCATCTCTCCTCAGACACGTAGCCCCATTAACTGCCCCCCCTGTGGTTGAATTGTAATCATGTCTAGCTTGAAAGCTGTATGAATACAGTACTATGGTGACCCACGCTTGCTTCAGAGAAGATCTCAAAGGCCCTACCTGTGATTTTACTTTACATAGCCTACCTGTGATTTTACTTTACATAGCCTACCTGTGATTTTACTTTACATAGCCTACCTGTGATATTACTTTACATAGCCTACCTGTCATTTTACTTTATTTTGTCTACCTGTCATTTTACTTTACATATCCTACCTGTGATTTTACTTTACATAGCCTACCTGTCATTTTACTTTATTTTGTCTACCTGTCATTTTACTTTACATAGCCTTCCTGTCATTTTACTTTACATAGCCTTCCTGTCATTTTACTTTACATAGCCTACCTGTCATTTTACTTTATTTTGTCTACCTGTCATTTTACTTTACATATCCTACCTGTCATTTTACTTTACATAGCCTTCCTGTTATTTTACTTTACATAGTCTACCTGTCATTTTACTTTATATTGTCTACCTGTCATTTTACTTTATATTGTCTACCTGTCATTTTACTTTACATAGCCTACAGGTAAAAAAAATATTTATAAATAGGATAAGAAGTAAGAAACTAACAATTGACCATCAGGTTTCACTGTCGAACCAACTGTGTAGTTGCAGTAAAGATAGTAGTGATCACTAAATTGAGTTCAATCAAATAAATGGGACAGGTTTGCATGAATAATACACCTCTAAAGAAAGCTGACAAACTAGCTAGCTAACGTTAGCTACAAACGCTAGCAAGATGCTAGCTACTCCACTGACTGTTAGCTAGCTAACGTTAGCTACAAACGCTAGCAAGGTGCTAGCTACTCCACTGACTGTTAGCTAGCTAACGTTAGCTACAAACGCTAGCAAGGTGCTAGCTACTCCACTGACTGAAGTTCGCTAGCTAGCCACCAAACTAGCAACTGTTTGGACCGTTTTTCTACCGTTTGGGTGTCAATATATCGCAGCAAAGGTTGCTAGATGTAGATGTCCTAGCTCAGCCTTTCTTATAGTATGGGTCGCGACCCAAAGTTGGTCGCGGACCTGTTTATGATGGGTCGCGATGTGTAAGAGTAAATGTATAATTATCCCATTAATTACTTGGATTAGATTTTTTTCTTCAGTTTTCTTGATGATCACTACGCGACCCACACGCTGCAGCGCTGTCATTCAGCAGCAGATGTGCTGTCAGCCAATGACTTGTCATCCCCACTCGCCATCACTCACCACTGTCATCAAATGGAGTCAAGCTAGCAACAAGTTCTGACTGAACTCAATCGTCATGAAACGGAGGAGTAGGGTTGATCCGAGCGTTCTGACCTCACAACCGCAGTCAAGCAACCAAGCTACCTGGCTAACGTGCTAGCTACTTCCAGACACATAATGACAGAACACCTCACTGACCATTTAACTCCCCCTAGCAGAGATGGTTAGGCTGTTTTCATGTTATCCAGAGCTGGTTAGGCTGTTTTCATGTTATACAGAGCTGGTTAGGCTGTTTTCATGTTGTCCAGAGCTGGTTAGGCTGTTTTCATGTTATATAGAGCTGGTTAGACTGTTTTCATGTTATCCAGAGCTGGTTAGGCTGTTTTCATGTTATCCAGAGCTGGTTAGACTGTTTTCATGTTATATAGAGCTGGTTTGGCTGTTTTCATGTTATACAGAGCTGGTTAGACTGTTTTCATGTTATCCAGAGCTGGTTAGGCTGTTTTCATGTTGTCCAGAGCTGGTTAGGCTGTTTTCATGTTATATAGAGCTGGTTAGACTGTTTTCATGTTATCCAGAGCTGGTTAGGCTGTTTTCATGTTATCCAGAGCTGGTTAGGCTGTTTTTATGATATCCAGAGCTGGTTAGGCTGTTTTCATTTTATCCAGAGCTGGTTAGGCTGTTTTCATGATATGCAGAGCTGGTTAAGCTGTTTTAATGTTATATAGAGCTGGCTAGGCTGTTTTCATGTTATCCAGAGCTGGTTAAGCTGTTTTAATGTTATATAGAGCTGGTTAGGCTGTTTTCATGTTATCCAGAGCTGGTTAGACTGTTTTCATGTTATGTAGAGCATAATTTGTTATATCACTCACAAGGTTGATGTGGTTCAATTCAGCCATGATGTGCCAATGATGTCTAATTAACCGTGCCATCAGTAGACATACAGAGAAATAGCCCTGCAGCTCTGGTTGGTGATAACTAGACTAGATGATATTTTATTTATTTTATTTTACTCCACCTTTATTTAACCAGGTAGGCTAGTTGAGAACAAGTTCTCATTTTCAACTGCGACCTGGCCAAGACAAAGCAAAGCAGTGCAACACAAACAACAACACAGAGTTACACATGGAATAAACAAACATACAGTCAATAATACAATAGAAAAAGTCTATATACAGTGTGTGCAAATGAGGTAAGATAAGGGAGGTAAGGCAACAATTTAGTAATTAACACTGGAGTGATAGATGTGCAGAAGATGAGTGTGCAAGTAGAGATACTGGGGTGGAAAAGAGGAAAATAAATAAATAAATAACAATATGGGGATGAGGTAGTTGGATGGGCTGTGTATAGGTGCAGTGATCTGTGAGTATAGGTGATAGGAATGGCCCTGCAGCTCTGGTTGGTGATAACTAGACTGTATGATATGTGTCACATGAGTCGTACCACATAATTAGGAATTAGAATACTTTTAAAATGACCTCTATTTGTCAAACTGCAGTATTCAAGAAGTGTGTTTTCATCCTCTCCAGCACTTATCCCCTAGGACTTGATCAGAAGTTAGAGTTTGTCGAGGTTATACTGGGAGAGAAGGACATATGAGATACGTTTATATACTGCGTTGTCGAGAAGGAACCTGCAACCTGTAAGCGTTCCGTTGGACAGTGTATAACGTGTGTATCCTGTACATATGACCTATACGGCGGCAGGTTAGAGTGTTGTACTTGTAACCGGAAGGTTGCAAGTTCGAATCCCCGAGCTGACAAGGTAGAAATCTGTCGTTCTGCCCACCTGAACAAGGCACTTAAACCCACTGTTCCCCGGGCGCCGAAGACGTGATTGTTGATTAAGGCAGCCCCCCCTCCTGCACCTCTCTGATTCAGAGGGTTAAATGCGGAAGACACATTTCAGTTGAAGGCATTCAGTTGTACAACTGACTGGGTATACCCCCTTTCCCTTTCCTATACAACTTAGAACAGTAGTTAGATGAGCCACCAAATCGCCACAGGTAGATGGCAGCATTGCTCCATGGTTTTCTTCACTTGGTTTGAATAAGTCTCTTTCCCTCGCTCTAAATTCAATTTCAATTTACAGGCTTTACTGGCATGGTAAACATATGATAACATTGCCAAAGCAAGTTAAGTAGATAATAAACAAAAGTGGAATAAACAATAAAAAAAACAGTAAACAGTAAACATTACACACACAGAAGTTTGAAAAGAATAAAGACATTTAAAATGTCATATTATGTCTATATACGGTGTTGTAATGATGTGCAAATAGATAAAGTACAAAAGGGAAAATAAATAAACATAAATGTAGGTTGTGTTTACGATGGTGTTTGTTCTTCATTGGTTGCCCTTTTCCTGTGGGAACAGGTCACACATCTTGCTGCTGTGATGGTACACTGTGGTACTTCACCCAATAGATATGGGAGTTTATCAAGATTGGGTTTGTTTTCGAATTCTTTGTGGGTCTGTGTAATCTGAGGGAAATATGTGTCTCTAATATGGTCATACATTTGGCAGGAGGTTAGGAAGTGCAGCTCAGTTTCCACCGCATTTTGTGGGCAGTGTGCACAAAGCCTGTCTTCTCTTGAGAGCCAGATCTGCCTACGGTGGCCTTTCTCAATAGCAAGTCTATGCTCACTGAGTCTGTACATAGTCAAAGCTTTCCTTAAGTTTTGGTCAATCACAGTGGTCAGGTATTCTGCCACTGTGTACTCTCTGTTTAGGGCCAAATAGCATTCTAGTTTGCTCAGTATTTTTGTTAATTCTTTCCAATGTGTCAAGTAATTATCTTTTTGTTTTCTCATGATTTGGTTGGGTCTAATTGTGTTGCTGTCCTAGGGCTCTGTGGGGTCGGTTTGTGTTTGTGAACAGAGCCCCAGGACCAGCTTGCTTAGGGGACTCTTCTCCAGATTCATCTCTCTGTAGGTGATGGCTTTGTTATGGAAGGTTTGGGAATCGCTACCTTTTAGGTGGTTGTAGAATTTAATGGCTCTTTTCTAGATTTTGATAATTAGCGGGTATCGGCCTAATTCCGCTAATTATTTGGTGTTTTTACGTTGTACACTGCATGCAGAGTCTCAATTTGGTGTTTGTCACATTTTGTGAATTCTTGGTTGGTGAGCGACACCCCAGACCTCACAACCATAAAGGGCAATGTGTTCTACAACTGATTCAAATATTTTTTGCCAGCTCCTAATTGCTATGTCAGAAATATGTTCCTTTTGATGGCATAGAAGGCCCTTCTTGCCTTGTCACTCAGATCGTTCACAGGAAGTTACCTGTGGCTCTGATGTTTAGGCCGAGGAATGTATCGTTTCTTGTGTTCTCTAGGGCAACGGTGTTTTCTCTCTCTCTCTCTCTCTCTCTCTCTCTCTCTCTCTCTGATTGTACAATATCATACATTCTGGTCATAATTGTATTTTATTGTTCAGAGGGGAGCATTACAAAAGCAGCTTTCCCTGTAATAATTTGGAAGCTTGGAACCTTAACTACAGCAAAACAACTATTCTTCCCAGATGCTGGAGACTGAGGCCTGACTTCTGGGCCTAGCTAGCCATTTTATCTTAGAGACACACGTTCATGCCTTCGTAGCACTGACCGGACAGGCTCTCCTCTTTTCTATCTCCCTGTCTCTCTGCCCCAAATATGTATTACTTAGAGAGTCCTTATTCCCCCAAATTCACAATGAAAATGTTTAATATTTTTACGGAACAATCAAACAAAAAGAAACGTTATATACTTTTGGGGAAAAGTCTGATGTTATAGAGTTGGCAGCACAGTATGTCACAGCTTGTCCCAAGTTAAGGGAAGAAACATTAAATGTAAGATATACACTTATACACTTACTGTATAAACTTCCTTCATACTGGACACAGAGAAAAAAAAATGGTATGGACAAGTTCATCAGACTTAAATGGCCTCTGTCAAAATCCCACAAAACGTTGCATTGCGCTAAATAGCACTTCAACTGAAATGACATTAGCAGTAATGGCTGCACAAAATGAACTGTGTGCAAACCACCCGCCCTTACATTATGAAGTAGCTGGGCTTGGTCTGGGCTCGCCCATGTTGGGCTTGGTGTGGGCTGGCCCGTGTTTGGCTTGGTGTGGGCTGGCCCCAGTGGAGGCTGCTGAGGGGAGGACTGCTCATAATAATGGCTGGTATGGAGTGAATGGAATGGCATCAAACATATTCCGGACATTATTATGAGTCATCCTCCACCCAGCAGCCTCCACTGGCTGGCCCGTGTCGGGCTGGTGTGGGATAGGTGTAGGCCAACCTGTGTCGGTCTGGTGTGGGATTGGTGTCGGCTAGCCTATGTTGGGCTTGGTGTGTGGCTAGATTGTTTTGGGCTTGTTATGGGCTAGTCTGTGTTGGGCTAATATGGGTTTGATGTGGGCCACGTGTGGTTAACAACCACATGGGGCCAATGTGGTCATCTAGGCTGGATTGTTGGTTTGCTTACGGTCAGGGTTGGGATCAATTCTAATTCAATTCAATCAATTCAGGACGCAAACTGAAATTCCAATTTGAAATCCAAATGTTTATCATAGAAAAGCATTGAGAAAAATGTGAATTGAAGTTGGAATATCCTTTCACTTCCTGAATTTACTAAATTGATATGGAATTGACACCGACCCTGGTTACAGTGCATTATGCATTCCCTGTTTCATTACCTTCAGTTGACCGTTTTTCCCACTGTGTCGTGTGTTAGAGGTCACGCACTCTTCGTGAAGCAAACAGATGTTAGACATGGCTCGAGAATTGCAACTCCCCCTTGGTAAATCCTGATGAAGCCTGATGAATGCTGATGATGTTGGTTGACAGATACATGCTGTTTTATGACTGGGGTACAGATAAAGGCCAAGGTGGTTGGAGGCTTCTCCACTACAGACTCAAGGTGGTTGGAGACTCCAGTAAAATAAAGAGTGCAGATACAGGCCAATATGCTTGGAGGCCATAGAAAGAAGCTGGAGAATACAGGTACAAGGTGGTTGGAGGCTTCTCCAATAGAGGTACAACGTGGTTGGAGGCTTCTCCAGTTCAGATACCAGGTGGTTGGAGGCTTCTCCAGTTCAGATACCAGGTGTTAGGAGGCTTCTCCAATACAGATACAAGGTGGTTGGAGGCTTCTCCAGTCCAGATACCAGGTGGTTGGAGGCTTCTCCAATACAGATACAAGGCGGTTGGATGCTTCTCCAAAGGTGGTTGGAGGCTTTTCCAATACAGATACAAGGTGGTTGGATGCTTCTCCAATACAGATACCAGGTGGTTGGAGGCTTCTCCAGTCCAGATACCAGGTGGTTGGAGGCTTCTCCAATACAGATACAAGGTGGTTGGAGGCTTCTCCAATACAGATACAAGGTGGTTGGATGCTTCTCCAATACAGATACAAGGTGGTTGGATGCTTCTCCAATACAGATACCAGGTGGTTGGAGGCTTCTCCAATACAGATACCAGGTGGTTGGAGGCTTCTCCAATACAAATACAAGGTGGTTGGAGGCTTCTCCAATACAGATACAAGGTGGTTGGATGCTTCTCCAAAGGTGGTTGGATGCTTCTCCAATACAGATACAAGGTGGTTGGATGCTTCTCCAGTACAGACACAAGGTGGTTGGATGCTTCTCCAATACAGATACCAGGTGGTTGGAGGCTTCTCCAGGCCAGATACCAGGTGGTTGGAGGCTTCTCCAATACAGATACAAGGTGGTTGGAGGCTTCTCCAATACAGATACAAGGTGGTTGGATGCTTCTCCAATACAGATACAAGGTGGTTGGATGCTTCTCCAATACAGATACCAGGTGGTTGGAGGCTTCTCCAATACAGATACCAGGTGGTTGGAGGCTTCTCCAATACAGATACAAGGTGGTTGGAGGCTTCTCCAATACAGATACAAGGTGGTTGGATGCTTCTCCAATACAGATACAAGGCGTTTGGACGCTTCTCCAATACAGATACAAGGCGGTTGGATGCTTCTCCAAAGGTGGTTGGATGCTTCTCCAATACAGATACAAGGTGGTTGGATGCTTCTCCAGTACAGACACAAGGTGGTTGGAGGCTTCTCCAGTACAGCCACAAGGTGTTTTGAGCCTACTCCAATACAGATACAAGGTGTTTGGTGACTAAAGCGCAGATATAGCAGGCTGGTCTCTAGCTTTTGATACGAGCCAACTCATGACGATCTGAAAAACTGTTAGTGCACCTTGACTAATCTGTTCGGGGTAGATGACCCTCAGATGTTACACTGCTGCTGCTGCTTCTTTAACCTGTACTTGGCAGAGAACATATTCTACTGTAAATAGTGATTGTGACTATAGTGAAGAGCAGAGTGCAGACATAACAAGGTGTTTGGATGCTGTAGCATAGATACATGCCAACTGATTAACTGATCTGAAATAGTTATTACTTACAAATTTGAAATTTTCTGCTTTTCAGAAATGGCAGTTGATCATGTTTTTGCTGACTGTGTGGCCTCAAATTATCCTTGTATTCCTGAATAATTATTCCCGTTTCAAAAACACTTTTGCATTTTTTGTGTAGCAAATCCCACCACAGGATGGCATGTGGAAGACCTGGGTTTCACCATTGAGGAAGTACTAAGTTGATCAGCCATTGGCCTTTTGAGCCATACAGCGAGTTACTGATGCATTCTCATTGAACATCATAATTAGCTTCATAATGACTGGGCTATTTCACCAATCTCCAGCTTGCAGCTGCAGAAAGACATTTTAAAGACGGAGAATGGGGAGGAGAGAGAGAAAGAAAGAGAGCGAGCGAGAGAGAGAGAGACAGAGAGTAAAAGGGAAAGAGAGGATATCATATCACAGCCCCACCAGGAAGCAGGAGAACAAGTGAAAACAGGATAATAACTCCACCAGGAAGCAGGAGAACAGGTGAAAACAGGATAATAACTCCACCAGGAAGCAGCAGAACAGGTGAAAACAGGATAATAACTCCACCAGGAAGCAGCAGAACAGGTGAAAACAGGATAAAAACTCCACCAGGAAGCAGGAGGATAAATGATAAAAATGATAACAGCCCGACCAGGAAGCAGGAGGACAGGTAAAAACAGGATAATAACCCCACTAGGAAGCCGCACCTGCTGTCTCGACCTCTGAATGCTCGGCTATGAAAAGCCAACTGACATTTACTCCTGAGGTACTGACCTGTTGCACCCTCTACAACCACTGATTATTATTTGACCCTGCTGGTTATCTATGGATGTTTAAACATCTTGAAGAGCAAGTTGGCATTAAATGGCAATGTACTGTTATAATCTCCACCCGGCACAGCCAGAAGAGGACTGGCCACCCCTCAGAGACTGGTTCCTCTCTAGGTTTCTATGTCACGATCTTCATGCGGGACAGACCAAGGCGCAGCGATGCTTCCAGTATGCATATTTTATTTATACAACGTAACTGGGGAAAATAACAAAACAAACGAACGATCGTAACAAAGGAACGTAAAATAGAATAAACACTTATGCTACGAACCCAAACAATAACCCACAAAATCCTAGTGCAAACCACAAACCTATATATGGTTCCCAATTAGAGGTAACGACACTCAGCTGCCTCTAATTGGGAACCATTAACCCAACATAGAAATAGCACACCTAGAACCAAAAAACCCTACACCAAAAACGAAACTAAACACGCCAGCCTGTAAACTCAGGCCTGGACGTGACAGTACCCCCCCCCCCCCAAGGTGGCGGCTCCGGCCGTGCTGGCCCGAGGTCACGCACCGGAGGACTGGGACTCTGGTGCGGGGAGCAGGAACGGGCCGTGTTGGACTCACGATGCGCACTGGGACTCTGGTGCGGGGAGCAGGAATGGGCCGTGTTGGACTCACGATGCGCACTGGAACTCTGGTGCGGGGAGCAGGAACGGGCCGTGTTGGACTCACGATACGCACTGGAACTCTGGTGCGGGGAGCAGGAACGGGCCGTGTTGGACTCACGATGTGCACTGGGACTCTGGTGCAGGGAGCAGGAACGGGCCGTAATGGACTCACGACGCTCACAGGGATCCTGGAGTGTGGTACAGGGAGCAGGGACAGGACGTGCTGGGCTCTCTATGCGCACATGGGGCCTGGTGCGCGGAGCAGGGACAGGACGTGCTGGGCTCTCTATGCGCACATGGGGCCTGGTGCGCGGAGCAGGGACAGGACGTGCTGGGCTCTCTATTCGTACAGGGGGCCTGATGCGTGGAGCAGGGACAGGACGTGCTGGACCCACGACGTGCACAGGGATCCTGGTGCGTGGTACAGGGACAGTACATTCTGGGCCCACGTAGCGCACATGGATCCTGGAGCGTGGAGCAGGGACAGTACATGCTGGGCCCACGACGCGCACAGGGATCCTGGAGCGTGGAGCAGGGACAGGACGTGCTGGGCTCTCTATGCGCACATGGGGCCTGGTGCGCGGAGCAGTGACAGGACGTGCTGGGCTCTCTATGCGCACATGGGGCCTGATGCGTGGAGCAGGGACAGGACGTGCTGGACCCACGGCGCGCACAGGAGACCTGGATCGCAGAGCCGGCACCATCCTACCAGACTGCACACTCACCCTAGCCTCACAGATGAGGGAAGCTGGAATGTCGCGCACCGGGCTGTGGGCACGAACCGGAGACACCGCACGCAGAGCCGGCGCAGGATATCCTGGCCCGAAGAGGCGCACCGGAGACCAGGAGCGCTGAGCCAACACCCTCTTTCCTGGCTGCCAACTCCCCCTAGCACGACAGATGCGAGGAGCTGGCAAGTCGCGCACCGAGCTGTGAACACGCACTGGAGACACCATAACACGGTGTCTTACCAGTGCGACGCTCCCTCCGGAAAGCGCGAGGAGTTGGCTCAGGTCTCCAACCTGCACCAGTCAACCTCCCCATGTGCCCCCAAATTGTTTTTGGGGCTGCCTCTCGGGTTTCCTCGCCAGGCGTGTTCCAGAATACTTCTCCCGATCGGGTGTCCATACTCCATATCGCTCCTCATAGAACCGCCGCTCAGCCTTCGCTGCCTCTAGCTCCTCCTTAGGACGGCGATACTCCCCCGGCTGGGTCCAGGGTCCCTCTCCAGCCAATATCTCCTCCCATGTCCAGGACGCCTTGTTCTCTCGCTGCTTGGTCCTGTATTGGTGGGTTATTCTGTCACGATCTTCATGCGGGACAGACCAAGGCGCAGCGATGCTTCCAGTATACATATTTTATTTATACAACATAACTGGGGAAAATAACAAAACAAACGAACGAACGATCGTAACAAAGGAACGTAAAATAGAATAAACACTTATGCTACGAACCCAAACAATAACCCACAAAACCCTAGTGCAAACCACAAACATATATATGGTTCCCAATTAGAGGTAACGACACTCAGCTGCCTCTAATTGGGAACCATTAACCCAACATAGAAATAGCACACCTAGAACCAAAAAACCCTACACCAAAAACTAAACTAAACACGCCAGCCTGTAAACTCAGGCCTGGACGTGACATTCTACCTAGGTTCCTGCCTTTCTAGGAAGTTTTTCCTAGCATCCTTGCTTGCTGTTTGGGGTTTTAGGCTGGGTTTCTGTATAGCACATTGTGACACCTGCTTATGTAAAAACGGCTTTAAAAAAGTAATTTGATTGATTGATTTGATTGATAATCCCCCCTGAGGAAGCAGCAGAACAGGTGAAAACAGGGAAAGGTGCTACTGTAGATGTAACACCTGCTGAGACAATGTTCATACATCTCAATATCACACTTTTCTTTCTGGAAAGTTGCGAAACATATTTATATTAGAGATAGATAGGTATGTAGGTAGGTAGGTAGGTAGATCATGCCGGAATCTGAAAAGAAGGAACAAAACTGAACTTCATATACAAGTGCATTCACAAACATGAATCATTGGATCAAAGAGGATATCAAGTCCTTGAAAGATTGCCATCATCCTCTCGTTTCTCTCTTTTAAATGGCTTCATATAAAGTGGTTCATTAAAGGAAAAAGCAGCAGTTCTGTTCTGTTTCACAGCAGGTAGCCTATCGAAGGAGTGTATCCAGCTCCTGTGGTTAATAATTGTATACAGAGTGAAAAATATAAACGCAACATAAAGTGTTGGTCCCATGTTTCATGAGCTGAAATAAAAGATCCCAGAAGTGTCACATATGCAAATGTTGTGCACAAATGTGTTTACATCCCTGTTAGTGAGGGCTTTTTCTTTGCCAAGATAATCCATCCACCTGACAGGTGTGGCATATCAAGAAGCTGATTAAACAGCATGATCATTACACAGGTGCACCTTGTGCTGGGGACAATAAAAGGCCACTCTAAAATGTGCAGTTCTGTCACACAACACAACGCCACAGATGTCTCAAGTTGAGGGAGAGCGTGTAATTGGCATGCTGACTGCAGGAGAGTCCACCAGAGCTGTTACCAGAGAATTTAATGTTAACTTCTTAGGGAGCGGCAGCTGAGGTGTCGGTTTTGGAGAGTCTGGCGTTCCCAAAGTAAAAAGGCCTGCCACTCAGGCCCAAAAACTAGGATATGCACATAATCAGTACTATTGGATAGGAACCACTCTGAAGAATGGATATAGCAGGCGAAAACCCGACGGAATTTCTGTCCTGCAAAAAGTGTTTTTGACACATTGCCTCATTTTGAACCGCTTCCTATTGAAAACAGCTACATATAGGAGTAAGATTGCAGTACCTATTGCTTTGAATTTGGTGCCTTACATTTCACCGGGTAATGTCGGGAGTGGGGCGCTAGTGCGCCGTTTCTCCCTAAGTAGTTAAAGAGCTTAAAATTCCAGAAAATTATGTAATGGCTTTAGAAGCTTCTGATAGGCTCATTGACATCATTTTAGTCAATTGGAGGTGTACCTGTGGATGTATTTCAAGGCCTTCCTTCAAACGCAGTGCCTATTTGCTTGACATCATTGGAAAATCTAAAGATATCAGCCTTAGAAAGACCTCCAAATGTCTGGTTCATCCTTGGGAGAAATTTCCAAATGCCTGAAGGTACCACGTTCAATTGTACACACAATAGTACCCAAATATAAACACCATGGGACCACGCAGCCTTCACATCGCTCAGGAAGGTGACGCGTTCTATCTCCTATAGATGAATGTACTTTGGTGCGAAAAGTGCAAATCAATCCCAGAACAACAGTAAAGGACCTTGTGAAGATGCTGGAGGAAACAGGTACAACAGTATCTATATCCACAGTAAAATGTAAAAATAAATCTATATTCCTCAAACGATTCCTATATCAACATAACCTGAAAGGCCGCTCAGCAAGGAAGAAGCTACTGCTCCAAAACCTCCATAAAAAAGCCAGACTACGGTTTGCAACTGCACATGGGGACAAAGATCATACTTTTTGGAGAAATGTCCTATGGTCTGATGAAACAAATATAGAACTGTTTGGCCATAATGACCATTGTTATGTTTGGAGGAAAAAAGGGGGAGGCTTGCAAGCCAAAGAACACCATCCCAACCGTGAAGCATGGGGTGGCAGCATTATGTTGTGGGGGTGCTTTGCTGCAGGAGGGACTGGTGCACTTCACAAAATAGATGGCATCATGAGGAGGAAAATTATGTGGATATATTGAAGCAACATCTCAAGACATCAGCCAGGAAGTTAGATCGCAAATGGGTCTTCCAAATACTATTATTCTGACATTTCACATTCTTAAAATAAAGTGGTGATCCTAACTGACCTAAGACAGGGAATTTTTACTAGGATTAAATGTCAGGAATTGTGAAAAGCTGAGTTTAAATGTATTTGGGTAAGGTGTATGTAAACTTCCGACTTCAAGTGTATATACTGTATACTGTAACATTGCTTGTCCTAATGTTTATATATTTCTTAATTCCATTCTTTTACTTTTAGAATTGTGTACATTGTTGTGAATTGTTAGATACTACTGCACTGCTGGAGGTAGTAACACAAGCATTTCGCTACACCCGCAATAACATCTGAAAAAATGTGTATGTGACCAATAACATTTTATTTGGACAGAGTATAGCTTTTATTGTTGGCGAGATAAATAAAGAAAAACTGTTGGAGAATGTAATAAACCAATAAGGCCACCCCAATGGGAGGGACACTCATAACAATCACCCATAGGTGTTGTTCACTATACAGAGAATATGGGGCCCATGAAAAAAATATATAGGTGGCGATAAAGAACAAAAAACATTGATTTTAAAAGAAAAGACTGCAGAAAAAAAATTCAGGTGAATCAGCTCAAGACATTCTCAGTTCTATGCCCCACCACCTATAGTCCTCATTCCTTTCCATCCAGGAGTTTGTGAAACAACATATTTCGTCATCAGACACACGTTTGGGCACTACCTTTAAAGATCCACCTCTCTTTTCATATAAAAGAGGCATTAAGGGGTGTCTCGTTAAATCTGACCACTTACCCCCACACCAGGAAGCTTTCCACTGTGCTCAGTGAAGTACTCTGACCAAATCTGACTGCTGGTCCCACCTGCATACAGTGACATGTTATCCTATCAGGCAAAAAGGATTACACGTATTTCCCCCAATGTCATCTATATGCTCACCTGTTCACGTGGTCTGAGATATATGGGGGAAAACACTCTGTTCACCAGGTAGCCTTATTTACAGGGTGATTTATTATGAGTGATTAATCTATCACACTGATGAAGCCGTTTGTCCTTAATGGAATAAACCTGATCATTTATTAGTGTGAGCGGACCATACCTTTCTTCTTCGTTATCGTGTCGATGCACCACAAACCTCCCTCCAAGTAAGTCAGTGCGCAGCATTTTTCTCATATTTTAATAATTATACATAACTACTTTTTATTCTATGTTTCGTTTTATTTTTTTGTATTTTTTTTTTCTCCCCAATTTTGATCTTGTTTCATCGCTGCAACTCCCCAATGGGCTCGACGTTGGGTCGAGTCCTGCGTCCTCCGAAAACACGACCCGCCAAACCGCAGATCAGCCCACCACAAGGAGTTGCTAGAGCGCGATGAGCCAAGTAAATATCCCCCCGGCCAAACCCTCCCCTAACCCGGACAACGCTGGACCGATTGGGAGTCCCATAGGGCGGAGCACAATCACAACCGGTTGTGATACAGCCTGGGATCGAACCAAGGTCCGTAGTGACGCACGGCTCTAGCACTTCGATGCAATGAAAAAGAAAAGAGAATGAAATCCCTGTGGGCAACTATAAACTCTAAAGCCATATCTATTGGCTTGCTTTAAGTTTGGGATACTCACAAGGTAGGGAAACGTAGCCAAGAAGTGTATTCATTGTTCAAAGCTTGAGCAGAACAGAAAGTTCAATTAGATAGTCAGTCGTTCATTTTAAAGCTAGGAAATGAAAATCACTGCTACTGCCTTGGGGGTAACACTGTCTCCTCTCTCTACTGTGTACCTGACACACTTGTGATAACTTCTTGGCATCATTAAATAGCCACTGAAAAATAGACTTCGCAGCCATTAACTGCCTTCCAAATGGCACCATATTCCCTATACAGTGCACTACTTTTGACCTATGTCCTATGGGGCCTGGTCAAAAGTAGTGCACTATTTAGGGAATATGGTGCCATTTGGGACACAGGCCTTACAGAAAATTCATCACGGCCATATTATCTCTTTGAAATAATGTGTGCTTGGAATTTCAAAAATCTTTGTAAGTTCCTCTGGCTATCTTGGTAGTGCTGATTCTGTTCATTCTGTTCCTGTTGTTAGAATCCTCTAACACATTTATAGACTTAAAGGTCCAGTGCAGTCAAATCATTTTTCATGTCTTTTATTCACATTTCCACACTATGACATTGTAATAATACTGTGAAATTTGTGAAAATTATGAGTATACCCTTGTAGTCAGTGTGAGAGCTGTTTGAAAAGGCCGATGAAAATCTCAGCCTGTTTTAGATGGGATGGAGTTTTGGAACTTGACACTGTCAACCCCCCGAAAAAATATCACCTGGGCCATCCAGTCTTGAATATCACCTGGGCCATCCAGTCTTGAATATCACCTGGGCCATCCGCTCTTAAATATCACCTGGGCCATCCACTCTTAGATGTCGCTTGGGCCAGCCACTCTTAAATATCACCTGGGCCAGCCAGTCTTAAATATCACCTGGACCAGCCACTATTAAATATCACCTGGGCCAGCACAGGTGAAACACCTTCCGACTAACGGGATGGACAAGCCGTTACAGCTGTAACACATACTGACTAACGAGGTGACACCAATCAGTGCACCAAATGTGCTAAAATGATACCTAGAAATATAAATAGAAAAACCAAAACCTGTATCAGCCTGCCTGGTGACATCACCAGGCGGTAAATGAGTTAATAGACCAATAACAGCTCGTTTTTTGTTTTCCAAACCCCACTCAGACCAATCCAAGACAGTCAAATTGCTCTTTGCTAATCAGCTATTTGTGTTTCTTTTTTGACCATTTTAATTGAAAACAATCACAGTAAGGTACATAATTGTTACCCAGAAGTTATTTGATATTGAAATTAAAACGGCTGCATCGGGCCTTTATAACGAGAAAATATCTCTCACTCTCTAAAACAGATCATATTCTGTGTAACATGGACTTTCACTTTGTCTATAGTATAGATGACACCCCTATACATCGCAGGTAAAGCGGTCTTCAAAAACAAATGAGTTGAAATGGCACCCTATTCACTACGTAGTACGGGTATTTTAACACAGAGCTGTATGTGCCCTGGTCAAACATATTGCCTCATGTGAGGAATAACAGGGCCATTTCTGACACAACCATCAACTTGCAACAGATCACATCTCTGACAAGTGGAGACAAGCTCAAAGTCACCATCATTAGTCAGTTGTACAACTGAATGCCTTCAACTGAAATGTGTCTTCCGCATTTTAACCCAACCCCTCTGAATCAGAGAGGTGCTGGGGGGGATGCCTTAATCAACATCCACATCTTCTGCGCCCAGGGAACAGTGGGTTAACTGCCTTGTTCAGGGGGCAGAACAACAGATTTTGACCTTGTCAGCTCAGGGATTCAAACTTGCAACCTTCCAGTTATAAGTCCAACGCTCTAACCACTAGGCTACCCTGCAGCCACACAGACCTGCTCAGAGAAGGAAGGAAAACGATGATTAACAAGCAGATTTCCGTTCAGTGTGAGACTGAAAGGGGTTTAAAGTCCAAACAGTTCCTGTTAAAATTACCTCGACAACAGCCTCTCTATCCAACCCTACTGTACATCACGGCTGAGTCTCCTCATCACAACAGCCTCTCTATCCAGCCCTACTGTACGTCACTGCTGAGTCTCCTCATCACAACAGCCTCTCTATCCAGCCCTACTGTACATCACTGCTGAGTCTCCTCATCACAACAGCCTCTCTATCCAGCCCTACTGTACGTCACTGCTGAGTCTCCTCATCACAACAGCCTCTCTATCCAGCCCTACTGTACATCACTGCTGAGTCTCCTCATCACAACAGCCTCTCTATCCAGCCCTACTGTACGTCACTGCTGAGTCTCCTCATCACAACAGCCTCTCTATCCAGCCCTACTGTACATCACTGCAGAGTCTCCTCATCACAACAGCCTCTCTATCCAGCCCTACTGTACGTCACGGCTGAGTCTCCTCATCACAACAGCCTCTCTATCCAGCCCTACTGTACGTCACGGCTGAGTCTCCTCATCACAACAGCCTCTCTATCCAGCCCTACTGTACATCACTGCTGAGTCTCCTCATCACAACAGCCTTTCTATCCAACCCTACTGTACATCACTGCTGAGTCTCCTCATCACAACAGCCTCTCTATCCAGCCCTACTGTACGTCACTGCTGAGTCTCCTCATCACAACAGCCTCTCTATCCAGCCCTACTGTACGTCACGGCTGAGTCTCCTCATCACAACAGCCTCTCTATCCAGCCCTACTGTACATCACTGCAGAGTCTCCTCATCACAACAGCCTCTCTATCCAGCCCTACTGTACATCACTTATCTGTACCTGACTAGCAGACTGTACATTAGAAATATTAAAAACTATTGATTGTCCTAATAGAGCTACTAGAAATGTATTAATTGCATAATTTGTTGTGTTGAACGCAAACCGAAAGGGGAAGGTGACACAACACAAAAGGACAGGACACAGCCCTGGACAGGACTAGACACAGCTCAACAGGACAGGACAGGACACAGCCCTGGACAGGACAAGACACAGATCAACAGGACAGAACACAACCCAACAGGACAGGACACAGCTCAACAGGACAGGACACAGCTCAACAGGACAGGACAGGACACAGTCCCAGACAGGACAGGACACAGCTCAACAGGACAGGACAGGACACAGCCCAACAGGACAGGACAGGACACAGTCCCAGACAGGACAGTACACAGCTCAACAGGACAGGACAGGACAGGACAGGACACAGTCCCAGACAGGACAGGACACAGCTCAACAGGACAGGACACAGCCCAACAGGACAGGACAGGACACAGTCTCAGACAGGACAGGACACAGCTCAACAGGACAGGACAGGACACAGCCCAACAGGACAGGACAGGACACAGCCCAACAGGACAGGGCTGCTGTAGGAGAGGGCTAACCTACTACACAGTACTCTACCTTCTCTGTTCCCTGGAGCATACAGACACACACACAGCCACAGTAACAGCCACGTGGACACGTGGAACTGGTCTAATTAGCCGCTAACAGTACTCACTATATAACAAACTGGCAAAGCTTGACTGTATTTTTAGCAACATAACTACATGTGGTCGCCATGGCAGGAAGAATCACCCTTTTTTCTCAGGAGAAGTCAAAATAATAACCCAGTCATCGACTTGATTTGCCCGGACATGGTCTAAATCGCAAATGGCACCCTATTCCCTATGTAGTGCACTACTTTTGAACAGAACCCTATGGGCACTGGCCACAAGTAGTGCACTAGAGTATATAGAGAGTAGAGTACCATTCGGGTTACTCCTGGACTTGGTTGTGACTTATTGCCACTATCGCTAAGCGGTCCAACCTCATATTAAAATGTGATATGACCGAGTTTTGATACACAACAGCAGACACAGTTTAACTAACAGTGTGGTGCTATTTTTTTTATTTGGATCCCTAATTAGGCTAGCTGTTACAGCGGCAACAACTACTCTTCCTGAGATCTACAATGACGTACCGGCTTTATTTTACTACCATATAGCTACTGTACATAGTGTTCGTACCTCTCAAGGGTTAGGGGTTAGTGGGACTGACTAATCCAAAAAAAGGTTTAAAATATTTCCGTATTCATACTTTTTGGAAAACAATCCTTTGTGAGTTAAAACACATAGGACTGGTTTCCCCGGACACATAGGGTCGGTTTCCCCGGACACATAGGGCTGGTTTCCCGGACACATAGGGCCAGTTTCTCGGACACAGACTAAGCCTAGTCCTGAACTAAAACTCACTTTCAATGGAGAATCTCCTTCGACAGGCTTTTTAGTTCAGGAATGGCCTTAGTCTCTGTCCGGGAAACCGCCTCATAATAACGAGTTGAGAGGAAACCAACACCTTTAAAAACAATTTACAGACAAAGTCAATTTTTTTTTTTTTTTTATGAAAAGAATTGTAGAGGGTTGAATCACTATGAGAAGACAAAAAACATATTTTTCTTTTGTAAGAGTCTTTTGTTGACTGATTAAGATACACCGGAGTGAGCATCAATGGCTATTGTTTAATAGACCATGTGACCTGACGGAAGAAAGAAGGTAGTGACCCTGAAGAAGTGCAGGAAATGAAGTCTGACTGCTGAGCGAGAGAGAATTAACACCAGACAATAGAATGACAGTTGGTCACCCATATGTTTTCAAAGAAGAAGACAAATAGCTGATGCACCCTTGAAAATAATTAGAAAAGAGTTTGTTTGAACAGTAAATAACTTGTCTCCTAATAATTTCTCTGAAAATAGGGACAAGAGTAGAAACATCTACTCGGGAAAAGCTATACAGTATAACTAACTTTTTTTCAATTAGTTCTCTGAAAACAGTGGACAAAAGAAAAACAATAAACTCCAAAAGGCTGTACACAACAATGTCCTTTCTTTTAAAAGTTCAAGCAGTACATAATAGTTAAATTTGATTCCAAAGAAGATGCCTTTCCTTTCAGATCTCTCTCTGTGTTTCAGTGATTCAGATCTCTCTCTGTGTTTCAGTGATTCAGATCTCTCTCTGTGTTTCAGTGATTCAGATCTCTCTCTGTGCTTCAGTGATTCAGATCTCTCTCTGTGTTTCAGTGATTCAGATCTCTCTCTGTGCTTCAGTGATTCAGATCTCTCTCTGTGTTTCAGTGTTTCAGATCTCTCTCTGTGTTTCAGTGATTCAGATCTCTCTCTGTGTTTCAGTGATTCAGATCTCTCTCTGTGTTTCAGTGATTCAGATCTCTCTCTGTGTTTCAGTGATTCAGAACTCTCTCTCTGTGTTTCAGTGTTTCAGATCTCTCTCTGTGTTTCAGTGATTCAGATCTCTCTCTGTGTTTCAGTGATTCAGATCTCTCTCTGTGTTTGAGTGTTTCAGATCTCTCTCTGTGTTTCAGTGATTCAGATCTCTCTCTCTGTGTTTCAGTGATTCAGATCTGTTTCAGTGATTCAGATCTCACTCTGTGTTCAGATCTCTCTCTGTGTTTCAGTGTTTCAGATCTCTCTCTGTGTTTCAGTGTTTCAGATCTCTCTCTGTGTTTCAGTGATTCAGATCTCGCTCTGTGTTTCAGTGATTCAGATCTCTCTGTGTTTCAGATGTCTCTCTGTGTTTCAGTGATTCAGTAGACTGAGTGATATAGTCTTCAACATTGTCAAGTGCTGCCTTCGTGTGAAATGCTTGAATGAGATGTAAGTGATGTTATTAGTAAAAAGAAAACAGAACTGATTGTTGTTGTTTTTTACGGAGGATACAGGTAAACAATATCAGTCTTCTTTCAAATTAATCTTACTGTAATTAAAATATCAAAACTGCTCTGTGTGGCCTAAAAAGAGGTCATTAAGATATAACTTTTTAATTAACCTTTATTTTACTAGGCAAGTCAGTTAAGAACAAATTCTTATTTACAACGACGGCCTAGGAACACCTGCTTTTTTCCATGACATAGACTGACTAGGTGAAACCAGGTGATTAGCTATGACAGCAGATTGTTCAGGTGCAGATCGACAGATTTCTACCTTGTCAGCTCGGATGATTCAACCTTGCAACCTTCCGGGTTACAAGTCCAACGCTCTAACCACTAGGCCACCCTGCCGCCCCGAATGATGTGAAGAAATACAGTATCCACAACATCAACAGTTCAGTTTGACTGAAGAACAAGAGCCTCCTTTACATTAAAGCTAGAACTACTTACAGTAGTCGCTATATCCATTCAATTGATAAATTATACCCATTGAATCTTGAAGAATGACCTTAGTTCAACTGTCGTACCCTATCAGAACCTATCAGAATATACACTGAGTGTACAAAACATATATAAATATATGTTTTTACAGACGCTGTTATCCAGAGAGACTCACAGTAAGTTCGTACATTTTTATACTTTTTTCCCGTACTGGTCCCCTGCGGGATTCAAACCCACAACCCTGGCGTTGCAAGCACCATGCTTTACCAACTGAGCCACACGGGACCACAAAACATTAGGAACACCTGCTTTTTTCCATGACATAGACTGACCAGGTGAATCCAGGTGATCAGCTAAAATCCCTTATTGATGTCACTTGTTATATCCACTTCAATCAGTTTAGATGAAAGGGAGGAGACAGATTAAAGAAGGATTTTTAAGCCTTCAGACAATTGAGACATGGACTATGTACGTGTACCATTCAGAGGGTGAAAGGGCAAGACAAAATATTTAATTGCCTTTGAACAGGGTATGGTAGTTTTGAGTGTGTCAAGAACTGCAACACTGCTGGGTTTTTTTTTTCACGCTCAACAGTTTCCTGTGTGTATCAAGAATGGTCCACCACCCAAAGGACATTCAGCCAACTTGACACAACAGTTGGAACCATTGGAGTCAACTTGGGCCAGCATCTCTGTGGAACGCTTTCCACACCTTGCCCACACCCTGGCGAATTGAGGCTGTTCTGATGGCAAAGGGCAGGGGGCATGAACTTTGCCTTTAAATTCCAATCATGCGTTAACGCTGAACTTCAGTGATTACGGATGGAATACAGCCCATCAGCGCTAATGTTTGTAAACAACGTAAATGTAAACAAACGCTATATAGCTTCCATTTATTAATTTTGTTTACTATACATTTGATGTTGTAGATAGTCAGTCCTTGCATCCAAACTTTTGTCTGTGAATTTGAGAGTGGTTACATATCTTCATCTCTTAGCTTTTTAATAAAAAAATAAATTCTACACAGCTTTAAAGTTTACATTTCAGTCATTTAACAGACATTCTTCTACAGAGCTGTCAGTGCATTCAACTAACGTAGGTAGGTACAGAACACAACCTGAACACTGTTCACAACTACATACTAAAATAAGTGAGACCTTCTTCCAAATAATAACAGTCTACATTGCTTGAACCCGTGATAATCCCGAGAATCAAATAAAGGCCTACAACTAGGCCAACTGCAATAGCTGTAATAGCTGTTATCTGGAGATAAACCAAGCGAAAGGATTGGGCGTACTGCACTGTGTACAACGGTTGTGTTTCCTTTCCTCTCTGGTCTTCGGGACACAGTGTAGAAGATACATTAGCATGAGAATAGCTTCCACACGGAGGGACAGACCATCTGTCTGTCTGTCATCATCAAATATTTAAGATGTTTCAGATCAGTTCCTCACATTTAGACCATCAAAACAGGAGAGAACTTCTTCTGTTCCTCTCAAGAACTTCCGTCCCGTCTCATATTGCTCAAATGAACAACAAACCTGGTTTTAAAAAAAGAAAAGGGACACCTCACGGCACAACGCCTCTCCCCTATTTGACCTAGATATTGTGTGTATGTATTGATACGTAGGCTATGTTTGGCATTTTTTTAAATGTATGTAGTTCTGTACTTAATGTTTTGTTTTATGTCATTATGTTTTATGTGTGTACCCCCAGGAAGAGTAGCTGCTGCTTTTGCAACAGCCAATGGGGATCCTAATAAACAGACATCCCAGGATTTCTCTGAGGGTCGTTGAAAAGTGTGTCTACATTCTGTAACGGCAGAGATTTTGATAATAAACTATTGGTTTATTTGTTTATTATGATCACCATTTAGCTGCTGCTTCAGTAGCTTCTGCCAAGCAGCAGCTGTTCTTCCTGGGGTCCACACAAAACATAAAGCATGGAAAGTAACAAAACACTGATACACTGATAGACAATATGCAAACAAAACATCTAAAGAATAATGTGTGTTTGTGTGTGATATTTTGTGTGTGTGATAGTGTGTCTGTGTGTCTGTGTGTGTGTGATAGTGTGTGTGTGCGTGCGTGCCTGCCTGCGTGTGTGTGTGCGTGCGTGCGTGTGTGTGTGCGTGTGCGTGTGTGATTGAATCCTACTACACCGGCTCTGACGCTCGTCGGATGTGGAAGGGCTCAAAGGGAAACCCAGCTGCGAGCTGCCCAGTGACGCGAGCCTACCAGATTAGCAAAATGCCTAATCTGGTAAGCACTGAAGCATGCATGAGAGCGCCAGCTGTTCCGGACGACTGTGTGATAACGCTCTCGGTAGCCGACGTGAGCAAAACCTTAAAACAGGTCAACATTCACAAAGCCACGGGCCAGACGGATTACCAGGACGTGCACTCAAAGCATGCGAGGACCAACTGGGCAGTGTCTTCACTGACATTTTCAACCTCTCCCTGACTGTTGATCCTTAACACTGGGTCCCCTCAGGGGTGGGTGCTCAGTTCCCTTCTGTACTCCCTGTTCACCCACGACTGCGTGGCCAAACACGACTCCAACACCATCATTAAGTTTGCTGATGACACAACAGTGGTAGGCCTGATTACCGACAACGATGAGACAGCCTATAGGGAGGAGGTCAGAGACCAACCTCTCCCTCATGTGAGCAAGACAAAGAAGCTGATTGTGGACAACAGGAAAAGACGTGCCGAACAGGTCCCCAGTAACATCTACACCTGTTGTATTCGGCGCATGTGACAAATAAAGTTTGATTTGATTTCAATTTCTTTTTTAAAGGTAATGTTGCTGTTTGCTTGAGTTATTGGAAATGGATGGGAATTTCATGCGGTCGTGGTGCTGTCTAATAATTTGCATTCCCAGGAATTTGTTCTGGACTGTGAAGAGACCCATGGTGGCATGTCTTGTGGGGTATGTGTGGGTGTCTGAGATGTATGCTATTTGGTAATGCAGACAATCTGGATTTTTCATCACAGTAATGTTTCTCATAAAAACTACAACAGATGCAGTTCATCTCTCATCAATCCTGAACCAGGAAAGACTGACATGCATGTTGTTGATGGTAGTTCTATATGTGCATTTAAGGGCAAGGTGTGCTGCTCTGTTCAGAGCCAGCTGCAGCTTTGCTAGGTCTTTCTTTGCTGCACTTGACCATATTACCGGACAGTAATCAATATGGGGCAAGATCATAGCCTAGTACAGTTGATTAAAAAAAACACACAACATACACTATACATACAAAAGTATTAGGACACCCATTAAAATGTGTGGATTTGTCTACTTCAGTCACACCCGTTATTGACAGGTGTATAAAATCGAACAGATAGCCATGCAATCTCCATAGACGAAACAATGACAGTAGAATACTAAAGTGACTTTCAACGTGGCACAGTCATAGGATGCCACCTTTCCAACAAGTCAGTTCGTCAAATTTCTGCCCTGCTAGAGCTGCCCCGGTCAACTGTAAGTGCTGTTATTGTGAAGTGGAAATGTCTAAGAGCAACAACGGCTCAGCCGTGAAGTGGTAGGCAACACAAGCTCACAGAACGGGACAGCCGAGTGCTGAAGCGCGTAGCGTGTAAAAATCGTCTGCCCTCGGTTGCAACACTCACTACCGAGTTCCAACCTGCCTCTGGAAGCAACGTCAGCACAAGAACTGTTAGTCGGGAGCTTCATGAAATGGATTTCCATTGCTGAGCAGCCGCACACAAGCCTAAGATCACCATGCGCAATGCCAAGCGTCGGCTGGAGTGGTGTAAAGTTCGCCGCCATTGGACTCTGGAGCAGTGGAAACGTGTTCTCTGGAGTGATGAATCATGCTTCACCATCTGTCAGTCCGACTTACGAATCTGGGTTTGGCAGATGCCAGGAGAACGCTACCTGCCCCAATGTATAGTGACAACTGTAAAGTTTGGTGGATGAGGACTAATGGTCTGGGGCTGTTTTTCATGGTCCGGACTAGGCCCCTTAGTTCTAGTGAAGGGAAATATGAACATTACAGCATACAATGACATTCTAGACAATTCTATGCTTCCAACTTTGTGCCAACAGTTTGGGGAAGGCCCTTTCCTGTTTCAGCATGACAATGCCCCCATGCATAAAGCGAGGTCCATACAGAAATGGTTTGTCGAGATCGGTGTGGAAGCACATGACTGGCCTGCACAGATCCCTGACCTCAACCCCATCAAACACCTTTGTGATGAATTGGAACGGCGTCTGTGAGTCAGGCCTAATTGCCCAACATCAGTGTCGACCTCTAATGATCTTGTGACTGAATGGAAGCAAGTCCTCGCAGCAATGTTCCAAAATCTAGTGGAAAGCCTTCCCAGAAGAGTGGAGGCTGTTATAGCATCAAAGGGGGGGACCCTCTCCATATTAATGCCCATGATTTTGGAATGAGATGTTCGACGAGCAGGTGTCCACATACATACCACATAAGTAGTTCATTTCATAACAGACATACCACTCCCCATCTTCACAACAACTTTGTCAATATGACTTGAGCATGATAATTGACCATCCAATGTTATACCTAGGAATTGGCTCAAAGGATAACAACTGGCTCAAAGGATAACAACCTTTATTCACAACTCCAGTTGAGGTTTAGGTCTCAGATAATGTTTTTAACCAAATACAATGCTTTTAGTTTTAGATATATGACTAACTCTTTATCTAGAATTTTTGTGAACTCACTGGCTTTGGCTGCCAACATGTAGAGTGGGGAATCATCTGCATACATAGTCATTCTATCTTTGTGGAAAACCAGTGGCAAATCATTTGTAAAAATAGAGTGACGGCCCAAGGCAACTGCACTTAGGGAAACCACCATATACTTAATATCTGATGTTGGAGAATCTTCCATTGAAGAACACTCTCTGGTTCCTATTGGATAAAAACCATGTGATGGCAGGTGATGTAGAGCGATAGAGTTTTTTTTTCAATAACAATTTATGATCAATAACATCAAAGGCTGCAGTCAAATCTAACAATAATAGTTCCAACTATCATCTTATTATCCATTTATTTTAACAAATAATCTGTCATCTGTTATCAGTGCAGTACAAGTTGAGTGCACTTCTCAATATGCCTGCTAAAGGCAGTTGGTAACAAGTCCTCTGAAAAATAGCTTCTTCATCCATTTACTAAGAACAGGCAGCAAATTGATTGGGTGGCTGTTAGAGCCAGCAAAAGGGTGCTTTACTATTTTTAGGCAGTGGAATTACTTTAGCTTCCTTCCACGCCTGTGGACACGCACACTCCTTTAGGCTTTGGTTAAAGCTATTGCAAATCAGGGTGGCAATACAGTCTGCTACCATACAGTCTTCTACCAATACAGTATGCTACCATACAGTCTTCTACCATTACAGTCTGCTACCATACAGTCTTCTACCAATACAGTATGCTACCAATACAGTCTTCTACCAAAACAGTATGCTACCATACAGTCTTCTACCATACAGTCTTCTACCATTCCAGTCTGCTACCATACAGTCTTCTACCAATACAGTCTGCTACCATACAGTCTTCTACAATACAGTCTGCTACCATACAGTCTTATACCAATACAGTCTGCTACCATACAGTCTTCTACCATTACAGTCTGCTACCATACAGTCTTCTACCAATACAGTCTGCTACCATACAGTCTGCTACCAATACAGTCTGCTACCATACAGTCTTCTACCATTACAGTCTGCTACCATACAGTCTTCTACCATTACAGTCTGCTACCAATACAGTCTTCTACCAATACAGTATGCTACCATACAGTCTTCTACCATACAGTCTTCTACCATTCCAGTCTGCTACCATACAGTCTTCTACCAATACAGTCTGCTACCATACAGTCTTCTACAATACAGTCTGCTACCATACAGTCTTATACCAATACAGTCTGCTACCATACAGTCTTCTACCATTACAGTCTGCTACCATACAGTCTTCTACCAATACAGTCTGCTACCATACAGTCTGCTACCAATACAGTCTGCTACCATACAGTCTTCTACCATTACAGTCTGCTACCATACAGTCTTCTACCATTACAGTCTGCTACCATACAGTCTTCTACCAATACAGTATGCTACCATACAGTCTTCTACCATTACAGTCTGCTACCATAGTCTTCTACCAATACAGTCTGCTACCATACAGTCTTCTACCATTACAGTCTGCTACCATACAGTCTTCTACCATTACAGTCTGCTACCATAGAGTATTCTACCAATACAGTCTGCTACCATACAGTCTTCTACCATTACAGTCTGCTACCATACAGTCTTCTACCAATACAGTCTGCTACCATACAGTCTTCTACCAATACAGTCTGCTACCATACAGTCTTCTACCAATACAGTATGCTACCATACAGTCTGCTACCATACAGTCTTCTACCATACAGTCTTCTACCAATACAGTCTGCTACCATACAGTCTTCTACCATACAGTCTTCTACCATTACAGTCTGCTACCATACAGTCTTCTACCAATACAGTCTGCTACCATACAGTCTTCTACCAATACAGTCTGCTACCATACAGTCTTCTACCAATACAGTCTGCTACCATACAGTCTTCTACCATTACAGTCTGCTACCATACAGTCTTCTACCAATACAGTCTGCTACCATACAGTCTTCTACCATTACAGTCTGCTACCATACAGTCTTCTACCAATACAGTCTGCTACCATACAGTCTTCTACCAATACAGTCTGCTACCATACAGTCTTCTACCATTACAGTCTGCTACCATACAGTCTTCTACCAATACAGTCTGCTACCATACAGTCTTCTACCAATACAGTCTGCTACCATACAGTCTTCTACCATTACAGTCTGCTACCATACAGTCTTCTACCAATACAGTCTGCTACCATACAGTCTTCTACCAATACAGTCTGCTACCATACAGTCTTCTACCAATACAGTCTGCTACCAATAGTTTCCCATCAAGGTTTTCTATACCTCGTGGCTCATCATTATTGATGGATAACAATAGTTTTCCCAGGGCCTCCTGAGTGGTGCAGCGGTCTGAGGCACCTGCATCGCAGCGCTGAGGCGACACTACAGCCTCGGGTTTGAACCAAGGCCGGCCTTGACCGGGAGCCCCATAAGGTGACTCACAATTGGCCCAGCGTCGTCTGGGTTAGGGGAGGGTTTGGCTGGGGCGATATCCTTGGCTCATCGTGCCCTAGTGACTCCTTGTGGCTTGCCGGGCGCCTGCAAGCCTCCCGGTCGTCAGGTTCATCCGACACATTGGTGTGGGTTAAGCGAGCAGTGTGTTAAGAAGCAAAGCTTTTTGGCGGGTCATGTTTTGAAGGAAGCATGACTCGCCCTTCGCCTCTCCTGAGCCCGTTGGGGAGTTGCAGCGATGAGACAAGACTGTAACTACCAATGAGATACCACAAAAGTGGGGAGAAAAAGGATGTAAAACAAATCACTGTGGTTTTTCCACTTCTTCCTCTTGACCAAATTCAGAACAGCAATCTCTCTCTTTCATTATTAGATTTTTTTGAAATGATTGTTCACTATTCAATGTTGCAATTCAATTCTGAGTTTTTCCACTTTACTAGATAAAAATTATATATATATATATACATATATATTTATCACATACAAAAAAGTATAGACTTTACTGTGAAATGCTTACTTACGAGCCCTTTCCCAACAATGGAGTTAAAAAGTAAGAGCATTTACAAATAATGTAGATACAAATAAAAAGATACAAATAAAAAGAACAACAACAAGGCTATATTCAGGTTATATACAAGGAGTACCGGTACCGAGTAAGTGTGCTGGGGTATGAGGTAGTTGGGGTGATTGATTGAGGGAATATGTAGATGTAGATTTGGATAAGTGATTGATTGAAAAGCAGAAAGTCTGGGTATCCATTTGATTAACTGTTCAGCAGTCTTAGGGCTTTGGGGTAGAAGCTGTTCAGTAGACTTTTGGTGCCAGACTTGGCGCTCCGGTACCGAGGTAGCAAAGAGAACAGATTGTGACTTGGGTGGCTGGAGTCTAAAAGTTTTTAGGGCCTTCCTCTGACACCGCCTGGTATAGAGGTCCTGGATGACAGGGAGGCTCGGCCCCAGTGATGTACATTACCCACTGTAGCGCCTTGAAGTTGGATGCGGTGCAGTTGCCATATCAAGCGGTGATGCAGCCAGTCAAGATGCTCTCAACGGTGCAGCTGTATAACCTTTTTTGGATCTGAGGGCCCATGCAAAATCTTTTCAGCCTCCTGAGGAGGAAGAGGCGTTGTTGTGCCCTCTTCACAAATGTGTTGGTGTGTTTGGACCATGTAAGGAACTTGAAGCTCTCGAATGGCTCCACTGCAACCCTGTCGACATGAATGGGGACGTGCTTGGCCCTCCCTTCCTGTACTCCACGATCATCTTTGTCTTGCTGACGTTGAGGGAGAGGTTGTTGTCCTGGCACCACAACGCCAGGTCTCTGACCTCCTCCCTGTAGGCTGTCTAATCATTGTTGGTGATCAGGCTTACCACCGTTGTGTATTCAGAAAACGTAATGATGGTGTTGGAGTCGTGTGTGTCCACACAGTCGTGGGTGAACAGGGAGTACAGGAGGGGGCTGAGCACGCACCCCTGAGGGGCCCCCGTGTTGAGGGTCAGCGTGGAGAATGTGTTTTTGCCTATCCTCACCACCTGGGGGTGGCCCGTCATAAGTCCAGTATCAAATTGCAGAGGAAAGTGTTTTAATCGCAGGGTCGTTATCTTAGTGATAAGTTTGGAGGGCACAATGGTGTTGAACACTAAGCTGTAGTCAATAAACAAGCATTCTCACGTAGGTGTTTATTTTTTCCAAGCGGGAAAGGGCAGTGTGGAGTGCAATATAGATTGTGTGGATCTGTTAGGGTGGTATGCGATTTGGAGTGGGTCCAGGGTTTCTGGGATGATGGTGTTGATGTGGGCCATGACCAGCTTGCCAAGGCATTTCATGACTACAGATGTGAGTGCTACTTTTGGCGACAGTCATTTAGACAGGTTACGTTGACGTTCTTGGGCATGGTGGTCTGCTTGAAACATATGGGTGTTACAGACTGGGACAGGGAGAGGTTAAAAAATGTCAGTGAAGACACTTGCCAACTGGTCAGCGCATGCTCTGAGTACACGTCCTGGTACTCCGTCTGGCCCTGCGGCCTTGTGAATGTTTTCCTTTTTAAAGGTCTTACTCATGTCCGCTACAGAGAGCGTGATCACAGTCGTCAGGAACAGCAAGTGCTTTCATGCATGGTTCAGTGTTGCTTGCATCAAAGAGAGCATAGAAGGCATTTAGCTTGTCTGGTAGGCTTGTGTCACTGGGCAGCTTGCAGCTGGGTTTCCCTTTGAAATTCATGATTGTTTGCAAGCCCTGCCACATCTGACGAGCATCAGAGCCGGTGAAGTAGGATTCAATCTTAGTCCTGTACTGACACTGTGTCTGTTTGATGGTTCGTCGGAGGGCATAGCGGGATTTCATATAAGCGTCCGGATTTGAAAGCGACAGCAATATCCTTTAGCTCAGTGCGGATGTTGCCTGCAATCCATGGCTTTTGGTTAGAATATATACACCTACGGTCAATTTGGGGACTATGTCGGCGATGCACTTATTATTGAAGCCGATGACTGATGTTTTAAACTCTTCAATGCCATCGGATGATTCCAGGAACATATTCCAATGTGTGCTATTGAAACAGTCCTGTAGCTTAGCGTCCTCTTCATCAGACCACTTCTGTTTTGAGCGTATCACCAGTACTTCCTGTTTGAGTCTTTGCCGCATCTGGACAAGCATTTTTTTTGTTTGCTTATGGCACTTTAGATGGCACTTTAGAGCGCGTTGAGTACGATCTTAGTGCCAGCATCAGTTTGTGGTGGTAAATAGACACAGCTATCATTAACATGGCATACTGTAAGTCATGGGAAAAAAAATTGAATTACAGGTAACTACCTTTAAAACTGGGGGAGCTAAAGTGTTTTGCCAATGAGGTGGGGGTTCGGCATCCGAATCTCATTTATCTGATGATTAGCATTGAGAGCTCCTGTGGTTGGCAGTTGCATTAAAAATATTAGCATACATTTACCTTTATCTCTGTCTGTCTACAATAAATGTATAAAAATGCCTAATAGAGTCAATCAGGCACTTGTCAGTGTCAGTTGATGTATAGTATATGTGTGTGAAACAACAACGACAGTCAAGTACCCAAGATGGCTAACGTTGGCTAGCTTGCTAGCTACTTCCAGACACAAAAGAGAGAACACCTCACTGACTGTTTTACTCTCCCTAGCAGGGCTGGTTAGGCTGTTTTCATGTCATCCAGAGCTGGTTAGGCTGTTTTCATGTTATACAGAGCTGGTTAGGCTGTTTTCATGTTATATAGAGCTGGTTAGACTGTTTTCATGTTATACATAGCTGGTTAGGCTGTTTTCATGTTATCCAGAGCTGGTTAGGCTGTTTTCATGTTATATAGAGCTGGTTAGGCTGTTTTCATGTTATGCAGAGCTGGTTAGGCTGTTTTCATGTTATCCAGAGCTGGTTAGGCTGTTTTTATGTTATCCAGAGCTGGTTAGGCTGTTTTTATGTTATCCAGAGCTGGTTAGGCTGTTTTTATGTTATCCAGAGCTGGTTAGGCTGTTTTCATGTTATCCAGAGCTGGTTAGGCTGTTTTCATGTTATCCAGAGCTGGTTAGGCTGTTTTCATGTTATGCAGATCTGGTTAGGCTGTTTTCATGTTATGCAGAGCTGGTTAGGCTGTTTTCATGTTATGCAGAGCTGGTTAGGCTGTTTTCATGTTATCCAGAGCTGGTTAGGCTGTTTTTATGTTATCCAGAGCTGGTTAGGCTGTTTTTATGTTATCCAGAGCTGGTTAGGCTGTTTTCATGTTATCCAGAGTTGGTTAGGCTGTTTTCATGTTATCCAGAGTTGGTTAGGCTGTTTTTATGTTATCCAGAGCTGGTTAGGCTGTTTTCATGTTATCCAGAGTTGGTTAGGCTGTTTTCATGTTATCCAGAGTTGGTTAGGCTGTTTTTTTATGTTATCCAGAATGTTGGTGACTGCAACTGTGCTGCTGGCAACAATTTAATAACGCTTTTTTGCTAACATTTACTGACACCGGCCTTATTCAATGGGTGTTGAGCGTTCTTAATTCGTCAGTTATTCTGCGCTCTGGCACACTCGGGCGAGAATGCTCTGAAATCGGAGTAGATAGCCAGAGTGAATTTACCAGCTACATCTATCAACACTTGTCACATTGACATCATGAACATTCTATTGAAATGGTTACTTGCATAGCTAGCTAGCTAGCTAGCTAACATTAGGCTACAACTTGCAAAGAAAATGGTTCTGAGATACAAATAATATTACGACACAGTACCATACACGTAACACTAACTTTAGCTAGCTAGCTAACAGTACACTTTAACTTGAAATTAAAACAACTTTCTGACTAAATTTTAAACATGTAACATCTGAAAATGTAGCTAACTAGACTATCTTACCCGTACACATGGACGGACGCTTCTCCCTCTCTGTCACAAATGCCATGGTTGCCCTATAGTTTGAAGATGTAATCCGGAGACAGTTGTTTTCTCCATCAGCTATCATACTCTAATTCCACTGAATTTAAAACTTAATCTCACGGCATGTCCAGCCCAGCGGGAAGGTTGGCTAGCAGGAAGGTTTCTCCCTTTTTCTGTGGCTAAACCAACTAGGCTCGTCTATTAACATCTTAGGGAGCGGCTGCATAGGTGACGGTTTTGGAGAGTCTGGCGTGCCCAAAGTAAAATGCCTGCCACTCAGGCCCAGAAAATAGGATATGCACATAATTAGTACTATTGGATAGGAAACACTCTGAAGTTTCTAAGAGTGTTACAATAATGTATGTGAGTATAACAGAACTGATATAGCAGGCAAAAAAACCCAAGGAAAATCCATCTGGATTTTCAGTTTTTTTGTACTTGACCTTCTTCTCCAGGCTGCCTATTCATTTTTATTTTAACCAGGACTGAGACTGCAGTAACTATGGCTTCCACTAGATGTCAGCAGTCTCTATACAAAGACTGGGAGTTCTAGGAGTAACCAGAACAGATAGAAAGAGGAAGTAGTCAGGGGACCACTTTTGTAAACAAGGTTTGATGCGAGCGAGATTGTGAACGCGCACCACTTTATTTTTCTTTCCTATCGTTCACGTTATCGTCCGGTTTAAATATTACAGCAAATATACACAAAAGGATACCTAAGGATACATTAAAAATGATGTTTGATTTGTTTGTCAAAAGTTTATAGGTATAATTTGAACGTGTTCTCTTGTTTGATGGTAGCACCTCCAATATTTTACCATTAGCATAAATTCATAAACCATCGCGGTTCACACAAAACACATTTCACAGCGAAAACAAATCTCTTACCTTTTGAAAAACTTCTGCTGAGGGATTCCCAAGTGTCCAACGAAGACATCGAATGGTTCTTTTGTTAGAAAAAGTAATTTATTATATCCATAAATCTCCCTTTGGTTGGCGCATTATGTTCATAAAATACAGCGTCCATTCGCCCATTGAATCGTGAAGAGAACGCGTTCAACCTATACCTATACACTTGTCCAAGAACAATCAAACATCATTGATAATGTATCCATAGGAACACTTTTATGTATATTTAGTATAATATTTCAAACGGATTATAAACTGGGCGATAGGAAAGGAAAAAAACCACAGCGTGCGCGAGCCTGTGAACGCACATCCTCTTCTGTTTACATCCGATGACCACTTCGAAATTCTTCTTCTATTACCATCCAGAGCAACTAAACATCATCAAACACTGTCTAGAGACTGTTGACATCCAGTGGAAGCAATAGGTACTGCAATCTTACTCCCATAAAAGGTCATTTTCAATAAGGAGGGGTTCAAAATGAGGCAATGTGTCAAAATCACTTTTTCCAGGACAGAAATTCCTCGGGTTTTCGCCTGCTATATCCGTTATGTTATACTAACAGACAATATTTCAACACTCTTAGAAACTTCAGAGTGTTTCCAATCCAATAGTACTAATTATGTGCATATCCTATTTTCTGGGCCTGAGTAGGAGGCATTTTACTTTGGGCACGCCAGACACTCCAAAACCGTCACCTCGGGAGCCGCTCCCTAAGAAGTTAAATCAGAACCCCAACAATGTTCTTTGGCAAACATGAAATCATACAATACCCAGACATGAAATCATACAATACCCAAACATGAAACCATACAATACCCAGACATGAAACCATACAGTACCCAGACATGAAACCATACAATACCCAGACATGAAATCATACAGTACCCAGACATTAAATCATACAGTACCCAAACATTAAATCATACATTACCCAGACATTAAATCATACAATACCCAGACATTAAATCATACAGTACCCAGACATTAAATCATACAGTACCCAAACATTAAAGAATACACTAACTAAACATTGCAACCAGCAGAACCTCATCATTTTGACCTGGTAAGAAGAAGGGAGAGAAAGAAGGAGAGGAATGGAGGGGAGAACCTTCAGGAGCAACATTTAGGGTCAACCTTCAGGGGCAACCATCAGGGTCAACCATCAGGGTCAACCATCAGGGTCAACCATCAGCGTCATCTTCAGGATCAACCTTCAGGGGCAGCCTTCAGGGGCAACCTTCAGGGGCAGCCTTCAGGGGCAGCCTTCAGGGGCAACCTTCAGGGGCAGCCTTCAGGGTCAACCTTCAGGGGCAGCCATCACGGACAACCTTCAGGGGCAGCCTTCAGGGGCAACATTTAGGGGCAACCTTCAGGGGCAGCTTTCAGGGGCAACCTTCAGGGTCAACTTTCAGGGGCAGCCTTCAGGGGCAACATTTAGGGGCAACCTTCAGGGGCAACCTTCAGGGGCAACCTTCAGGAGCAGCCTTCAGGGGCAGCCATCACGGGCAACCTTCAGGGGCAACCTTCAGGGTCAAGGTTATACATAATGGAAGGAGAGAGAATAACAGAGAGAGAGTGTGTTTGTTTGTGTGTGTGATAGTTTGTGTGTGTCTTCGTGTGTGTGTGTGTGTCTTTGTGTGTGTGTCTTCGTGTGTGTGTGTCCTAACCTTACTACAGACTTCATTACCTGGTTCTGCCCTGCTCTGCCTGGGAGGGAAATTGAACCGGGGGAATGTTTCCGCCCTTGCACGTACAAACACACCATATATATTACGATCAATGACCTGAAGATGTCAACACGTGATTCCAACAGGTGACACAAAGAGAGGGAGAGGGAGAGAGAGAGAGAGAGAGAGAGAGAGAGAGAGAGAGAGAGAGAGAGAGAGAGAGAGAGAGAGAGAGAGAGAGAGAGAGAGGGAGGGGTTTAGAGAGAGAGAGAGAGAGAGAGAGAGAGAGAGAGAGAGAGAGAGAGAGAGAGAGAGAGAGAGAGAGAGAGAGAGAGAGAGAGGGAGGGGTTTAGAGAGAGAGAGAGAAAGAGAAAGAGAGAGCAAGAGAGAGCGAGAGAGGGTTAGAGACAGAGACAGAGAGAGAGAGAGAGAGAGAGAGAGAGAGAGAGAGAGATAGAGAGAGGGGGTTAGAGAGAGAGAGAGGGATGGGGGAGAGAGAGGGGGTGAGAGAGAGAGGGGAGAGAGAGAGAGAGAGTTATTCTGTTTAAACAAGTAATCAAGTGAACACATCCTAAAGGTCAGCAGTAGAGTGGTACTTGGAATCGATTCAGATTGAAAAACTTTGGTTGAAAGAGGAGGAAATAATTGCCTAGCTTGGCCTACAGGGTGTTTTGGGAAATCTATCTAGTCACATGCGCAAATGTGCACAATCTATCACTTGATGGTTTCATTTCAGAGTGACAAATAATCATGTTTTTTAGCTAAATGCTATATATCCGCCTCACTCTCAGAGAAATACCATGAAGCAGGCAAAGCGTCAATACAGGATCAAGATTGAATCCTACTACACCAGCTCTGACACTGATCGGATGTGGCAGGGCTTGCAAACTATCACAGATTGCAACTGGAAACCCAGCACGCAAGCCAACCAGATGTGCTAAATGTCTTCTATGCCGGCTTCGAGGCAAGAAAACACTGAACCATGCATGAGAGCACTAGCTGTTCCGGACGTAGCCAATGTGAATAAGACCTGTAATTCTTTAGAGTCTAAGACATTGGGGGATGGGGTACTAAGCTGACATATGGAATTGTTTAAAGATGGTCATACTCTGGATCATTTAGTTAATTGATTTTGAATTTTAGGACCCCTTTAGATATCCCCCCCCAAAAAAATATTAGAAAATTATTTCACACAATTTTTCTTTTGGCCTTTACTACGACAGCCCATAGAAGCGCATTGAATAACACATTCAGACATGGCAAAGGACCGCAAAAAAATATCTTATAAGAAACAAGGTTTTAAAGTGTCTGTCCTAAATCCAGGAGATATAGAAACTCAAGAAATGTATATATTTTTTTACATACACATACAGTATTTAACCCCTCTACATACGCTTACACTCTTCACATACGCCTCTTTCCTGATTGCTTGGTCACTTTTACCCCTACCTACATGTGCATATTACCTCAATGACCTTGTACCCCTGCAGAGTGACTCGGTATCGGTACTGCTTCTATATAGCCTTGTTATTATTATTTTACTTTGCTACTATTTCCTTGTTTTATTTGTACATTTTTTCTCACTATTTAACTCTGCATTGTTGGTTATTGTAAGTAAGCATTTCACTATAAAGTCTATAAGTTTAAATAGGCCTAGTATTGATAGGTTTTACACAGTGGAATGTAACAAATAACTTAATAATAATAGCCTTTTTTTATAAAGAACTGTACAAATTATACATTTGTGACAATACTTATATATATTTTTTAAGTAATTCAATACAGTACTACAATATCTGCACATTTACATTTACATTTTAGTAATTTAGTAGATGCTTTAATCCAGAATGATTTGCATTAATGGCATTCATCTTAAGATAGTTAGGTGAGACAACCACCTATCACAGTAAAATATACACAAACATTCAATTTCAGCTAAACAATGGATATGTACCGTTTTGCAAAATCATAATTAAAAAAAAATATATATATGAGAACAGTAATATTTTACACACACGTGAAGGTACCCATAAATAATCATTTCTGATTAAAAAACGAAACATTGTGAAACATTTGTGGATATAGCGTTTCCCTTAACCCTTAAAGTCACGTTTTCTCATTTTCCTTCTATCCCAGTCTGGTAGTAATCCCAGTCTGGTAGTAATTCCAGTCTGGTACTAATCCCAGTCTGGTAGTAATCCCAGTCTGGTGGCAAAACCAGTCTGGTGGTAATCCCAGTCTGGTAGTAATCCCAGTCTGGTAGTAATCCCAGTCTGGTGGTAATCCCAGTCTGGTGGTAATCCCAGTCTGATGGTAATCCCAGTCTGGTACTAATCCCAGTCTGGTACTAATCCCAGTCTGGTAGTAATCACAGTCTGGTAGTGATCCCAGTCTGGCGGTAATCCCAGTCTGGCGGTAATCCCAGTCTTGTAGTGGGGATGGGGATTCTAATTAACGGACGCATTTTTGTAGGGATTGATACATTTGCGTTTTAAAGTGGACATTACAAACTTTGGAAGCCTTTTTACTACTGTTGTGCAGGAAAATTCTCTGTGCTTTTACACGTGCATTGCTTGCTGTTTGGGGGTTTTAGGCTGGGTTTCTGTACAGCACTCTGTGACATCAGCTGATGTAAGAAGGGCTTTATAAATACATTTGATTTGATATCTGTACAATATAGCCATACATTTTACCCTGACCCAATTAAACAATAAGAAATTGACTAGATTCGGCAAGATCATTTCTGCAGCACATTTTGCAGGTTAAGAATGTGGGCCAAACGGGACCTAAAATATATTATAACATTGATGGCATTTAATGGGAAACATCATCTTTTAAAATCAACCGTACAAATCAGTTATCGCCACTGGTCTCCCACAATGTGTGCTGAGATAATCAATTTGTCAGGGAAATCACAGCCAGATACACAGAGCCATAATTGCTAAAGTGTATTTTTAGATGCATTTAACCAAGACCTTAACACTTTCTACTCAAGCTGAATTACTAGAATATTAACACACACTTAGCATAGCAGACTTGGGACAGTTGGGACTGCGAGAGAGTGGGAAATTGGGGGAAGAATACTTTGAGTCTCCCAGTTGGGAATGCGAGAGAGTGGGAAATTGGGGGAAGAATACTTTGAGTCTCCCAGTTGGGAATGCGAGAGAGTGGGAAATTGGGGGAAGAATACTTTGAGTCTCCCAGTTGGGAATGCGAGAGAGTGGGAAATTGGGGGAAGAATACTTTGAGTCTCCCAGTTGGGAATGCGAGAGAGTGGGAAATTGGGGGAAGAATACTTTGAGTCTCCCAGTTGGGAATGCGAGAGAGTGGGAAATTGGGGGAAGAATACTTTGATCCTCCCAGTTGGGAATGCGGGGGGGTGGGAAATTGGGGGAAGAATACTTTGATCCTCCCAGTTGGGAATGCGGGGGGGTGGGAAATTGGGGGAAGAATACTTTGATCCTCCCAGTTGGGAATGCGAGAGAGTGGGAAAGTGGGGGGGAGAAGTCTCTGTAGAGATGTAAAGTTAATTCATTACTCTCCTGATGAACAGACTGATGGATCCGGACGAGGAGGAGAAGAGGAGTGGGCAGGAGGCCCAAAAAGATAATGAGTAGAAGTGCATGAACAGAGGCCAAATAAAGTAGAGGAGCTGTAAGAAGAAAGAGTGGAAAAAGAGAGTGAATGTTAGAAAGGAGGAAATGAAAACTGAGAGGAGTGGAAGTGACTAGTAGTTCGATAAAATCAGTTTGAAACCCTTTTGTTGTGTAACACAGAAAACGATCTACACTCACATCCCAACACAGCCTCTCTTTTCTGCATTACAGACACTGTTCATTTCAAATAGAACACTAAAGATTAAGAGGAATGTGACCAAGAGACAAAGGTGACGACGTATCAGAATGTGGGAGGCCCAGGCTCTCCTTATCTACATTACAAACAACATGCATTACTGGAAGCACACATTTCCAATATAATGCATTACTGTTAGCACACATTAGCAATATAATGCATTACTGTTAGCACACATTTCCAATATAATGCATTACTGTTAGCACACATTAGCAATATAATGCACTGTTAGCACACATTACCAATATAATGCATTACTGTTGCACACATTACCCATATAATGCATTACTGTTGCACACATTACCCATATAATGCATGACTGTTGCACACATTACCAATATAATGCATTACTGTTGCACACATTACCAATATAATGCATTACTGTTGCACACATTACCAATATAATGCATTACTGTTGTACACATTACCAATATAATGCATTACTTTTGCACACATTACCACTAGCGAGTAGTAAGATGTGGCTGTCATGGTGGCACATCAAGAAAAAATGCAAGCTCCAACATCTCCTTATTTCCAATACAAAGAACAGGCATTACAAATAGTAAGCAATGCCAATCACAAGGAGTGACCGTTGACTTGAGGGGGCTCATCATCAGCCAGAATGGGGAAAGTTGAGAGGGTTGATCATCAACCAGAATGGGGAAAGTTGAGAGGGTTGATCATCAACCAGAATGGGGAAAGTTGAGAGGGTTGATCATCAGCCAGAATGGGGAAAGAGAAACAACCTTAATCTCACAACAAGAAGTCAATACATTTTTTACACTCTCCAACCCTCCATCAGCAAACACATAAATATACAGATATAACCTACCACAGTATCAGTGAGGAAATCAATTCATTGAGCTCATGAATACCTTCTCAAGAATTCACACAGATCATCCTTCTCTACTCTCATTATGCTGTGCTAAGGAGATGAGAGAGAGACAGAGAGGGGAAAGCGAGAGAGAGAAAGGGAGAGAGCGAGAGACAGAGAGAGAGAGAGAGACAGAGAGAGAGACAGAGAGAGAGACAGAGAGAGAGAGAGAGAGAGAGAGAGAGAGAGAGAGAGAGAGAGAGAGAGAGACAAACAGACCAGCACAACAACACCCCCCCAACAAGACCCGGGGGGCAGAAGGTGAAGATGGACGGCCGTCTGAGAGAGCTGGCTGCTCTACAGACTGAGGTGAGAGAACTTAAAGAGGGACACATGGCACTGAAGGAGGAGCTGAGAAAGCTGAGGTGTGACAGAGAGCAGGAACCACCAACCCAACAGACCCCATCCCCTCCTTACAGCCCCCCAGTTAGCTCCACTGATTGCTCTCTTGACAACCCCCACACATCCACTGAGGACACACAAAAGCCAGAGATTGTGCTCCTCATTGACTCAATTGAAAATACATTCAAGAGGAAAAACGTTTTCCCAAACACAAAGTGGCTAAGCTCTGGTGCCCAAACACTAGGCATGTCCAGGAGCTGTTGTCAGAGGACAGACTAGGGTCCCCCAGCTACATCATAATTCACACAGGCACAAATGACCTGAGGGCCCAGCAGGAAAGGGTGGCAACAACACTCAAGGGAGTGATTGAAAAAGCTTCTTCCACTTTCCCCAACGCACAAGTGGTTATCTCCACCCTGCTACCACCAAAATACATTCACCCTGCCGCCATACAGCCGGTGAATGCAAGCATTTCCGGAGACTGTACCTCAAAACCTAATGTCTACCTGGCCCACCACTCCACCCTGGACTTGAACAGCCTTTATGACCAGGTTCACCTCTACAAGGCAGCAATCCCAACTTTTGCCAGGACCCTGACGGAAGTCACCCTCAACCGCAGCCCCAGCACCTCACACAGGAGCAACGAGAACAGCGAGACACACTCCCCGACCTGCAAGACCCCCTCCCGAAGGACCAGCACCGTTATAGAGCAGACCTAACCCACTCTATTAAATTAGTCAAAACAGGAACATTTCACATCTGGCTAGAAATGAATAAGGAAATCATTTCAGCAGAGGAAAATGTCCTCATGTGTGCTACCGATATACCCCCAATAGAATCCCCATACTTTAAACGATGACAGCTTCTCCATCTTAGAGGGGGAGATCAAACATTTCCAGGCCCAGGGACATGTACTAGTCTGTGGCGACCTAAATGCCAGAACTAGACAAGAACCTGACACCCTCAGCACCCAGGGGGACAAACACCTCCCTACCTGGAGGGGACAGCATTCTCTCCCCTATATGCCCCCCTAGCCACAACTTTGTTCACCTGACATAGAATTCCTTACAATCAAATGCAGACCGCATTATCTACCAAGAGAATTCTCCTCGATCATAATCACAGCCGTGTACATCCCCCCTCAAGCTGACACATCGACGGCACTGAAAGAAATTAATTTCACTCTAGGTAAATTGGAAACCACATATCCTGAGGCTGCATTTATTGTGGCTGGGGATTTTAATAAGGCTAATTTGAAAACAAGGCTCCCGAAATTTTACCAGCATATCGAATGTGCCACCCGGGCTGGTAAAATCCTGGATCATTGTTATTCCAACTTCCGTGATGCATACAAGGCTATTCTCCGCCCTCCTTTCGGCAAGTCTGACCATGACTCCATTTTGTTGCTCCCAGCCTACAAACAGAAACTAAAACAGGAAACGCCCGTTCTCAGGTCTGTTCAACGCTGGTCCGACCAATCTGATTCCATGCTGCAAAATTGCTTAATAGCATCTGACAACAACATTGATGTATTTGCTGAGTTCAATAGCAAGTGCATTGGTGATGTTGTACCCATAGCAAATATTAAAACCTTCCCCAACCAGAAACCGTGGATTGATGGCAGCATTCGCGCAAAACTGAAAGCGCAAACTACTGATTTTAACCAGGGTAAGGCTACCGGAAACATGACTGAATTCAAAAAGTGTAGCTATTCCCTCCGCAAGGCAATCAAACAAGCTAAGTGTCAATATAGAGACAAAGTAGAGTCACAATTCAGCGGCTCAGACACAAGAGGAATGTGGCAGGGTCTACAGTCAATCACGGACTACAAAAAGAAAACCAGCCCGTTGCGGACCATGACGTCCTGCTCCCAGACAAACAAAACAACTTCTTTGCTCGCTTTGAGGACAATACAGTGCCACCGACACGGCCTGCTACCAAAACCTGCGGGCTCTCCTTCACCGCAGCCAATGTGAGAAAAACATTTAAATGTGTTAACCCTCGCAAGGCTGCCGGCCCAGATGGCATCCCTGGCCGTGTCCTCAGAGCATGCGCAGACCAGCTGGCTGGTGTGTTTACGGACATATTCAATCAGTCCCTATCCCAGTCTGCTGTTCCTACATGCTTCAAGAGGGCCACCATTGTTCCTGTTCCCAAGAAAACTAAGGTAACTGAGCTAAATGACTATCGCCCCGTAGCACTCACTTCCGTCATCATGAAGTGCTTTGAGAGATTAGTCAAGGATCATATCACCTCCATCCTGCCAGACACCAACTCCAATTTGCATACCGTCCCAATAGGTCCACAGACGACGCAATCGCAATCACACTGCATACTGCCCTAACCCATCTGGACAAGAGGAATACTTATGTAAGAATGCTGTTCATCGACTACAGCTCAGCATTTAACACCATAGTTCCCTCCAAGCTCGTCATTAAGCTCGAGACCCTGGGTCTCGACCCAGCCCTGTGCAACTGGGTCCTGGACTTCCTGACGGGCCGGCCCCAGGTGGTGAGGGTAGGAAACAACATCTCCACCCCGCTGATCCTCAACACTGGGGCCCCACAAGGGTGCGTTCTCAGCCCTCTCCTGTACTCCCTGTTTACCCATGACTGCGTGGCCAAGCACGCATCCAACTCAATCATCAAGTTTGCTGACGACACTACAGTGGTAGGCTTGATTACCAACAACGACGAGACGGCCTACAAGGAGGAGGTGAGGGCCCTCGGAGTGTGGTGTCAGGAAAATAACCTCTCACTCAATGTCAACAAAACAAAGGAGATGATCGTGGACTTCAGGAAACAGGAGAGGGAGCACCCCCCCCTATTCACATCGAGGGGGACAGTAGTGGAGAAGGTGGAAAGTTTTAAGTTCCTCGGCGTACACATCACGGACAAACTGAATTGGTCCACCCACACAGACAGCGTGGTGAAGAAGGCGCAACAGCGCCTCTTCAACCTCAGGAGGCTGAAGAAATTCGGCTTGTCACCAAAATCATTCACAAACTTCTACAGATGCACAATCGAGAGCATCCTGTCGGGCTGTATCACTGCCTGGTACGGCAACTGCTCCGCCCACAACCGTAAGGCTCTCCAGAAGGTAGTGAGGACTGCACAACGCATCACCGGGGGTAAACTACCTGCCCTTCAGGACACCTACACCACCCGATGTCACAGGAAGGCCAAAAAGATCATCAAGGACAACAACCACCCGAGCCACTGCCTGTTCACCCCGCTATCATCCAGAAGGCGCGGTCAGTACAGGTGCATCAAAGCTGGGACTGAGAGACTGAAAAACAGCATCTATCTCAAGGCCATCAGACTGTTAAACAGCCATCACTAACATTGAGCGGCTGCTGCCAACATACTGACTTAAATCTCTAGCCACTTTAAACATAGGAATTGGATGTAATTAAACAATTTTGTATATAATGTTTACGTATCCGACATACTCATATCAAATGTATACACTGTACTCTAAACCATCTACTGAATCTTGCCTATGCCGTTCGGCCATCGACCCAAATCTCTAGCCACTTTAATAATTATAATTGAATGAAATAATGTATCACTAGCCACTTTAAACAATGCCATTTATATAATGTTACATATCCTACATTACTCATCTCATATATATATGTGTATATACTGTACTCCATACTATCTACTGCATCTTGCCTACGCCGGTCAGCCATCGCTCATCCATTTATATATTTATATGTACATACTCGTATTCATTCCTTTACTCTTCTGTGTATAAGGTAGTTGTTGTGAAATTGTTAGATTACTTGTTAGATACTACTGCATGGTCGGAACTAGAAGCACAAGCATTTCGCTACACTCGCATTAACATCTGCTAACCATGTGTATGTGACAAATAAAATTTGATTTGATTTGATTTGATAAACAACAAAAACAGGTCACAACTCCTGCAGCTCTGTCGCACGCTGTCTACGTACATAGTCAATGTTAGGCTTCGAGGGGACTCCAATGGGAGGTACACATATAGCTCATATCTTGGCAGTAGTACTGTAGACTACTTTATCACTGACCTCAACCCAGAGTCTCTCAGAGCATTCACAGTCAGTCCCCTGACACCCCTATCAGATCACAGCAAAATCACACTCAACTTGAACAGAGCTTTGCTCAATCATGAGGCATCAAAGCCAAAGGAGATGAATAATATTAAGAAATGCTATAGATGGAAGGACAGCAGTATGGAAATCTACCAAAAGACTATTGGGCAACAACAAATTCAATCCCTTTTAGACAACTTCCTGGACAAAATGTTTCACTGTAATAGTGAAGGTGTAAACCTGGCAGTTGAAAACCTAAACAGTATATTTGACCTCTCAGCTTCCCTATCAAATCAAAAATGTCAAACAGAAAACCGAAGAAAATGAACAGCAATGACAAATGGTTTGATGAAGAATGCAAAAACCTAAGAAAGAAATTGAGAAACCTGTCCAACCAAAAGCATATAGGCCCAGAAAACCTGAGTCTACGCCTTCACTATGGTGAATCACTAAAACAATACAGAAATACACTACGGAAAAAGAAGGAACAGCACGCCAGAAATCAGCTCAATGTAATTGAAGAATCCATAGACTTTAACCACTTCTGGGAAAATTTGAAAACACTTCTCCAAGCTTTTACATGATCTTATACATGATCAAATACAAATCTTAGAATCAGCTATTAAAGACTACAAGAACCCACTGGATTCTCTAATTACCTTGAATGAACTACAGGACAAAATATAATCCCTCCAACCCAAAAAAGCCTGTGGTGTTGATGGTATCCTCAATGAAATTATAAAATATACAGACAATAAATTCCAAAAGGCTATACTAAAACTCTTTAACCTGTTAGGGCTAGGGGGCAGTGTTCAGAAGCTCGGAGAGTCTGGCATGCCCAAAGTAAAATGCCTGTTACTCAGGCCCAGAAACTAGGATATGCAAATAGAAAACACTCTGAAGTTTCTAAAACTGTTAAAATAATGTCTGTGAGTATGACAGAACTGACATGACATGTGAAAAACCAGAGGAAAATCTATCTGGAAAATCTGATTTTTTGATGTCAGTTTTTCCATTGACTTGCTATTCACTACAAAGGGATTTAGCTCCCAGATTGCAGTTCCTATGGCTTCCACTAGATGTCAACAGTCTTTAGACAAGGTTTCAGGCTTGTTTTTTGAAAAACAAACAAGAAATAGGAGCTCTTCCTGGTGTCTCGTGAAAAAGACTCAACTGTTTGGCGCGCGTGACTGTGTGCACGCTCTTCGTTATTTTTCTTTTCTATTGAAAAGGCTATTTTCCGTCTGAAATATTGTTTATTTACATATTAGGGTACCTGAGGATTGATTAGAAACGTTGTTTGACTTGTTTCGACCGGTACTTTTGGGATTTATTTGTCTGCACGTTTGAACGCATTTGAACAGGTGGATTACTGAAAACAAAACACACCAACCAAACAGGGATATAAAGAGGGACTTTGTCAGAAGGCTTGGTGTAGCAGTTGCAAAAAGAGTCAGGCGCAGGACAGCAGAGATGAGCAACACAACGTAGTTTACTCAAACTTTTACAAAGTAGAAACAAAATCCAAGCCCACCAAATGGACGGACATCAATTGAAACAATTACGCACACAAACATGGGGGGAAACAGAGGGTTAAATAATGAACATGTAATTGGAGAATTGAAACCAGGTGTGTAAAAACCAAAGACAAAGCAAGTGGAAAATGAAAAGTGGATCGGGGATGGTTAGAAAGCCAGTGACGTCGACCGCCGAACGCCGCCCGAACAAGGAGAGGGACCGACTTCCGGCGGAAGTCGTGACAGACTTTATCAAACAAAACAACAATTTATTGTGTAGCTGGGATCCTTTGGATTGCCATCAGACGAAGATCTTCAAAAGTAAGTGATTTCTATTTTTGAGTTTTGTGACACCTGTGCTGGTTATGAAATTATGTTAATTTAGGAAGTATGGAGACACATTTGACCTCAATAACTACCGTGGGATATGCATCAACAGCAACCTTGGTAAAATCCTCTGCATTATCATTAACAGCAGACTTGTACATTTCCTCAGTGAAAACAATGTACTGAGCAAATATCAAATTAGCTTTTTAAGAAATTATCACACAACAGACCATGTATTCACCCTGCACACCCTAATTGACAAACAAACAAACCAACCAAAACAAAGGTTGGTTCTCATGCTTCGTTGATAAAAAAAAAAGACTCAATTTGGCATGAGGGTCTGCTATACAAATTGATGGAAAGTGGTTTTGGGGGAAAAACATGTAACATTATAAAATCCATGTACACAAACAACAAATGTGCGGTTGAAATAGGCAAAAAACATACACATTTCCTCCCACAGGGCCGTGGGGTGAGATAGGGATGCAGCTTAAGGCCCACCCTCTTCAACATGTACAGTATATCACAAAAGTGAGTACACCCCTCACATTTTTGTAAATATTTGAGTAAATCTTTTCATGTGACAACACTGAAGAAATGACACTTTGCTACAATGTAAAGTAGTGAGTGTACAGCTTGTATAACAGTGTAAATTTGCTGTTCCTGTCAAAATAATTCAACACACAGCCATTAATGTCTAAACCGCTGGCAACAAAAGTGAGTACACCCCTAAGTGAAAATGTCCAAATTTTGCCCAAAGTGTCAATATTTTGTGTGGCCACCATCATTTTCCAGGACTGCCTTAACCCTCTTGGGCATGGAGTTCACCAGAGCTTCCCAGGTTGCCACTCCTCCATGACAACATCACGGAGCTGGTGGATGTTAGAGACCTTGCACTCCTCTAGCTTCCGTTTGAGGATGCCCCACAGATGCTCAATAGGGTTTAGGTCTGGAGACATGCTTGGCCAGTCCATCACCTTTACCCTCAGCTTCTTTAGCAAGGCAGTGGTCGTCTTGGAGGTGTGTTTGGGGTCGTTATCATGTTGGAATACTGCCGTGCGGCCCAGTCTCCGAAAGGAGGGGATCATGCTCTGCTTCAGTATGTCACAGTACATGTTGGCATTCATGGTTCCCTCAATGAACTGTAGCTCCCCAGTGCCGGCAGCACTCATGCAGCCCCAGACCATGACACTCCCACCACCATGCTTGACTGTAGGCAAGACACACTTGTCTTTGTACTCCTCACCTGGTTGCCGCTTGACACCATCTGAACCAAATAAGTTTATCTTGGTCTCATCAGACCACAGGACATGGTTCCAGTAATCCATGTCCTTAGTCTGCTTGTCTTCAGCAAACTGTTTGCGGGCTTTCTTGTGCATCATCTTTAGAAGAGGCTTCCTTCTGGGACGACAGCCATGCAGACCAATTTGATGCAGTGTACGGCGTATGGTCTGAGCACTGACAGGCTGACCCCCCACCCCTTCAACCTCTGCAGCAATGCTGGCAGCACTCATACGTCTATTTCCCAAAGACAACCTCTGGATATGACGCTGAGCACGTGCACTCAACTTCTTTGGTCGAACCATGGCGAGGCCTGTTCTGAGTGGAACCTGTCCAGTTAAACCGCTGTATGGTCTTGGCCACCGTGCTGCAGCTCAGTTTCAGGGTCTTGGCAATCTTCTTATAGCCCAGGCCATCTTTATGTAGAGCAACAATTCTTTTTTTCAGATCCTCAGAGAGTTCTTTGCCATGAGGTGCCATGTTGAACTTCCAGTGACCAGTCAGTATGAGGAAGTGTGAGAGCGATGACACCACATTTAACACACCTGCTCCCCATTCACACCTGAGACCTTGTAACACTAACGAGTCACATGACACCGGGAAGGGAAAATGGCTAACATTGTAGCAAAGTGTCATTTCTTCAGTGTTGTTACATGAAAAGATATACTCAAATATTTACAAAAATGTGAGGGGTGTACTCACTTTTGTGATATACTGTATATATCAACAAATTGGCGAGGGCACTAGAACAGTCTGCAGCACCCTACTAAAATCTGTGGTCAAATGTCTACTGTTTGCTGATGATCTGTTGCTTCTGTCACCAACCAAGGAGGGCCTACAGCAGCATGTCTCTACAATGACACAATGTCCTGCTACAGATGTCTCTACAATGACACTATGTCCTGCTAAAGATGTCTCCTCAATGACACAATGCCCTGCTACAGATGTCTCTACAATGACACTATGTCCTGCTACAGATGTCTCCACAAGGACACTATGTCCTGCTACAGATGTCTCCACAATGACACTATGTCCTGCTACAGATATCTCTACAATGACACTATGTCCTGCTACAGATGTCTCTACAATGACACTATGTCCTGCTACAGATGTCTCCACAATGACACTATGTCCTGCTACAGATGTCTCTACAATGACACTATGTCCTGCTACAGATGTCTCCACAATGACACTATGTCCTGCTACAGATGTCTCTACAATGACACTATGTCCTGCTAAAGATGTCTCCTCAATGACACAATGCCCTGCTACAGATGTCTCTACAATGACACTATGTCCTGCTACAGATGTCTCTACAATGACACTATGTCCTGCTACAGATGTCTCTACAATGACACTATGTCCTGCTACAGATGTCTCCACAATGACACTATGTCCTGCTACAGATGTCTCTACAATGACACTATGTCCTGCTACAGATGTCTCCACAATGACACTATGTCCTGCTACAGATGTCTCCACAATGACACTATGTCCTGCTACAGATGTCTCCACAATGACACTATGTCCTGCTACAGATGTCTCTACAATGACACTATGTCCTGCTACAGATGTCTCCACAATGACACTATGTCCTGCTACAGATGTCTCCACAATGACACTATGTCCTGCTACAGATATCTCTACAATGACACTATGTCCTGCTACAGATGTCTCTACAATGACACTATGTCCTGCTACAGATGTCTCCACAATGACACTATGTCCTGCTACAGATGTCTCTACAATGACACTATGTCCTGCTACAGATGTCTCCACAAGGACACTATGTCCTGCTACAGATGTCTCCACAATGACACTATGTCCTGCTACAGATATCTCTACAATGACACTATGTCCTGCTACAGATGTCTCTACAATGACACTATGTCCTGCTACAGATGTCTCCACAATGACACTATGTCCTGCTACAGATGTCTCCACAATGACACTATGTCCTGCTACAGATGTCTCCACAAGGACACTATGTCCTGCTACAGATGTCTCCACAATGACACTATGTCCTGCTACAGATATCTCTACAATGACACTATAGTCTATAGTCACATGACCATAAAATATCAAAAGTGAAAAAGAAAGGCAATTGCTGTCATGTTTATGGCGGTACAAGGAGTGCAGTATGAATTGTATCAGCATGAATTGTGTCAAATGTATTGTATTGTAATGTATTGTATTGTATTGTATTGTAATGTAATGTAATGTATTGTTGTAACGCCCAGGCCCGAGATTACAGGCTGGAGCGTTTTGGTTTCGTTTTGGTATAGGGTTTGTGTGTTCTAGGGTGTATATTTCTATGTTGGGATAATGGTTCCCAATTAGAGGCAGCTGAGTCTCGTTGTCTCTAATTGGGAACCATATATATATTTGGGAGTTGCACTTTCGTTTCGTGGGTTATTGTTTATGTTACGTTCTTCATGTTCAGTCGGGTTCTTGTCTTTTGTGTCTAGTTAGGTTTCTCCATTCATGTCTAGTTAGGTTTCTCCGTTCGCGGTTAGGTTAGGTTTCGCCAGTCGTGGTTAGGTTTAGATCTTTGTGTTGAGTTTAGTATTTAGCGTTAGGGCTCATGTCTTGTTTCTTCGTTTGTTGTTTTCGTTCTGTCCCGTGTTATCAATAAATATGTATTCTGGCTACATCGCTGCGTCTTGGTCTGTCCCGAAAGAAGAGAAGCGTGACAGAATAACCCACCACCTAAAGACCAAGCAGCGAGAGACCGGGAGTACTGGACCAGGAGGACCTCATCGGATCTCGCCTGGCACGGAGGTCCGTAAGGCAGCCCCAAGAAACTTTTGGGGGAGGGCACACGAGGAGGTTGGCCGGCTCAGGAGGGACTCCTGAGCCAACTCCTCGTGCTTTGTGGAGAGAGCGTTGGGGAGAGCGTCGCACCGAGGGGACACCGTGCTATGCAGTGTTGCGCACGGTTTCACCTATAGGGATTCAGAGGCCGGTGCGAGAGATTCCCGCTCCACTCATCAGTCGGGCGAAACTGAGGGTTCAGCCAGTAAGAGTGGTGCCATCTCTGCGCGCTAAGTCTCCAGTGCGCCTCCTGGGACCCGGATATCCTGCCCCGGTTCTGCGTGCGGTGTCTCCGGTACGTGTCCACAGCCCAGTGCGAGAGATCCCAGCGCCGCTCATTGGTCGGGCCGAGGTCAGTGTGCTACCTGGTAGAGTGGTGCCAGCTCTGCGCGCAAGGTCTCCAGTGCGCCTTTTGGGTCCTAGATATCCTGTGGTCCTACGGGCAGAATCTCCGGTGCGAATCCACAGCCCAGTCCGAGAGATTCCAGCTCCACTCACCCGTGAGGCCAGGGTTAGTGAGCTAGCTGGAGGTATGGTGTCGGCTCTCCATATCAGGTCCCCGGTCCGGGTGGAGGTTTCTACACGTCCAGTCCCTGTTCCACGCTCCCAGACTCCTGTTCCACGCTCCGAGATCCCTGTTCCACGCTCCGAGATCCCTGTTCCACGCTCCGAGATCCCTGTTCCACGCTCCGAGATCCCTGTTCCACGCTCCAAGATCCCTGTTCCGCGTTCCAAGACCCCAGTCCGTGTAGTGGCTTCTACACGTCCAGTCCCTGTTCCACGTGCCAGGTCCCCAGTGCGTCTTCAGAGTCCAGTACGTCCTGTTCGGCTCCGCGCACCAAGCTCCCGTGCGCTAGAGAGTCCAGTACGCCCTGTTCGGCTCCGCGCACCCAGCTCCCGTGCGCTCAGAGAGTCCAGCACGTCCTGTTCCGCCCGCGCACCCAGCTCCCCCGTGCGCTCAGAGAGTCCAGCACGCCCTGTTCCGGCTCCGCGCACCCAGCTCCCGTGCGCTCAGAGAGTCCAGCACGTCCTGTTCGGCTCTGCGCACTCCAGCTCCCCTGCGCGCCAGAGAGTCCAGCACGCCCTGTTCCGGCTCCGCGCACCCAGCTCCCGTGGCGCTCAGAGAGTCCAGCACGCCCTGTTCGCCCGCGCACTCCAGCTCCCGTGCGCCAGAGAGTCCAGCACGCCCTGTTCGGCCCGCGCACTCCAGCTCCCGTGCGCTCAGAGAGTCCAGCACGTCCTGTTCCGGCTCACGCACCCAGCTCCCGTGCGCTCAGAGAGTCCAGCACGCCCTGTTCCGGCTCCGCGCGCAAGCTCCCCCTGGGCTCAGAGAGCCCAGTTCGCCTGTTCCCGCTCCCGCACCAGAGTGCGCGTCACGAGCCCAGTTCGGCCTGTTCCCGCTCTCCGCACCAGAGTGCGCGTCCACGAGCCCAGTTCGGCCTGTTCCCGCTCCCGCGCCAGAGTGCGCGTCCGAGCCCAGTTCGCCTGTTCCCGCTCCCGCGCCAGAGTGCGCGTCCGAGCCCAGTTCGGCCTGTTCCGCTCCTCGCACCAGAGTGCGCGTCACGAGCCCAGTTCGGCCTGTTCCCGCTCCCGCACCAGAGTGCGGCGTCCCCAGCCCAGTTCGGCCTGTTCCCGCTCCACGCACCAGAGTTCCAGTGAGCATCACGAGTCCAGTACTGCCAGTTCCTGCTCCACGCACCAGAGTTCCAGTGAGCATCACGAGTCCGGTGCGACCAGTTCCTGCTCCACGCACCAGAGTTCCAGTGAGCATCACGGTCCAGTACGACCAGTTCCTGCTCCACGCACCAGTGTTCCAGTGAGCATCACGAGTCCGGTACTGCCAGTTCCTGCTCCACGCACCAGAGTTCCAGTGAGCATCACGAGTCCGGTACTGCCAGTTCCTGCTCCACGCACCAGAGTTCCAGTGAGCATCACGAGTCCAGTACGACCAGTTCCTGCTCCACGCACCAGAGTTCCAGTGAGCATCACGAGTCCGGTACTGCCAGTTCCTGCTCCACGCACCAGTGTTCCAGTGAGCATCACAAGTCCAGTACGACCAGTTCCTGCTCCACGCACCAGAGTTCCAGTGAGCATCACGAGTCCGGTACTGCCAGTTCCTGCTCCACGCACCAGAGTTCCAGTGAGCATCACGAGTCCAGTACGACCAGTTCCTGCTCCACGCACCAGAGTTCCAGTGAGCATCACGAGTCCAGTACGACCAGTTCCTGCTCCCCGCACCAGAGTTCCAGTGAGCATCACGAGTCCAGTACGACCAGTTCCTGCTCCACGCACCAGAGTTCCAGTGAGCATCACGAGTCCAGTACGGCCAGCTCCAGCCCCACGCACCAGAGTTACCGTGAGCATCATGAGTCCAGTACGCCCAGCTTCTGCTCCACGCACCAGAGTTCCAAGAAGGGGTCCAGGGCCTCCGGTGCGTGACATCAGACCAGCACGGCCCGCACCGAGCCCCCACCTGGGACAAAGGGACCCATTCCAAGACCCCCCACAGATTTTTGGCGCGTCCAGAGTCCGCGCCTTTGGGTACTGCTAACGCCCAGGCCCGAGATTACAGGCTGGAGCGTTTTGGTTTCGTTTTGGTATAGGGTTTGTGTGTTCTAGGGTGTATATTTCTATGTTGGGATAATGGTTCCCAATTAGAGGCAGCTGAGTCTCGTTGTCTCTAATTGGGAACCATATATATATTTGGGAGTTGCACTTTCGTTTCGTGGGTTATTGTTTATGTTACGTTCTTCATGTTCAGTCGGGTTCTTGTCTTTTGTGTCTAGTTAGGTTTCTCCATTCATGTCTAGTTAGGTTTCTCCGTCATGTTAGGTTAGGTTTCGCCAGTCGTGGTTAGGTTTAGATCTTTGTGTTGAGTTTAGTATTTAGCGTTAGGGCTCATGTCTTGTTTCTTCGTTTGTTGTTTTCGTTCTGTCCCGTGTTATCAATAAATATGTATTCTGGCTACATCGCTGCGTCTTGGTCTGTCCCGAAAGAAGAGAAGCGTGACAATTGTAATGTATTGTAATGTAATGTATTGTATTGTAATGTATTGTAATGTATTGTTTGTATTGTAATGTATTGTTTTGTAATGTAATGTAATGTATTGTATTGTATTGTAATTTATTGTACAGTAATGTATTGTATTGTAATGACATGTATTGGCATGTATTATATTGTATTGTAATGTAATGTATTGCAATGTATTGTAATGTATTGTAATTTCTTGTATTGTAATGTAATGTATTGTAATGTATTGTAATGTATTGTAATGTATTGTAATTTATTGTATTGTAATGTAATGTATTGTAATGTATTGTATTGTAATATATTGTATTGTAGTGTATTGTATTGTATTGTAATGTATTGTAATGTATTGTATTGTAATGTAATGTAATGTATTGTATTGTAATGTATTGTAATGTATTGTTTTGTAATGTATCGTAATGTATTGTTTTGTATTGTATTGTAATTTATTGTACAGTAATGTATTGTATTGTAATGACATGTATTGGCATGTATTATATTGTAATGTAATGTATTGCAATATATTGTATTGTAATGTAATGTATTGTAATGTATTGTATTGTAATATATTGTATTGTAGTGTATTGTATTGTAATGTATTGTATTGTATTGTAATGTATTGTAATGTATTGTATTGTAATGTATTGTAATGTATTGTTTTGTATTGTATTGTAATGTATTGTATTGTATTGTAATGTATTGTAATGTATTGTATTGTAATGTATTGTAATGTATTGTAATGTATTGTTTTGTATTGTAATGTATTGTTTTGTATTGTAATGTATTGTATCGTAATGTATTGTACTGTAATGTATTGCAATGTATTGTAATGTAATGTTTTGTAATGTAATGTATTGCAATGTATTGTAATGTATTGTAATTTATTGTATTGTAATGTAATGTATTGTAATGTATTGTATTGTAATATATTGTATTGTAGTGTATTGTATTGTAATGTATTGTATTGTATTGTAATGTATTGTAATGTATTGTATTGTAATGTATTGTAATGTATTGTTTTGTATTGTATTGTAATGTATTGTATTGTATTGTAATGTATTGTAATGTATTGTATTGTAATGTATTGTAATGTATTGTTTTGTATTGTATTGTAATGTATTGTTTTGTATTGTAATGTATTGTATCGTAATGTATTGTACTGTAATGTATTGCAATGTATTGTAATGTAATGTTTTGTAATGTATTGTAATTTATTGCATTGTAATGTAATGTATTGTAATGTATTGTATTGTAATGTATTGTATTAGCAATGTATTGTAATGTATTGTATTGTGATTAATGTATTGTAATCTATTTTAATGTATTGTATTGTATTGTGTATTGTAATGTAATGTAATGTAATGTGTTGTATTGTATTGTAATGTAATGTATTGTAATGCATTGTATTGCAATATAATGTATTGTAACGTAGTGTATTGTATTGTAATGTATTGTAATATATATGTCCTGTAACAGGGCATCCTCTCTCTCAGACGACCTGAGCATTAGGACCATTCCTCAAGGCCTACCAGGCCTGATGACTCCTTGATGTACCCAGTCCACCTGGCCGTGCTGCTTCTCCAGTTTCAACTGTTCTGCCTGTTTTATGAATTTGTTTTAATCTTGTCCATGTTCTGTTATAATCTGCACCCGGCACAGCCAGAAGAGGACTGGCCACCCCTCACAGCCTGGTTCCTCTCTAGGTTTCTTTCTAGGTTCTGGCCTTTCTAGTTTTTCCTAACCACTGTGCTTCTACACCTGCATTGCTTGCAGTTTGGGGTTTTAGGCTGGATTTCTGTACAGCACTCTGTGACATCAGCTGATGTAAGAAGGGCTTTATAAATACATTTGATTGATTGATTGATTGATTGATATTGTATTGTAATGTATTGAAATGTATTGTAATGTATTGTAATGTAATGTGTTGTATTGTAATGTAATGTGTTGTATTGTAATAATGTATTGTAATGTAGTGTAATGTAGTGTAATGTATTGTAACATATTGTAATATATTGTATTGTAATGTATTGTATTTTATTGTATGGTGTTGTTTTGTAATGTATTGCATTGTATTGTAATCTATAGTATTGTAATGTGTTAATTGTAATATAATGTAATGTATTGTAACGTATTGTATTGTATTGTAATGTAATGTATTGTAATGTATTGTATTGTAATGTATTGTTATGTATGATATTGCATTGTGATGTACTGTACTGTAATGTATTTTATTGTATTGTAATAAACTGTACTGTAATGTATTTTATTGTAATTTAATGTATTGTATTGTAATGTATAATATTGTATGGTAATCAGGTGTTTGTTCCCCTCACTCCTCTCGTAAGTATTGTGCCGCTTGATAGTAAACCAAGTGGCGGGGTTGATGATTTGTTTTTTTCTAATTAGGAGAAAATGTTTTTAATTTCCTAATCTCAGTTTGCATAACAAGCCTTCCTGTCACTGATTTAAGAGTTACGACCCTATTAAATACATGGCGTTACATTTCATGGCATTTCTGAAAGGTTGAATAGCCTGACTCTGTTGCACAACAAACTGACAGGAATATGAGTATAACATCAATAAACAATGTCTCAAATCTAAATTAACATGACATTCATATTTCTGAAATGCAAATCTTTTTTTTCTTCTTATTTTACATTTCAGTCACTTAACAGACACTCTTAAACAAAAGTGCCGTAAAATTTCATGATAACAACTCCTTCACCAACCAGTATACTGTAGGTCTTCTAGGACCCATTGAGACTATTCGCACACACAAACAGGCACACACACACACACACGTGCACGCACGCACACACCCCCACACACACACACTGACCAAGGTCCCCCAAAAAAGTTACAGCACCAATTCTGCCACAGTTTCCCCTCTGTATAGCGGCAGTTCTGCTATAGTGCCGTGCGTAGCCCAGAGGGGTATCTAGCTACAGCATTTTGCATGAAGACACGTACCAGCACCACATGATGCTCTGCCACCACCAGTTAACCCCAACCCGCAGTGACGTTCCTTGGGGCAGAGACACAGAGCGACTTAGGCACAGATTTAGACTCGTTCCTCAAAGTAGATGGTTCAAATGACTACTAATTAGTATCTTTACTGCTTCTCCTCGTTAGGCTACAGTGACAATAATCTACTGTAGCTGACAGACAGCATCCTACTCCCAAACGGCATCCTATTCCCTGTGTAGCACACTACTTTTGACTAGGTCCCCATAGGGCTCTGGTCAAAAGTAGTGAACTATGTAGGGAATATGGTGCCATTTGGAATGTAAACACAATAATATCCCTGCCAGTATCGCATCACTCACTGTCTGACATTTAAAAATAAATAAAAGCAACTCAAAAGGTTCTTTAAATGAATAACCGGTCAATCCTGATATTCGTTCCAAAGCTTAGCATATCTACAGTTGAAGTCGGAAGTTTACATACACTTAGGTTGGAGTCATTAAAAATTGTTTTTCAACCACTCCACAAATGTCTTGTTAACAAACTATAGTTTTGGCAATGACACAAGTAATTTTTCCAACAATTGTTTATAGACAGATTATTTCACTTATAATTCACTGTATGACAATTCCAGTGGGTCAGAAGTTTACGTACACTAAGTTGACTGTGCCTTTAAACAGCTTGGAAAATTCCAGAAAATGATGTCATGGCTTTAGAAGCTTCTGATAGGCTAATTGACATAATTTGAGTCAATTGGATGTGTACCTGTGGATGTATTTCAAGGCCTACCTTCAAACTCAGTGCCTCTTTGCTTGACATCATGGGAAAATCAAAAGAAATCAGCCAAGACCTCAGAATTTTTATGTTGTTGACCTCCACAAGTCTGGTTCATCCTTGGGAGCAATTTCCAAATGCCTGAAGGCACCACGTTCATCTGTACAAACAATAGTACATAAGTATAAACACCATGGGACCACGCAGCCGTCATACCGCTCAGGAAGGAGACGCATTCGGTCTCCTAGAGATTAATGTTTGGTGAGAAAAGTGCAAATCAGTCCCAGAACAACAGCAAAGTACCTTGTGAAGATGCTGGAGAAAACAGGTACAAAAGTATCTATATCCACAGTAAAATGAGTCCCTATATCGACATAACCTGAAAGGCCACTCAGCAAGGAAGAAGCCACTGCTCCAAAACCGCCCCAAAAAAGCCAGACCACAGTTTGCAACTGCACATGGGGACAAAGATCGTACTTTTTGGAGAAATGTCCTCTGCTCTGATGAAACAAATATAGAACTGTTTGGCCATAATGACCATCGTTATGTTTGGAGGAAAAAGGGGGAGGCTTGCAAGCCGAAGAACACCATCCCAACTGTGAAGCACGGGGGTGGCAGCATCAAGTTGTGGGGGTGCTTTTCTGCAGGAGGGACAGGTGCACTTCACAAAAAAGATGGCATCATGAGGAAGGAAAATGATGTGGATATATTGAAGCAACATCTCAAGACATCAGTCAGGAAGTTAAAGCTTGGTCGCAAATGGGTCTTCCAAATGGACAATGACCCCAAGCATTCTTCCAAAGTTGTGGCAAAATGGCTTAAGGACAACAAAGTCAAGGTATTGGAGTGGCCATCACAAAGCCCTGACCTCAATCCCACAGAAATCCCATTTGTTATCAGAACTGAAAAAGCATTTGCGAGCAAGGAGGCCTACAAAAAATGACTCAGTTACACCAGCTCTGTCAGGAGGAATGGGCCAAAATCCACCCAACGTATTGTGGGAAGCTTGTGGAAGGCTGCCCGAAACGTTTGACCCAAGTTAAAACTTCTTAGGGATGAGTGGTGCGCTAGCGCCCCCACTCCCGACACTACCAGGTGAAATGCAAGACAAAATCCAAAAGTTGAATTATAAAAAATGCACCAATATACGAGTGTTTCATACTTATCAAAAAGCTCTGCTTCTTGGCAATACCACAGCGTTGTCGGATTTCAAAAAGGCTTTACGGCGAAAGCACTACATTTGATTGTTTGAGGGTAGCACCTCACATATTTTCCATAATCATGAAATCTTTAGCCAGCGCGGTCGATAGAAAATGCATTTCACAGGGAAAACCTGTGCCTTACCTTTTGTAGAACTTCTGCAGAGGGCTTCCTAAGTGTCCAACGAAGACAATCCATGGTTATTTGGTTAGAAAAAGTATTTTATTATATCCTTAAATCTCCGTTTGGTTGGCACCTTGTGTTCAGAAAATCCAACGTGAAGTGAATGCGTTCATTTAAACCTATAAACTTTCCCTCAACAAAACAAAAAACAATTAAAATGCAACCTTAGCTTATCTTTTATGAATAAAAGTGATAATCTTTCACTTGGATCGTCACCTAAACGTTATATAAGTTAAATAAAGCGGACCGCTCAGCCAAACGTGCGCCCAAAAACGTGCAACTGAAAAATAGCTCCCCTGACTAAAACCTCTACCGATTGAACACAATGGTTCCGATTTCCATTAAACTTTACCTATACACTGCTGACATCCAGTGGAAGCAATAGGTACTACATTCAGTGTCCTGGTATAAAAACTTTTCAATAGGCAGTCTCTCTAAGTGAGCCATAAACCACCAGAATGACATTTCCGGATGGAATTTTCTCTGGTTTTTGCCTGCCAAATGAGTTCTGTTACACTCACAGACAAAATGTTAACACTTTTGGAAACCTCAAAGTGTTTCCTATTCAATAGTACTGATTATGTGCATATCCTATTTTCTGAGCCTGAGTGGAAAGCATTTTACTTTAGGCATGCCAGACTCTCCAAAACCGACCCCTCAGCTGCTAATCCCCAACAAGTTAAACAATTTAAAGGCAATGCTACCAAATACTAATTGAGTGTATGTAAACTTCTGACCCAATGGGAGTGTGATGAAAGAAATAAAAGCTGAAATAAATCATTCTCTCGACTATTATTCTGACATTTAACATTCTTAAAAAAAAGGGATGATCCTAACTGACCTAAGACAGGGAATTTTTACTAGGACTAAATGTCAGTAATTGTGAAAAACTGAGTTTAAATGCATTTGGCTAAGGTGTATGTAAATGTCCGACTTCAACTGTGTCTGTAACCGCTTTGAGACACTGACTAATACTCTGGGTTAATCTCTGCCTTCGTTGATGGTGTTTTTTCATATAAAACTGTTGGCAGCTTGAGTGAGGCTAAACATAATTAGACTCCCGAATGATTTGGTTTCAGACCACCAGCCAGAGTTGGAGCCTCTTGATTTGACACGGAACGACGTGTCTGTAAAAAACACACACAGCATCTGTCCACACACTAAAGGGTGATGCTGTCCTTTACCAGGACTTGAGTAGACGGAGATGAATAATAAGGACATCCATTTACCATGATGATAATGGATTTGTTATTACAATTTCAATGCTTTATCGCTAAATAAGGCATTTTAGATAGGAGGTATCATTATTCAAAACCTTGAATTTGTCCTGATATACTAATGCTCTTGTTACTAAAATGTGCTCTTGTATTTCAAACATATCCTTATTCAAACGTTCTTCATCATTACAAAGAACATAGCCAAGAATGGATGCGTCTTGTTTTGATAGTATTTCCCTGAATAAGAATCTAACCCAGAATCTAAAAGCTTTCACTAAATGATGACCATTCCTCCAAACAGTTCCATGTCGGGCATGCTTTATACCTTGGATTATTCATCTATAGCATTTCCCATCATTGGTCATTGTGAGTGGTCGTCAATAGAGACAGATTACCCTGTGATCAGAAGATCAGACATTTAAAAGCCTTTCCCATCCTTGCCCATTACGTTGAACCAATGTGGAATAGACGTTGAATTGACGTCTGTAGCCCAGTGGTTGTTTTTTTTCTCTCATCCAAACACTCCCATTACCCTGTGATCAGAAGATCAGCCATTTAAAAGCATTTACCATCCATTACGTTGAACCAATGTGGAATAGACGTTGAATTGACATCTGTAGCCAGTGGTTGTTTATTTATCATCCATTACCCTGTGTTCTATCTGTGACAATGACATTGCATCCACCGATAGACAAATGATTAGTGGAAGATCTCTGAGACTGGAACACAATGAGAGAGATCTTGAGGATACCAGCTTCTTTGCTAGGATTCTCCACTGAATACACAAAATCAAACCTACAGTCTGTGATTTGAAACACTTGTTCCACACCACTTGTTATAGTATACAGCTGATGGTTGGGGCTAGGGAAATGATACACAGCTGAGGGACGGGGCTAGGGAAATGATATACAGCTGAGGGATGGGGAAAGGATAATGATATACACCTGAGGGACGGGGCTAGGTTAATGATATACAGCTGAGGGACGGGGATAGGATAATGATATACAGCTGAGGGACGGGGCTAGGTTAATGATATACAGCTGAGGGACGGGGCTAGGGATATGATATACAGCTGAGGGATGGGGCTAGGGAAATGATATACAGCGGAGGGACGGGGCTAGGGATATGATATATAGCTGAGGGACAGGGCTAGGGAAATGGTACACAGCTGAGGGACAGGGCTAGGGAAATAATGCACAGCTGAGGGACGGGGCTATGGAAATGATATACAGCTGAGGGACGGGGATAGGATAATGATATACAGCTGAGGGACGGGGCTAGGTTAATGATATACAGCTGAGGGACGGGGCTAGGGATATGATATACAGCTGAGGGATGGGGCTAGGGAAATGATATACAGCGGAGGGACGGGGCTAGGGATATGATATATAGCTGAGGGACAGGGCTAGGGAAATGGTACACAGCTGAGGGACAGGGCTAGGGAAATAATGCACAGCTGAGGGACGGGGCTATGGAAATGATATATAGCTGAGGGACGGGGCTTGGGAAATGATATATTGCTGAGGGACGGGGCTTGGGAAATCAAATCAACTGTTATTGGTCACATACACATGGTTAGCAGATGTTATTGCGAGTGTAGTGAAATGTTTGTGCTTCTAACAAGTAATCCAACAATTCCACAACAGATACCTAATACACACAAATCTAAGTGAAGGGATGGAATAAGAAAATATACACATAAATATATAGATGAGCAATGGCAGAGTGGCATAGGCAAGATGCAATAGATAGATGGTATAAAATACAGTATATTCGATGTCAAAGAGGCACAGACTAAGATACAGTAGAATAGGATAGAATACAGTATATACATATGAGATGAGTAATGCAAGATATGTAAACATTATTAAAGTGACTAGTGATCCATTTATTAAGTGGGCCAAGTCTGTATGTAGGCAGCAGCCTCTCTGTGTTAGTGATGGCTGTTTATTAACACTCTGATGTCTTTGAGAAGCAATTTTTCAGTCCCTTGTCTTCTGGATGGTAAGCGGGGTGAACAGGCAGTGGCTCGGGTGGTTGTTGTCCTTGATGATCTTGCTTGCCTTCCTGTGACATCGGGTGCTGTAGGTGTCCTGGAGGATAGGTAGTTTGCCTCCATTGATGCATTGTGCAGATCCTACCACCCTCTGGAGAGCCCTGCAGTTGTGGGCGGTGTAGTTTGCTCTACCGGGTGGTGATACAGCCCAACAGGATGCTCTCAATCTGTAAAAGTTTGTGATGGTTTTAGGTGACAAGCCAAGGTCGAAGAGGCACTATTGTGCCTTCTTCACCACGCTGTATGTGTGGGTGGACCATTTCAGTTTGTCCGTGATGTGTACGCAGAGGAACTTAAAACTGTACACCTTCTCCACTGCTGTCCTGTCGATGTGGATAGGGTGCTTCCTCTGTTGTTTCCTGAAGTCCACGATCATCTCTTTTGTTTTGTTGATTTGCGTGAGAGGTTGTTTTCCTGACACCACACTCTGAGTGCCCTCACCTCCTCCCTGTAGGCTGTCTCGTCATTGTTGGTAATCAAGCCTACTACTGTTGTGTCGTCTGCAAACTTGATGATTGAGTTGGAGGCGTGCATGGCCACACAGTCATGGGTGAACAGCGAGTACAGGAGAGGGCTGAGAACGCACCCTTGTGGGGCCCCAGTGTTGAGGATCAGTAGAGCGGAGATGTTGTTTCCTGCCTTCACCACCTTGGGGCGGCCTGTCAGGAAGTCCAGGACCCAATTGCACAGGGCGGGGTTGAGACCCAGGGCCTCAAGCTTAATGATGAGCTTGGAGGGTACTATGGTGTTGAATGATGAGCTGTAGTCAATGAACAGCATTCTTACATAGGTATTCCTCTTGTCCAGATGGGATAGGGCAGTGTGCAGTGTGATGTCGATTGCATCATCTGTGGACCTATTGGGGCGGTACGCAAATGGAAGTGGGTCTAGGGTGACAGGTAAGGTGGAGGTGATATGATCCTTGACTAGTCTCTCAAAGCACTTAATGATGACAGAAGTGAGTGCTACGGGGCGATAACAATTTAGTTCAGTTACCTTTGCCTTCTTGGGTACAGGAACAATGGTGGCCATCTTGAACATGTGGGGACAGCAGTCTGGGATAGGGAGCGGGCCACGTTGGTGCAACTGTATTATCAAAGAAGGTGTTTAGTTTGTCTGGAAGCAAGACCATGGTGTGGCTGATTATCTTTTTTGTAGTCCATGACTGTCTGTAGACCCTGTCACATACGTCTCATGTCTGAGCCGAATTGCAAATCCACTTTGTCTCTATTCTGACATTTCGCTTGTTTGATTGCCTTGCGGGGGGAATAACTACACTTTTTGTATTCGGCCATATTCCCAGGCACCTTTCCATGGTTAACCTCTTCCAGCTAGGGTCCCATTTTCCGAATTTTCGCCTGTCTGACGTGCCCAAAGTTAAATGCCTACCACTCATGGCCAGAAACTAGGATATTTACATATTTAGTACTATTGGATAGGAAACACTCTGAAGTTTATAAAACCATTAAGATATAGTCTGTGGCTATTCCAGAACAGATTTAGCAGGCAAAAACCAGAGAAATTTCTGTCCGGAATTTATTTTTCTGTTGCTCTCTTCTCATTTTGAAGCCCATGTAATATTTTCTATGGGGAATAGGACCGAGGTTGCAGTACTTATGGCTTCCACTAGATGTCAACAGTCTCTGGAAAGGGTATGGAGGAAAAAGCTCTGACCAGATCCTTAGAGAGAGAGAATTACTACGGTAGGGAAAAAGCTAAACAGGCGTGCGTTCACGAGCGTGAACGCGCCCAGCGACCAACTTTCTTTTCGTCTTTTAACGTTTCACTTACCGTTCTTGTAAAATATGATCGCTATTATTCATAAAAGAATACATAAGGATGCATTATTAATGATATTTGATTTGTTTGTGAAAAGATGAGAGGTATAATTTGAACGCGATCCCTTCACTGTAAAGCGGGCGAGTAGACTGACAATGCTTGGTGGAGTAGCTGAACGTAACGTGCCAAAAACAACGGATATTTATGGATATAATTATTTACTTTTTCTAACAAAAGAACCATGGATTATCTTGTTTGGACACTTGGGAAGACCTCAGAAGAAGTTATTTGAAAGGTAAGCGATTTATATTAGCTGTGATATGGATATTTTGAGAACCGAGCTGGATATGAATTTATGCTAATGTGGAAAATATGTGAGGTACTAGCCTCAAACAATCAAATGTAGTGCTTTCGCCGTAAAGCCTTTTTAAAATCTGACAACGCAGTGATATTGCCAAGAAGCAGAGCTTTTGATGGCTATGCAACACTATGCAACACTTGTATATCGAAGTTAAATATTACGAATATGTATTACGAATATGTATTTTGAATTTGGCGCGTTATGTTTGCTCTGAAAACGATCCCGCTAAAGGGATCGGCGCGCTAAGAGGTTAAATGCAGTGGTTCATGCTTTCAGTTTTGCGTGAATGCCGACATCTAGCCACGGTTTCTGGTTAGGGAAGGTTTTAATAGACACAGTCGGTACAACATCTCCTATGCACTTCCTTATAAACTCTCACAGTTTATAAATCAATATTATTCTCTGAGGCTACCCCGGAACATGTCCCAGTCCGTGTGATCAAAACAATCTTGAAGCGTTGATTCCGATTGGTCAGACCAGCATTGAATAGTCTTCATCACGGGTACATCCTTTTTGAATTTCTGCCTATAGGAAGGAAGGAGCGAAATGGAGTCGTGATTTTCCGTAAGGAGGACATTGGAGTGCCTTGTATGCATCACGGAAGTTAGAGTAGCAGTGATCTAGTATTTTTCCAGCGTGAGTGCTACAATCAATATACTGATAGAATTTAGGTAAATTTAAATTTGCTTAGGGATCGCTAGCGTCCCACCTGAAACAACATCCGGTAAAATGCAGAGCGCAAAATTCAAATTACAAAAATAGTAATATTAAACATTCATGAAAATACATGTCACGTCCAGGCCTGAGAAGACAGGCTGGTGTGGTTAGTTTTGTTTTTGGTGTAGGGGTTTTTATGTTCTAGGTGTTATATTTCTATGTTGGGGTAATGGTTCCCATTTAGAGGCAGCTGTGTGTCGTTGTCTCTAATTGGGAACCATATATATGTTTGGGGTTTTCGTATAGGTTTTGTGGGTTATTGTTTGTGCATAGCTTGTTGTTTGTTTAGTTATGTCCAACATCACGATCTTCGTTACGTTCATTTTGTTATTTTCCCAGTTACGTTCGTCATGAATAAAATGTATACTGGAAGCATCGCTGCGTCTTGGTCTGTCCATACTGAAGATTGTGACAATACAAGTGTTGCACACTCTTCAAAAGCTTCGAATCTTGGTAATCTCACAGCGTTGTCAGATTTCAAAAAGGCTTCATGGCGAAAGCATAGCATTTGATTGTCTGAGGACAGCGCCCCCCACACTTCCCCCATTAGCATAATAACATAACCAGCACAGGTGTCACAAAACTCAAAAATAGCGATACAATAAATGGCTTACCTTTGAAGATCTTCTTCTGATGGCAATCCAAAGGGTCCCAGCTACACAATAAATGGTCCTTTTGTTCAATAAAGTCCCTCTTTATATCCCAAAAGCTCCATTTGGTTGGCGCGTTTTGTTCAGTAATCCACCCATTCCACTCCAATAAACATACATACAAACGAAACTGAAAAGAAACTTTGTCCAAACAACTCAAACAACGTTTCTAATCAATCCTCAGGTACCCAAATATGTATATAAACAATAATATTTCAGACGGAAAATAACCTGCTTAAATAGAAAAGGAAAAAAACGAAGCGTGCGCCAAACAGTAGAGTCCACTCCAGAGTCCACTTGGAAAAACAGCTCTTACTCGTTGGTTTTTCAAAAAACAAGCCTGAAAACATGTCTAAAGACTGTTGACATCTAGTGGAAGCCATAGGAACTGCAATCTGGGAGCTAAATCCCTGTGTAATGAATTGCATGTCTAATGAAAAAGTATGACATCACAAAATCCCAATTTCTGGATGGATTTTCCTCAGGTTTATGCCTGCCAAATCAGTTATGTTATACTCACAGACATTATTTTAACAGTTTTAGAAACTGTAGAGTGTTTTCTATCCAATACTACTAATTATAAGCATATCCTAGTTGCTGGGCATGAGTAACAGGCATTTTACTTTGGGCATGCCAGACTCTCCGAACCTCCGAACACTACCCCCGATCCCTAACAGGTTAAAATCCACAGCTACAATAAACGCAGCCTCAGAATATATGGTTTCCAGTTTGCATACAGTCCAGTGAAGTTCCTTGAGGGCCGTCGTGGTATCGGCTTGAGGGGGGATATACACGGCATTGACAATAACCAACGAGAATTCTCTTGGGAGATAATACGGTCGGCATTTGACTGTGAGGAATTCTAGATCAGGTGAACAAAAGGAATTGAGTTCCTGTATGTTGTTACAATTACACCACGAGTTGTTAATCATGAAACATACACCCACGCCCTTCTTCTTGCTGGAGAGATGTTTACTCCTGTCGGCTTGATGCACCGTGAATCCCGTTGGCTGTACTCCGACAGCATGTAGCAAGCTAGGCATGTTTAGCCATATCTCTTTGGAATGCAACTCTTGCCCTGATTTCGTCAACTTTAGCGAGTAATATACTCGGAAGCGGTGGGTGGTGTGCGTGCATCCAAACCCTCACCAGAAAACTCTCTGGCACCCTCTCCTCCGGGAGCGTTGTTTTGGGTCGGCCTCTGGAATCACTTCAAATGCCCTGGCAGACAAAGGATCCGCTTTGGGAAAGTCGTATTACTGGTCATAGCGCTGGTAAATTGACGTCTCCTCCTAGATATTATCATTCTCTCCTCCTAGATGTTATCTGCCTCTCCTAGATATTATCCTCCTCTTAGATATTATCCTCCTGTTAGATATTATCATCCTCTCCTCCTGGATATTCTCCTCCTCTCCTCCTAGATGTTATCCTCCTCTCCTCCTAGATGTTATCCTCCTCTCCTAGATATTATCCTCCTCTCCTCCTAGATATTATCCTCCTCCTAGATATTATCCTCCTCTCCTCCTAGATATTATCCTCCTCCTAGATATTATCCTCCTCTCATCCTAGATATTATCCTCCTCCTAGATATTATCCTCCTCTCCTCCTAGATATTATCCTCCTCCTAGATAGTATCCTCCTCTCCTCCTAGATATTATCCTCCTCCTAGATATTATCCTCCTCTCATCCTAGATATTATCCTCCTCTCCTCCTAGATGTTATCCTCCTCCAAGATATTATCCTCCTCTCCTCCTAGATATTATCCTTCTCTCCTCCTAGATATTATCCTCCTCCTTGATATTATCCTCCTCTCATCCTAGATATTATCCTGCTCCTAGATATTATCCTCCTCTCCTCCTAGATATTATCCTCCTCCAAGATATTATCCTCCTCTCCTCCTAGATATTATCCTCCTCTCCAGATAGATATTATCTTCCTCTCCTCCTAGATATTATCCTCCTCTCCTCCTAGATATTATCCTCCTCCAAGATATTATCCTCCTCTCCTCCTAGATATCATCCTCCTCTCTTCCTAGATATTATCCTCATCCTTGATATTATCCTCCTCTCTTCCTAGATATTATTCTCCTCTCCTCCTAGATATTATCCTCCTCTCCTACTAGATATCATCCTCCTCTCTTCCTAGATATTATCCTCCTCCTTGATATTATCCTCCTCTCTTCCTAGATATTATTCTCTCCTCTCCTCCTAGATATTATCCTCCTCTCCTACTAGATATCATCCTCCTCTCTTCCTAGATATTATCCTCCTCCTTGATATTATCCTCCTCTCCTCCTAGATATTGTCCTCTTCTCCTCCTAGATATTATCCTCCTCTCCTACTAGATATCATCCTCCTCTCTTCCTAGATATTATCCTCCTCCTAGATTTTATCCTCCTCTCCTCCTAGATATTATCCTCCTCTCCTACTAGATATCATCCTCCTCTCTTCCTAGATATTATCCTCCTCCTTGATATTATCCTCCTCTCTTCCTAGATATTATTCTCCTCTCCTCCTAGATATTATCCTCCTCTCCTACTAGATATCATCCTCCTCTCTTCCTAGATATTATCCTCCTCCTTGATATTATCCTCCTCTCTTCCTAGATATTATTCTCCTCTCCTCCTAGATATTATCCTCCCTCTCCTACTAGATATCATCCTCCTCTCTTCCTAGATATTATCCTCCTCCTAGATTTTATCCTCCTCTCCTCCTAGATATTATCCTCCTCTCCTACTAGATATCATCCTCCTCTCTTCCTAGATATTATCCTCCTCCTTGATATTATCCTCCTCTCTTCCTAGATATTATTCTCCTCTCCTCCTAGATATTATCCTCCTCTCCTACTAGATATCATCCTCCTCTCTTCCTAGATATTATCCTCCTCCTTGATATTATCCTCCTCTCTTCCTAGATATTATTCTCCTCTCCTCCTAGATATTATCCTCCTCTCCTACTAGATATCATCCTCCTCTCTTCCTAGATATTATCCTCCTCCTTGATATTATCCTCCTCTCTTCCTAGATATTACTCTCCTCTCCTCCTAGATATTATCCTCCTCTCCTACTAGATATCATCCTCCTCTCTTCCTAGATATTATCCTCCTCCTTGATATTATCCTCCTCTCCTCCTAGATATTGTCCTCTTCTCCTCCTAGATATTATCCTCCTCTCCTCCTAGATATTATCCTCCTCCAAGATATTATCCTCCTCTCCTCCTAGATATTATCCTCCTCTCCAGATAGATATTATCTTCCTCTCCTCCTAGATATTATCCTCCTCTCCTCCTAGATATTATCCTCCTCCTTGATATTATCCTCCTCTCTTCCTAGATATTATTCTCCTCTCCTCCTAGATATTATCCTCCTCTCCTACTAGATATCATCCTCCTCTCTTCCTAGATATTATCCTCCTCCTTGATATTATCCTCCTCTCTTCCTAGATATTATTCTCCTCTCCTCCTAGATATTATCCTCCTCTCCTACTAGATATCATCCTCCTCTCTTCCTAGATATTATCCTCCTCCTAGATTTTATCCTCCTCTCCTCCTAGATATTATCCTCCTCTCCTACTAGATATCATCCTCCTCTCTTCCTAGATATTATCCTCCTCCTTGATATTATCCTCCTCTCTTCCTAGATATTATTCTCCTCTCCTCCTAGATATTATCCTCCTCTCCTACTAGATATCATCCTCCTCTCTTCCTAGATATTATCCTCCTCCTTGATATTATCCTCCTCTCTTCCTAGATATTATTCTCCTCTCTCCTCCTAGATATTATCCTCCTCTCTCCTACTAGATATCATCCTCCTCTCTTCCTAGATATTATCCTCCTCCTTGATATTATCCTCCTCTCTTCCTAGATATTACTCTCCTCTCCTCCTAGATATTATCCTCCTCTCCTACTAGATATCATCCTCCTCTCTTCCTAGATATTATCCTCCTCCTTGATATTATCCTCCTCTCCTCCTAGATATTGTCCTCTTCTCCTCCTAGATATTATCCTCCTCTCCTACTAGATATCATCCTCCTCTCTTCCTAGATATTATCCTCCTCCTTGATATTATCCTCCTCTCTTCCTAGATGTTATCCTCCTCTCCTCCTAGATATTATCCTCCTCTCCTCCTAGATATTATCCTCCTCTAAGATATTATCCTCCTCTCCTCCTAGATATTATCCTCCTCCTAGATAGTATCCTCCTCTCCTCCTAGATATTATCCTCCTCCTAGATATTATCCTCCTCTCCTACTAGATATCATCCTCCTCTCTTCCTAGATATTATCCTCCTCCTAGATTTTATCCTCCTCTCCTCCTAGATATTATCCTCCTCTCCTACTAGATATCATCCTCCTCTCTTCCTAGATATTATCCTCCTCCTTGATATTATCCTCCTCTCTTCCTAGATATTATTCTCCTCTCCTCCTAGATATTATCCTCCTCTCCTACTAGATATCATCCTCCTCTCTTCCTAGATATTATCCTCCTCCTTGATATTATCCTCCTCTCTTCCTAGATATTATTCTCCTCTCCTCCTAGATATTATCCTCCTCTCCTACTAGATATCATCCTCCTCTCTTCCTAGATATTATCCTCCTCCTTGATATTATCCTCCTCTCTTCCCAGATATTACTCTCTTCTCCTCCTAGATATTATCCTCCTCTCCTACTAGATATCATCCTCCTCTCTTCCTAGATATTATCCTCCTCCTTGATATTATCCTCCTCTCCTCCTAGATATTGTCCTCTTCTCCTCCTAGATATTATCCTCCTCTCCTACTAGATATCATCCTCCTCTCTTCCTAGATATTATGCTCCTCCTTGATATTATCCTCCTCTCTTCCTAGATGTTATCCTCCTCTCCTCCTAGATATTATCCTCCTCTCCTCCTAGATATTATCCTCCTCTAAGATATTATCCTCCTCTCCTCCTAGATATTATCCTCCTCCTAGATAGTATCCTCCTCTCCTCCTAGATATTATCCTCCTCCTAGATATTATCCTCCTCTCATCCTAGATATTATCCTCCTCTCCTCCTAGATATTATCCTCCTCCAAGATATTATCCTCCTCTCCTCCTAGATATTATCCTTCTCTCCTCCTAGATATTATCCTCCTCCTTGATATTATCCTCCTCTCATCCTAGATATTATCCTCCTCCTAGATATTATCCTCCTCTCCTCCTAGATATTATCCTCCTCCAAGATATTATCCTCCTCTCCTCCTAGATATTATCCTCCTCTCCAGATAGATATTATCTTCCTCTCCTCCTAGATATTATCCTCCTCTCCTCCTAGATATTATCCTCCTCCAAGATATTATCCTCCCTCTCCTCCTAGATATCATCCTCCTCTCTTCCTAGATATTATCCTCCTCCTTGATATTATCCTCCTCTCTTCCTAGATATTATTCTCCTCTCCTCCTAGATATTATCCTCCTCTCCTACTAGATATCATCCTCCTCTCTTCCTAGATATTATCCTCCTCCTTGATATTATCCTCCTCTCTTCCTAGATATTATTCTCCTCTCCTCCTAGATATTATCCTCCTCTCCTACTAGATATCATCCTCCTCTCTTCCTAGATATTATCCTCCTCCTTGATATTATCCTCCTCTCCTCCTAGATATTGTCCTCTTCTCCTCCTAGATATTATCCTCCTCTCCTACTAGATATCATCCTCCTCTCTTCCTAGATATTATCCTCCTCCTAGATTTTATCCTCCTCTCCTCCTAGATATTATCCTCCTCTCCTACTAGATATCATCCTCCTCTCTTCCTAGATATTATCCTCCTCCTTGATATTATCCTCCTCTCTTCCTAGATATTATTCTCCTCTCCTCCTAGATATTATCCTCCTCTCCTACTAGATATCATCCTCCTCTCTTCCTAGATATTATCCTCCTCCTTGATATTATCCTCCTCTCTTCCTATATATTATTCTCCTCTCCTCCTAGATATTATCCTCCTCTCCTACTAGATATCATCCTCCTCTCTTCCTAGATATTATCCTCCTCCTAGATTTTATCCTCCTCTCCTCCTAGATATTATCCTCCTCTCCTACTAGATATCATCCTCCTCTCTTCCTAGATATTATCCTCCTCCTTGATATTATCCTCCTCTCTTCCTAGATATTATTCTCCTCTCCTCCTAGATATTATCCTCCTCTCCTACTAGATATCATCCTCCTCTCTTCCTAGATATTATCCTCCTCCTTGATATTATCCTCCTCTCTTCCTAGATATTATTCTCCTCTCCTCCTAGATATTATCCTCCTCTCCTACTAGATATCATCCTCCTCTCTTCCTAGATATTATCCTCCTCCTTGATATTATCCTCCTCTCTTCCTAGATATTACTCTCCTCTCCTCCTAGATATTATCCTCCTCTCCTACTAGATATCATCCTCCTCTCTTCCTAGATATTATCCTCCTCCTTGATATTATCCTCCTCTCCTCCTAGATATTGTCCTCTTCTCCTCCTAGATATTATCCTCCTCTCCTCCTAGATATTATCCTCCTCCAAGATATTATCCTCCTCTCCTCCTAGATATTATCCTCCTCTCCAGATAGATATTATCTTCCTCTCCTCCTAGATATTATCCTCCTCTCCTCCTAGATATTATCCTCCTCCTTGATATTATCCTCCTCTCTTCCTAGATATTATTCTCCTCTCCTCCTAGATATTATCCTCCTCTCCTACTAGATATCATCCTCCTCTCTTCCTAGATATTATCCTCCTCCTTGATATTATCCTCCTCTCTTCCTAGATATTATTCTCCTCTCCTCCCTAGATATTATCCTCCTCTCCTACTAGATATCATCCTCCTCTCTTCCTAGATATTATCCTCCTCCTAGATTTTATCCTCCTCTCCTCCTAGATATTATCCTCCTCTCCTACTAGATATCATCCTCCTCTCTTCCTAGATATTATCCTCCTCCTTGATATTATCCTCCTCTCTTCCTAGATATTATTCTCCTCTCCTCCTAGATATTATCCTCCTCTCCTACTAGATATCATCCTCCTCTCTTCCTAGATATTATCCTCCTCCTTGATATTATCCTCCTCTCTTCCTAGATATTATTCTCCTCTCCTCCTAGATATTATCCTCCTCTCCTACTAGATATCATCCTCCTCTCTTCCTAGATATTATCCTCCTCCTTGATATTATCCTCCTCTCTTCCTAGATATTACTCTCCTCTCCTCCTAGATATTATCCTCCTCTCCTACTAGATATCATCCTCCTCTCTTCCTAGATATTATCCTCCTCCTTGATATTATCCTCCTCTCCTCCTAGATATTGTCCTCTTCTCCTCCTAGATATTATCCTCCTCTCCTACTAGATATCATCCTCCTCTCTTCCTAGATATTATCCTCCTCCTTGATATTATCCTCCTCTCTTCCTAGATGTTATCCTCCTCTCCTCCTAGATATTATCCTCCTCTCCTCCTAGATATTATCCTCCTCTAAGATATTATCCTCCTCTCCTCCTAGATATTATCCTCCTCCTTGATATTATCCTCCTCTCTTCCTAGATGTTATCCTCCTCTCCTCTTAGATATTATCCTCCTCCTAGATATTATCCTCCTCTCCTCCCAGATATTATCCTCCTCTCCTACTAGATATCATCCTCCTCTCTTCCTAGATATTATCCTCCTCCTTGATATTATCCTCCTCTCTTCCTAGATGTTATCCTCCTCTCCTCCTAGATATTATCCTCCTCTCCTCCTAGATATTATCCTCCTCCTAGATATTATCCTCCTCTCATCCTAGATATTATCCTCCTCTCCTCCTAGATATTATCCTCCTCCAAGATATTATCCTCCTCTCCTCCTAGATATTATCCTCCTCTCCTCCTAGATATTATCCTTCTCTCCTCCTAGATATTATCCTCCTCCTTGATATTATCCTCCTCTCATCCTAGATATTATCCTCCTCCTAGATAATATCCTCCTCTCCTCCTAGATATTATCCTCCTCCAAGATATTATCCTCCTCTCCTCCTAGATATTATCCTCCTCTCCAGATAGATATTATCTTCCTCTCCTCCTAGATATTATCCTCCTCTCCTCCTAGATATTATCCTCCTCCAAGATATTATCCTCCTCTCCTCCTAGATATCATCCTCCTCTCTTCCTAGATATTATCCTCCTCCTTGATATTATCCTCCTCTCTTCCTAGATATTATTCTCCTCTCCTCCTAGATATTATCCTCCTCTCCTACTAGATATCATCCTCCTCTCTTCCTAGATATTATCCTCCTCCTTGATATTATCCTCCTCTCTTCCTAGATATTATTCTCCTCTCCTCCTAGATATTATCCTCCTCTCCTACTAGATATCATCCTCCTCTCTTCCTAGATATTATCCTCCTCCTTGATATTATCCTCCTCTCCTCCTAGATATTGTCCTCTTCTCCTCCTAGATATTATCCTCCTCTCCTACTAGATATCATCCTCCTCTCTTCCTAGATATTATCCTCCTCCTAGATTTTATCCTCCTCTCCTCCTAGATATTATCCTCCTCTCCTACTAGATATCATCCTCCTCTCTTCCTAGATATTATCCTCCTCCTTGATATTATCCTCCTCTCTTCCTAGATATTATTCTCCTCTCCTCCTAGATATTATCCTCCTCTCCTACTAGATATCATCCTCCTCTCTTCCTAGATATTATCCTCCTCCTTGATATTATCCTCCTCTCTTCCTAGATATTATTCTCCTCTCCTCCTAGATATTATCCTCCTCTCCTACTAGATATCATCCTCCTCTCTTCCTAGATATTATCCTCCTCCTTGATATTATCCTCCTCTCTTCCTAGATATTACTCTCCCCTCCTCCTTGATATTATCCTCCTCTCCTCCTAGATATTATCCTCCTCCTAGATAGTATCCTCCTCTCCTCCTAGATATTATCCTCCTCCTAGATATTATCCTCCTCTCATCCTAGATATTATCCTCCTCTCCTCCTAGATATTATCCTCCTCCAAGATATTATCCTCCTCTCCTCCTAGATATTATCCTTCTCTCCTCCTAGATATTATCCTCCTCCTTGATATTATCCTCCTCACATCCTAGATATTATCCTCCTCCTAGATATTATCCTCCTCTCCTCCTAGATATTATCCTCTTCCAAGATATTATCCTCCTCTCCTCCTAGATATTATCCTCCTCTCCAGATAGATATTATCTTCCTCTCCTCCTAGATATTATCCTCCTCTCCTCCTAGATATTATCCTCCTCCAAGATATTATCCTCCTCTCCTCCTAGATATCATCCTCCTCTCTTCCTAGATATTATCCTCCTCCTTGATATTATCCTCCTCTCTTCCTAGATATTATTCTCCTCTCCTCCTAGATATTATCCTCCTCTCCTACTAGATATCATCCTCCTCTCTTCCTAGATATTATCCTCCTCCTTGATATTATCCTCCTCTCTTCCTAGATATTATTCTCCTCTCCTCCTAGATATTATCCTCCACTCCTACTAAAAATCATCCTCCTCTCTTCCTAGATATTATCCTCCTCCTTGATATTATCCTCCTCTCTTCCTAGATATTATTCTCCTCTCCTCCTAGATATTATCCTCCTCTCCTCCTAGATATTATCCTCCTCCAAGATATTATCCTCCTCTCCTCCTAGATATTATCCTCCTCTCCAGATAGATATTATCTTCCTCTCCTCCTAGATATTATCCTCCTCTCCTCCTAGATATTATCCTCCTCCAAGATATTATCCTCCTCTCCTCCTAGATATCATCCTCCTCTCTTCCTAGATATTATCCTCCTCCTTGATATTATCCTCCTCTCTTCCTAGATATTATTCTCCTCTCCTCCTAGATATTATCCTCCTCTCCTACTAGATATCATCCTCCTCTCTTCCTAGATATTATCCTCCTCCTTGATATTATCCTCCTCTCTTCCTAGATATTATTCCCCTCTCCTCCTAGATATTATCCTCCTCTCCTACTAGATATCATCCTCCTCTCTTCCTAGATATTATCCTCCTCCTAGATTTTATCCTCCTCTCCTCCTAGATATTATCCTCCTCTCCTACTAGATATCATCCTCCTCTCTTCCTAGATATTATCCTCCTCCTTGATATTATCCTCCTCTCTTCCTAGATATTATTCTCCTCTCCTCCTAGATATTATCCTCCTCTCCTACTAGATATCATCCTCCTCTCTTCCTAGATATTATCCTCCTCCTTGATATTATCCTCCTCTCTTCCTAGATATTATTCTCCTCTCCTCCTAGATATTATCCTCCTCTCCTACTAGATATCATCCTCCTCTCTTCCTAGATATTATCCTCCTCCTTGATATTATCCTCCTCTCTTCATAGATATTATTCTCCTCTCCTCCTAGATATTATCCTCCTCTCCTACTAGATATCATCCTCCTCTCTTCCTAGATATTATCCTCCTCCTTGATATTATCCTCCTTTCTTCCTAGATATTATTCTCCTCTCCTCCTAGATATTATCCTCCTCTCCTACTAGATATCATCCTCCTCTCTTCATAGATATTATCCTCCTCCTTGATATTATCCTCCTCTCCTCCTAGATATTGTCCTCTTCTCCTCCTAGATATTATCCTCCTCTCCTACTAGATATCATCCTCCTCTCCTACTAGATATTATCCTCCTCCTAGATTTTATCCTCCTCTCCTCCTAGATATTATCCTCCTCTCCTACTAGATATCATCCTCCTCTCTTCCTAGATATTATCCTCCTCCTTGATATTATCCTCCTCTCTTCCTAGATATTATTCTCCTCTCCTCCTAGGTATTATCCTCCTCTCCTCCTAGATATCATCCTCCTCTCTTCCTAGATATTATCCTCCTCCTTGATATTATCCTGCTCTCTTCCTAGATATTACTCTCCTCTCCTCCTAGATATTATCCTCCTCTCCTACTAGATATCATCCTCCTCTCTTCCTAGATATTATCCTCCTCCTTGATATTATCCTCCTCTCCTCCTAGATATTGTCCTCTTCTCCTCCTAGATATTTTCCTCCTCTCCTTCTAGATATCATCCTCCTCTCTTCCTAGATATTATCCTCCTCCTTGATATTATCCTCCTCTCTTCCTAGATGTTATCCTCCTCTCCTCCCTAGATATTATCCTCCTCTCCTCCCTAGATATTATCCTCCTCTAAGATATTATCCTCCTCTCCTCCTAGATATTATCCTCCTCCTTGATATTATCCTCCTCTCTTCCTAGATGTTATCCTCCTCTCCTCTTAGATATTATCCTCCTCCTAGATATTATCCTCCTCTCCTCCCAGATATTATCCTCCTCTCCTCCTAGATATTATCCTCCTCTCCTCCTAGATATTATCCTCCTATAAGATATTATCCTCCTCTTAGATATTATCATCCTCTCCTCCTAAATATTTTCCTCCTCTCCTCCTAGATATTACCATCCTCTCCTCCTAGATATTATCCTCCTCCTAGATGTTATCCTCCTCTCCTCCTAGATATTATCCTCCTCTCCTCCTAGATATTATCCTCCTCTCCTCCTAGATATTATCCTCCTCTCATCTAAGATATTATCCTCCTCTTAGATATTATCATCCTCTCCTCCTAAATATTATTCTTCTCTCCTCCTAGATATTACCATCCTCTCCTCCTAGATGTTATCCTCCTCTCCTCCTAGACGTTATCCTCCTCCTAGATATTATTCTCCTCTCCTCCTAGATATTATCCTCCTCTCCTCCTAGATATTATCCTCCTTCTAGATATTATCCTCCTCTCATCCTAGATATTATCCTCCTCCAAGATATTACCCTCCTTTCCACCTAGATATTATCCTCCTCTCCTCCTAGATATTGACCTCCTCTCCTCCTAGATATTATCCTCCTCCTAGATATCATCCTCCTCTCCTCCTAGATATTATCCTCCTCTCCTCTTAGATATCATCCTCCTCTCTTCCTAGATATTATCCTCCTCCTAGATAGTATCCTCCTCTCCTCCTAGATATTATCCTCCTCTCCTCCTAGATATTATCCTCCTCTCCTCCTAGATATTATCCTCCTCCTAGATAGTATCCTCCTCTCCTCCTAGATATTATCCTCCTCCTTGATATTATCCTCCTCTCCTCCTAGATGTTATCCTCCTCCTAGATAGTATCCTCCTCCTAGATATTTTCCTCCTCCTTGATATTATCCTCCTCTCCTCCTAGATGTTATCCTCCTCCTAGATAGTATCCTCCTCCTAGATAGTATCCTCCTCTCCTCCTAGATATTATCCTCCTCTCCTCCTAGATATTATCCTCCTCTCCTCCTAGATAGTATCCTCCTCTCCTCCTAGATATTGACCTCCTCTCCTCCTAGATATTATCCTCCTCTCCTCCTAGATATTTTCCTCCTCCTAGATATTATCCTCCTCTCCTCCTAGATATTTTCCTCCTCCTAGATATTATCCTCCTCTCCTCCTAGATTTTATCCTCTTCCAAGATATTATCCTCCTCTCCTCCTAGATTTTATCCTCTTCCAAGATATTATCCTCCTCTCCTCCTCGATATTATCCTTCTCTCCTCCTAGATATTATCCTCCTCTCCTCCTAGATATTATCCTCCTCTCCTCCTAGATATTATCCTCCTCCTAGATAGCATCCTCCTCTCCTCCTAGATATTGACCTCCTCTCCTCCTAGATATTATCCTCCTCTCCTCCTAGATATTATCCTCCTCTCCTCCTAGATATTATCCTCCTCTCCTCCTAGATATTATCCTCCTCTCCTTGATGTTAATTGAAACAAATACTAATACAAAGAAGGATTGTGTTCTGTCCCTCATTCTGTCCCTCATTCTGTCCCTGATTCTGTCCCTCATTCTGTCTCTGATTCTGTCCCTCATTCTGTCTCTGATTCTGTCCCTGATTCTGTCCCTCATTCTGTCTCTCGTTCTATCCATCGTTCTGTCCCTCGTTCTGTCCCTCGTTTTGTCCCTTATTCTGTCCCTCATTTGTGTAGAGTGTGTTTGTGAATGTGTTTGTGTGCGTGTGTGAGCATGTGTGCACGCTTGTGTCTGCATACCACCTTGAGGACACACAGAGTGAAAAAAACAGGCATCAATACGTCTCCAAACTCGCACTTCTTCAACATCATTTGTCTGCTTGACACAAACTAAGAGGATTCAGATATATTGATCTGACCCTGATTCCCACTGGACTGGCCACATCGGTTCAGCACACTGCATGGTGACAGTGACCAATTGAATACTGAAATGTCGTGGCCAATGAACGGTGAATACTGCTGGAGGAAAAGGAGAGGAAGATCGGGTTATAACTGTTGATAGACAGAGAGAGAGAGAGAGAGAGAGAGAGAGAGAGAGAGAGAGAGTAATCTTGGCTGGCGCAGTATCACCTTATACATCCAACAAGACTCAATATCAGTCTCAATGACCTTCTGTTTTCCCTTGTTTCCCTTCTGTTTTCCCTTCTGTTACAGTGAAACAGTGAATCAGTCTGGAACTGTTGCTGTATCACCTTCCTTCTCTTCGTCCAACAGAGATGAACACCACCACCACCACCACACCACCTACCTGTCTGTCTGTCTGTCTGTCTGTCTGTCTGTCACTCTCTATCTCTGTTTGTCTCTATCTGTCTCTGTCTGTCGCGACAGCGGACATTGCATTCATGGTAAACGCTGCATAAGGTCGGCTCAATCGGAAATTACCTTTACATTTCTTTCACAGAATCTGTAACTCTTCAGCGATACGGATTAAATAGAGCCCTTAAAGAGGAAATCTACTGGTTCATTTCAAGGACACGTTAATGATTTTTGTAGAAGTATTTTTGCTGTCAGTACCTTGATTTTCACTAGACTTGATTTCCACTGCATGGTGACAGTGACCAATTGAATACTGAAATGTAGTGGCCAATGAACGGTCAATACTGCTGGAGGAAAAGGAGAGAAAGATGAGGTCATTTAACTGTTGATAGACTTGGAGAGAGTCTTCTTGGCTGGCTGTTGTTGCAGTATCACCTTCCTTACACCTTCCTCACGGAGATGACCTGAACACATCACTTCTCTACCATTTTGGATAATGCAGATTTTTCACCTTCAGTCCTTGGACTTTGGTTTCAGAATAAATTATCACTTTGCTTTTATCCGAAGCAACATTTCTAGTTTTGGATGTTATCTTCTTAGGGAGCGGCTGCAAAGGTGACGGTTTTGGAGAGTCTGGCGTGCCCAAAGTAAAATGCATGCCACTCAGGCCCAGAAAATAGGATATGCACATAATTAGTACTATTGGATAGGAAACACTCTGGATAGGAAACATTATTGGATATGAAACACACTTCTAAGAGTGTTAAAATAATGTATGTGAGTATAACAGAATTGAAATAGCAGGCGAAAACCTGCGGAAAATCCATACGGATTTGCATTTTTTTTTGTAAATGAGCATCTTCTCCATTGTCCCTATTGCATACAACTTTATGTAGGACTGAAACTGCAGTATCTATGGCTTCCACTAGATGTCAACAGTCAAAGACTGGGAATTCTAGGAGTGACCAGAACGTATAGGGACAGGAAATTGTCAGGCGACCACTTTTGTAAACAAGGTTTGACGAGCGCGAGCACCACTTAATTTTTCTTTCCTATCGTTCACGTTATCGTCCGGTTTAAATATTACAGCAAATATACCCAAAAGGATACCTAAGGATACATTAAAAATTATGTTTGATTTGTTTGTAGAAAGTGTATAGGTATAATTTGAACGTGTTCTCTTCACGGTTCAATGGGCGACTCAACGGTGGATTTTATGATCATAACGCGCCAACCAAACGGAGATTTATGGAAATAATAAATCACTTTTTTTAACAAAAGAAGCATGGATTGTCTTCGTTGGACACTTGGGAAGCCCTCAGCAGAAGTTCATCAAAGGTAAGCGATTTTATATTAGCGATTTTATGCGTTTTGTGAGACCCTTGTTGGGTTATGGATTTATGCTAATGCGTAAATATTAGAGGTGCTACCCTCAAACAATCAAATGTTGTGCTTTCGCCGTAAAGCCTTTTTGAAATCTGACAACACTGTGATAGTGCCATGAATCTGAGCTTTTGATGACTATGCAACACTTGTATATTGATTAATGTTTAATAATTAAACTTTTGGATTTTGAATTTGGCGCCTTACATTTCACTGGGTAGCGCTAGCGCCCCACTGCTCCCTAAGTAGTTTTAAGAACAAATTCTTATTTACAATGACAGCTTACCGGGGAACAGTTGGTTAACTTCTTTGGGAGCAGCGCACGAGGTGACCGTTTTGGAGAGCCTGGCGTGCCCAAAGTAAAATGCCTCCCATTCAGGCCCAGAAAATAGGATATGCACATATTTAGTACCATTGTGTAGGAAACACTCTGAATGTTCTAAAAATGTTAACATTTTGTCTGTGAGTATAACAGAACGGATATGGCAGGCGAAACCCGAGGAATTTCTGTCCTGGAAAAAGTGGTTTTGACACATTGCCTCATTTGGAACCCCTCCCTTATAAGGGCATATGAATGCAGTACCTATTGCTTCCTCTGGATGTCAACAGTCTCGATAAAGTGTTCTGATTCTTTTTAGCTGCTTTTAGATTGTAGAAGAAGACGAATAAGGAAGTGGCCACACAGATGTCAATAGAAGTAAATGCGCGTTCCCGGCTGTCGTGCTCTGTGGTTTTTTTCCTTTCTTATCGCCCAGTTTATATTCCGGTTGAAATATTATACTATTTATACATAAAAGTGTTCCTAAGGATACATTTACAATTATGTTTGATTGTTCTTGGACCAGTTTATAGGTATAAGTTGAACGAGTTCTCTTCACGTTTCAATGGACGATTGGAGGCTGTATTTTCTCATTATAACGCCCCAACCAAACAGAGATTTATGGATATAATACATTACTATTTCTAACAAAAGAACTTTGGATTGTCTTCGTTGGACACTTGGGAAGCCCTCAGCAGAAGTTCTTCAAAAGGTTATTATTTTTTTTTGCTGTGAAATGTGTTTTGTGTGAACCACATGGTTTATGAATTTCTGGTAATGGGAAAAATATGTCGGGTGCTATCCTCAAACAATCAAATGTGGTGCTTTCGCCGTAAAGCCTTTTTGAAATCTGACAACTCTGTGATATTGCCAAGAAACAGAGCTTTTGATGACTATGAAACACTTGTATATTGATGCATGTTTAATAATTCAACTTAGGGAGATGCGGTGCGCTAGCGGGCCACTCCCGACACTACCCGGTGAAATGTAAGGCGCCAAATTCAAAAATCCAAAAGTTTAATTATTAAACATTCATCAATATACAAGTGTTGCATAGTCATCAAAAGCTCAGATTCATGGCAATATCACAGCGTTGTCAGATTTCAAAAAGGCTTTACGGCGAAAGCACAACATTTGATTGTTTGAGGGTAGCACCTCTAATATATGCATTAGCATGAATTCATATCCAGCGTGGGTCACACAAAACCCATATAAGAGCTAAAATAAATCCCTTACCTTTCGAAGAACTTCTGCTGAGGGCTTCCCAAGTGTCCAACGAAGACATCCAATTGTTCTTTTGTTAGAAAAAGTAATTTATTATATCCATAAATCTCTGTTTGGTTGGCGCGTTATGACCAGAAAATCCACCGTCGAGCCGCCCATTGAAACGTGAAGAGAACACGTTCAAATTATACCTATAAACTTTCTCCAAACAAATCAAACATAATTTTTAATGTATCCTTAGGTATCCTTTTAAGTATATTTACTGTAATATTTCAACCGGACGATAACGTGAACGATAGGAAAGGAAAATAAAGTGGGGAGCACTCACAATCTCGCGCCCGTGAAACATTGTTGACAAATGTGGTCCCTTCACTATTTCCTCTTCCTATCTGTTCTGCTTAGTGTTAGATCCTTCAAACACTGTCTAAAGACTGTTGACATCTAGTGGAAGCCATAGGTACTGCAGTCTCAGTCCTACATAACATTGAATGCAATAGGTAGCTTGGAGAAAAAGGTCATCTACAAAATAAACTGCAAATCCGAATGGATTTTCCTCTGGTTTTCACCTGCTATATCAGTTCTGTTATATTCACAGACATTATCTTAACGGTTTTAGAAACTTCAGAATGTTTCCTATCCAATAGTATTAATTATGTGCATATCCTATTTCCTGGGCCTGAGTGGCAGGCATTTTACTTTGGGCATGCCAGACTCTCCAAAACCGACACCTCGGCTGATGATGCCTAAAGAGTTAACTGCCTTGTTCAAGGGCAGAACAACAGATTTTTACCTTGTCAGCTCGGGGTTTCGATCTAGCAACTTTTCAGTTACTGGTCCAACGCTCTAACCACTAGGCTACCTGCCTCCCCTAATACAGCTAAGAATAATAGAAATGAGAATGACCAATTAGCCAGAGTATTTACTCGACACACTACAGCTTCAATCGTTGTCTCTAATGTGTAATCTCTTTTTTTTAAACACTTCTGTTGCTTTAATGAGCTGAGGGGAAATACTCTGAAACAACACCGGATAGATGAACTTGCTGGAGGTCTGTTGATCTGACGCTCTATGAACTAGCAAGACTCATTTCACAGCCGGAGAGTGGCCAGTCCAAAGAGGGGTATTAGGAGATATTATGGCCAGGATTCAATCCACGGGGCGTTGTATAGAGCTTGACATTTAAAGGTACACAGAACAAAAAATTAAAAACAACATGCAACAATGTCAAACATTTTACTGAGTTACAGTTCCTATAAGGAAATCAGTCAATTGAAATTAAATTCATTAGACCCTAATCTATAGATTTCACATGACTGGGATTACAGATACCTTAAAATAAAAGGTAGGTGCGGGGATCAGAAAGCCAGTCAGTATCTGGTGTGGCCACCATTTTCCTCATGCAGCGTGACACATCTCCTTTGCATAGAGTTGATCAATCTGTTAATTGTGACCGTTGGAATGTTGTCCCACTCCTCCTCAATGTCTGTGCGAAGTTGCTTGATATTTTGGTGGGAACTGGAACACACATGTCATACACATCAATCCAGAGCACCCTAAACATGCTCAATTCGTGACATGTCAGGTGGGTATGCAGGCCATGGAAGACCTGGGACATTGTCAGCTTCCAGGAGTTGTGTACAGATCCTTGTGACATGGGGCCGTGCTTTATCATGCTGAAACTTGAGGAGATGAGGCGGATGAATGGCACGACAATGGGCCTCAACATCTCGTCACGGTATTTCTGTGCATTCAAATCACCATCGATAAAATGCAATTGTGTACAGCAATTGTGTACGTTGTTCGTAGCTTATACCTGCCCATACCATAACCCCACCGCCACCACTGGGAACTCTGTTCACAACGTTGACATCAGCAAACCGCTCACCCACAACGCCCTACATGTTCTATGCCATCTGCCCGGTACAGTTGACACTGGGATTCATCCGTGAAGAGAAATTCTTCAGTTTCGCAAACCCACAGTTTCATCAGCTGTCCGGGTGGCTGGTCTCAGATGATCACTCAGGTGAAGAAGCCGAATGTGGAGGTCCTGGGCTGGCATTATTACACGTGGTCTGCGGTTGTGAGGCCGGTTGGACATACAGCTAAATTCTCTAAAACGACATTGGAAGTGGCTTATGGTAGAGAAATGAACATTACATTCTCTGGAAACAGCTCTGGTGGACATTCCTGGAGTCAGCATGCCAATTGCACACTCCCTGAAAGCTTGAGACATCTGCGGCATTGCGTTGTGTGACAAAACTGCAAATTTTAGATTGGCCTTTTATTGTCCCCCGCACAAGGTACACCTGCGTAATGATCATGATGTTTAATCAGCTTTTTGATATGCCACACCTGTCAGGTGGATGGATTATTTTAGCAGGAAGAAATGCTTACTAACAGGGATGTAAACAAATTTGTTGCCAACAATTGACAGAAATAAGCTTTTTGTTTATATGGAACATTTCTGTGCTATTTTATTTCAGCTGATGAAACATGGAACCAACCCTTTACATGTTGCGGTTACACACTGCTCAAAAAAATAAAGGGAACACTTAAACAACACAATGTAACTCCAAGTCAATCACACTTCTGTGAAATCAAACTGTCCACTTAGGAAGCAACACTGATTGACAATAAATTTCACATGCTGTTGTGCAAATGGAATAGACAACAGGTGGAAATTATAGGCAATTAGCAAGACACCCCCAATAAAGGAGTGGTTCTGAAGGTGGTGACCACAGACCACTTCTCAGTTCCTATGCTTCCTGGCTGATGTTTTGGTCACTTTTGAATGCTGGCGGTGCTTTCACTCTAGTGGTAGCATGAGACGGAGTCTACAACCCACACAAGTGGCTCAGGTAGTGCAGCTCATCCAGGATGGCACATCAATGCGAGCTGTGGCAAGAAGGTTTGCTGTGTCTGTCAGCGTAGTGTCCAGAGCATGGAGGCGCTACCAGGAGACAGGCCAGTACATCAGGAGACGTGGAGGAGGCCATAGGAGGGCAACAACCCAGCAGCAGGACCACTACCTCCGCCTTTGTGCAAGGAGGAGCACTGCCAGAGCCCTGCAAAATAACCTCCAGCAGGCCACAAATGTGCATGTGTCTGCTCAAACGGTCAGAAACAGACTCCATGAGGGTGGTATGAGGGCCCAACGTCCACAGGTGGGGGTTGTGCTTACAGCACAACACCGTGCAGGACGTTTGGCATTTGCCAGAGAACACCAAGATTGGCAAATTCGCCACTGGCGCCCTGTGCTCTTCACAGATGAAAGCAGGTTCACACTGAGCACGTGACAGACGTGACAGAGTCTGGAGACGCCGTGGAGAACGTTCTGCTGCCTGCAACATCCTCCAGCATGACCGGTTTGGCGGTGGGTCAGTCATGGTGTGGGGTGGCATTTCTTTGGGGGGCCGCACAGCCCTCCATGTGCTCGCCAGAGGTAGCCTGACTGCCATTAGGTACCGAGATGAGATCCTCAGACCCCTTGTGAGACCATATGCTGGTGCGGTTGGCCCTGGGTTCCTCCTAATGCAAGACAATGCTAGACCTCATGTGGCTGGAGTGTGTCAGCAGTTCCTGCAAGAGGAAGGCATTGATGCTAAGGACTGGCCCGCCCGTTCCCCAGACCTGAATCCAATTGAGCACATCTGGGACATCATGTCTCGCTCCATCCACCAATGCCACGTTGCACCACAGACTGTCCAGGAGTTGGCGGATGCTTTAGTCCAGGTCTGGGAGGAGATCCCTCAGGAGACCATCCGCCACCTCATCAGGAGCATGCCCAGGCATTGTAGGGAGGTCATTCAGGCACGTGGAGGCCACACACACTACTGAGCCTCATTTTGACTTGTTTTAAGGACATTACATCAAAGTTGGATCAGGCTGTAGTGTGGTTTTCCACTTTAATTTTGAGTGTGACTCCAAATCCAGACCTCCATGGGTTGATAAATTTGATTTCCATTGATAATTTTTGTGTGATTTTGTTGTCAGCACATTCAACTATGTAAAGAAAAAAGTATTTAATAAGATTATTTCATTCATTCAGATCTATGATGTGTTATTTTAGTGTTCCCTTTATTTTTTTGAGCAGTGTATTTTTGTTCAGTATCATTTCCGCTTGAGCCTGCATCTGCAGTGTGAGCTCCATGAACAAAGAAGAAGCGCAGTGTCAGTAGTATAGTGCAGCGCCCCACAACGCTCCTCAGATTGAATCCCTGTCAGTGCAGCGCCCCACAACGCTCCTCAGATTGAATCCCTGTCAGTGCAGCGCACCACAACGCTCCTCAGATTGAATCCCTGTCAGTGCAGCGCACCACAACGCTCCTCAGATTGAATCCCTGTCAGTGCAGCGCCCCACAACGCTCCTCAGATTGAATCCCTGTCAGTGCAGCGCCCCACAACGCTCCTCAGATTGAATCCCTGTCAGTGCAGCGCCCCACAACGCTCCTCAGATTGAATCCCTGTCAGTGCAGCGCACCACAACGCTCCTCAGATTGAATCCCTGTCTGTCTTTCGTGCGATTGATCAAATCCTATTTCCTTGCCTATTTTTCAACCTTTATGGAGGTTCTCTCCCTTCATACATTCTCCTCTACAACTTTGAGAATGAGGCTCTAGGACAGAGAATGGGACAAATCGAGGAGAGATTTAGACAGAACTTTTGTAGGAGCTTCACAGCAAGCAGCTGTTCATGTTAGGGAGAATAATATATAGGGAGAATAATATAGGGAGAATAATATAGGGAGGACTAAATAGGAGGAGAGTATAAGAGGATAGTTTAAGAGGATAATATAGGAGGATAATATCAGAAGGATAATATAGGGAGGACAATATAGGGAGGACAATAATATAGGAGGAGAGTATAAGAGGATAGTATAGGAGGATAATATAGGAGGATAATATCGGAAGGATAATATAGGGAGGACAATATAGGGAGAATAATATTGGGAGGATAATATTGGGCGGATAATATAGGACTCACCACTTTTCTGTTGTTTTTTCGGAGGGATTAATTGAAACAAGTAATTTTTTTCATTTCACTTCACCAATTTGGACAATTTTGTGTATGTCCATTACATGAAATCCAAATAAAAATCCATTAAAATTAAAGGTTGTAATGCAACTAAATAGGAATAGCGTCAAGGGGGATGAATACTTTTGCAAGGCACTGTATATATATATACATATACATATACATATACATATACATATACATATATATATATATATATATAAAGATACAGTTGAAGTCAGAAGTTTACAAACACCTTAGCAAAATGCATTTGAACTCAGTTTTTCACAATTCCTGACATTTAATCCTAATAAAAATTCCCTGTCTTAGGTCAGTTAGGATCACCACTTTATTTTAAGAATGTGAAATGTCAGAATAATAGTAGAGAGAATGATTTATTTCAGCTTTTATTTCATTCATCACATTCCCAGTGGGTCAGAGGTTTACATACACTCAATTAGTATTTGGTAGCGTTAACTTTAAATTGTTTAACTTGGATCAAACGTTTCGGGTAGCCTTCCACAATAATTGGGTGAATTTTGGCAAATTCTTCCTGAAAGAGCTGGAGCTGGTGTAACTGAAAAAGCATGCACTTTTTCAATCCTGCCCACACATTTTCTATGGGATTAAGGTCAGGGCTTTGTGATGGCCACTCCAATACCTTGACTTTGTTGTCCTTAAGCCATTTTGCCACAACTTTGGAAGTATGCTTGGGGTCATTGTCCATTTGGAAGAACAATTTGCAACCAAGCTTTAACTTCCTGACTGATGTCTTGTTGCTTCAACATATCCACATAATTTTTCTCCCTCATGATGCCATCAATTTTGTGAAGTGCACCAGTCCCTCCTGCAGCAAAGCACCCCCACAACATGATGCTGCCACCCCCTGTGCTTCACGGTTGGGATGGTGTTCTTCGGCTTGCAAGCTTCCCCCTTTTTCCTCCAAAACATAACGATGGTCATTGAGGCCAAACAGTTATATTTTTGTTTCATCAGACCAGAACACATTTCTCCAAAAAGTACAATCTTTTTCCCCATGTGCAGTCTGGCTTTTTTATGGCGGTTTTGGAGCAGTGGCTTCTTCCTTGCTGATATAGGACTCGATTTAGTGGGTATAGATACTTTTGTACCCGTTTCCTCCAGCATCTTCACAAGGTCTTTTGCTGTTGTTCTGGGATTGATTTGCACTTTTCACACCAAAGTACGATCAACTCTAGGAGACGGAACGCGTCTCGTTCCTGAACAATATGACGGCTGCGTGGTCCCATGGTGTTTATACTTGCGTACTATTGTTTGTACAGATGAACGTGGTACCTTCAGGCGTTTGTAAATTGCTCCCAAGGATGAACCAAACTTGTGGAGGTCTTCAATTTTCTTCGGAGGACTTCGCTGATTTCTTTTGATTTACCCATGATGTCAAGCAAAGAGGCACTGAGTTTGAAGGTAGGCCTTGAAATACATCCACAGGTACACCTCCAATTGACTCAAATTATGTCAATTAGCCTGTCAGAAACTTCTAAAGCCATAACATAATTTTCTGGAATTTTCCAAGCTGTTTAAATGCACAGTCAACTTAGTGTATGTAAACTTCTGACCCACTGGAATTGTGATACAGTGAATTATAAGTGAAATAATCTGTCTGTAAACAATTGTTGGAAAAATGATGTGTCATGCACGAGGTAGATGTCCTAACCGACTTGCCAAAACTACAGTTTGTTAACAAGAAATTTGTGGAGTGGTTGAAAAACGAGTTTTAATGACTCCAACCTAAGTCTATGTAAACTTCCGACTTCAACTGTATATATATTTGAGGGAATATTAATAGGGAATAGGGCTTCACTCGGGACAGGTCCATTGAATAAAATGTGAGTTAGTTTAAGAGGAGGAAGGAGGAAGAGAAGATGGAAGGGGGCACACAAACATGGTAACAGCAGGGAGGTGTCA
>CM059797.1:5121117-5146117 GCA_030435695.1 Brachymystax lenok tsinlingensis
GCACTAGTACAGTCTGCAGCACCCGGCCTCACCCTACTAGAATCTGAAATCAAATGTCTACTGTTTGCTGATGATCTGGTGCTTCACTCCTCAACCAAGGAGGGCCTACAGCAGTACCTAGATCTTCTGCACAGATTCTGTCAGACCTGGGCCCTGACAGTAAATCTCAGTAAGACAAAAATAATTGTGTTCCAAAAAAGGTCCAGTTGCCAGGACCACAAATGCAAATTCCATCTAGACACCATTGCCCTAGAGCACACAGAAAACTATACATACCTCGGTCTAAACATCAGCGCCACAGGTAACTTCCACAAAGCTGTGAACGATCTGAGAGACAAGGCAAGAAGGGCCTTCTATGCCATCAAAAGAAACATAAAATTCAACATACCAATTAGGATCTGGCTAAAAATACTTGAATCAGTTATAGAACCCATTGCCCTTTACGGTTGTGAGGTCTGGGGTCCACTCACCAACCAAGAATTCACAAAATCGAACAAACACTAAATTGAGACTCTTCTATAACCAACTAAAAATAAGTGATTCCCAAACGTTCCATAACAAAACCATCACCTGCAGAGAGATGAACCTGGAGAAGAGTCCCCTAAGCAAGCTGGTCCTGGGGCTCTGTTCACAAACACAAACACCCCCCACAGAGCCCCAGGACAGCAACACAATTAGAACCAACCAAATCATGAGAAAAATAAAAGATTATAACTTGACACATTGGAAGAAGAAAAAGCTGAGCAAACTAAAATGCTATTTGGCTGTCACAGCAGCAGGATGTGTGACCTGTTTCCACAAGAAAAGGGCAACCAGCAAAGAACAAACATCATTGTAAATACAACCTACATTTGTGTTTATTTATTTTCCCTTTTGTACTTTAACTATTTGCACATTGTTACAACACTGTATAAAGACATAACATGACATTTGAAAATCTTTTGGAACTTTTGTGAGTGTAATGTTTACTGTTAATTTTTTACTGTTTATTTCCCTTTAGTTTAATATCTATATCACTTGTTTTAGGAATGTTAACACATGTTTCCTATGCTAATAAAGCCCTTTGAATTGAATAGAGAGAGAGAGAAAAATACAGTCCTGAGAGAGCAGATTCTTGGGCTTCGCTCCACCCTTGTACTTGATTGATTAATTAAGGTCACTAATTAGTAAGGAACTCCCCTCACCTGGTTGTCTAGGTCTTAATTGAAAGGAAAAAAACAAAAACCAGCAGACACGCAGCCTTTCGTGGAGTGAGTTTGACGCCCTCGAAATCGAGGGTTGGCATCATGAAGGAAAGATGGGAAAGATAGGGAAAGATAGGGAAAGATAGGGAAAGATAGGGAAAGATAGGGAAAGATAGGGAGGAAAGGAAAGATAGGGAAATATATGAAAGATAGGGAAAGATAGGGCAAGATAGGGAAAGATAGGGAAAGGTAGGGAAAGGTAGGGAAAGGTAGGGAAAGATAGGGAAAGGTAGGGAAAGGTAGGGAAAGGTAGGGAAAGATAGGGAAATATAAGAAAGATAGGGAAAGATAGGGAAAGATAAGAAAGATAGGAAATATAAGAAAGATAGGGAAAGATAGGGAAAGATAAGAAAGATAGGGAAAGATAGGGAAAGGTAGGGAAAGATAGGGAAAGATAGGGAAAGGTAGGGAAAGATTGGGAAAGATAGGGAAGATAGGGAAAGATAGGGAAAGATAGGAAAGATAGGGAAAGATAGGGAAATATAAGAAAGATAGGAAAGATAGGGAAAGATAGGGAAAGATAAGAAAGATAGGAAAGATAGGGAAAGATAGGGAAAGATAAGAAAGATAGGAAAGATAGGGAAAGATAGGGAAAGGTAGGGAAAGATAAGAAAGATAGGAAAGATAGGAAAGATAGGGAAAGATAAGAAAGATAGAAAAGATAGGGAAAGATAGGGAAAGGTAGGGAAAGATAGGGAATATAAGAAAGATAGGAAATATAAGAAAGATAGGGAAAGATAAGAAAGATAGGGAAAGATAGGGAAAGATAGGGAAAGATTGGGAAAGATAGGGAAAGATAGGGAAGATCGGGAAAGATAGGGAAAGATAGGAAATATAAGAAAGATAGGAAAGATAGGGAAAGATAAGAAAGATAGGGAAGATAGGGAAAGAAAGGGAAATATAAGAAAGATAGGAAAGATAGGGAAAGATAGGAAATATAAGAAAGATAGGGAAAGATAGGGAAAGATAGGGAAAGATAGGGAAAGAAAGAAAGTGAAAGTCATATTTTTTCATGCAAGATAATATCTGTGCTGTTTCACTTGTTATCACTTTCTCCTCATGACGATCATGTGATATGCTAAATATATGCTAAATATAGCATACTAAATAGGGCTAAATGGTTTTAACACATGCTATACAGTTGAAGTCGGAGGTTTACATACACTTAGGTTGGAGTCATTAAAACTCGTTTTTCAACCACTCCGCAAATGTCTTGTTAGCAAACTATAGTTTTGGCAAGTCGGTTAGGACATCTACTTTGTGCATGACACAAGTAATTTTTCCAACCATTGTTTACAGACAGATTATTTCACTTATAATTCACTGTATCAAAATTCCAGTGGGTCAGAAGTTTACATACACTCAGTTGACTGTGATTTTAAACAGCTTGGGAAAGATAGGGAAAGATAAGAAAGATAGGAAATATAAGAAAGATAGGGAAAGATAGGGAAAGATAAGAAAGATAGGGAAAGGTAGGGAAAGGTAGGGAAAGGTAGGGAAAGGTAGGGAAAGATTGGGAAAGATAGGGAAGATAGGGAAATATAAGAAAGATAGGGAAAGATAGGAAAGATAGGGAAAGATAGGGAAATATAAGAAAGATAGGGAAAGATAGGGAAAGATAAGAAAGATAGGAAAGATAGGAAAGATAGGAAAGATAGGAAAGATAGGGAAAGATAGGGAAATATAAGAAAGATAGGAAAGATAGGGAAAGGTAGGGAAAGATAGGAAAGATAGGGAAATATAAGAAAGATAGGAAAGATAGGGAAAGATAGGGAAAGATAAGAAAGATAGGAAAGATAGGGAAAGGTAGGGAAAGATAGGGAAATATAAGAAAGATAGGAAAGATAGGGAAAGATAGGGAAATATAGGAAAGATAGGGAAAGATAGGAAAGATAGGGAAAGATAGGGAAAGATAGGGAAGATAGGGAAAGATAGGGAAAGATAGGGAAAGATAGGGAAAGATAGGAAAGATAGGGAAAGATAGGGAAAGGTAGGGAAAGGTAGGGAAATATAAGAAAGATAGGGAAAGATAGGGAAAGATAGGGAAAGATAGGGAAATATAAGAAAGATAGGAAAGATAGGAAAGATAGGGAAAGGTAGGGAAAGATAGGGAAAGGTAGGGAAAGATAGGGAAATATAAGAAAGATAGGGAAAGATAGGGAAAGATTGGGAAAGATAGGGAAGATAGGAAAGATAGGGAAAGATAGGGAAAGATAGGGAAAGGTAGGGAAAGGTAGGGAATATAAGAAAGATAGGAAATATAAGAAAGATAGGGAAAGATAAGAAAGATAGGGAAAGATAGGGAAAGATAGGGAAAGATTGGGAAGATAGGAAAGATAGGGAAAGATAGGGAAAGATAGGGAAAGATAGGGAAGATAAGAAAGATAGGAAAGATAGGGAAAGATAGGGAAAGATAGGGAAATATAAGAAAGATAGGAAAGATAGGGAAAAATAGGAAATATAAGAAAGGTAGGGAAAGATAGGGAAGATAGGGAAAGATAAGAAAGATAGGGAAAGATAGGGAAAGAAAGGGAAATATAAGAAAGATAGGAAAGATAGGGAAAGATAGGAAATATAAGAAAGATAGGGAAAGATAGGGAAAGATAGGGAAAGAAAGAAAGTGAAAGTCATATTTTTTCATGCAAGATAATATCTGTGCTGTTTCACTTGTTATCACTTTCTCCTCATGACGATCATGTGATATGCTAAATATATGCTAAATATAGCATACTAAATAGGGCTAAATGGTTTTAACACATGCTATACAGTTGAAGTCGGAGGTTTACATACACTTAGGTTGGAGTCATTAAAACTCGTTTTTCAACCACTCCGCAAATGTCTTGTTAGCAAACTATAGTTTTGGCAAGTCGGTTAGGACATCTACTTTGTGCATGACACAAGTAATTTTTCCAACCATTGTTTACAGACAGATTATTTCACTTATAATTCACTGTATCAAAATTCCAGTGGGTCAGAAGTTTACATACACTAAGTTGACTGTGATTTTAAACAGCTTGGGAAATTCCATAAAATTATGTCATGGCTTTAGAAGCTTCTGACAGGCTAATTGACATAATTTGAATCAATTGGAGGTGTACCTGTGGATGTATTTCAAGTTCTACCCAGTGCCTCTTTGCTTGACATCATGGGAAAATCAAAGGAAATCAGCCAATACCTCAGAAAAAAGATTGTAGACCTCCACAAGTCCGGTTAATCGTTGGGAGCAATTTCCAAACACCTGAAGGTACCACGTTCACCTGTACAAACAATAGTACGCAAGTATAAACGTCACACCGCTCAGGAAGAAGACACGTTCTGTCTCCTAGAGATTAATGTATTTTGGTGTGGAAAGTGCAAATCAATCCCAGAGCAAAGGACCTTGTGAAGATGCTGGAGGAAACAGGTACAAAAGTATCTATATCCACAGTAAAATTAATCCTATATCGACATAACCTGAAAGGCCGCTCAGCAAGGAAGAAGCCACTGCTGCAAAAAACGCCATAAAAAAAGCCAGACTGCGGTTTGCAACTGCACATGGGGACAAAGATCATACTTTTTGGACAAATAGAAAAAATAGAACTGTTTGTCCATAATGACCATCGGGTATGTTTGGAGGAAAAAGGGGGAGGCTTGCAAGCCGAAGAACACCAACCCAACCGTGAAGCACGGGGTTGGCAGCATCATGTTGTGGGGGTGCTTTGCTGCAGGAGGGACTGGTGCACTAAACAAAATAGATGGCATCATGAGGGAGGAAAATTATGTGGATATATTGAAGCAACATCTCAGGACATCAGTCAGGAAGTTAAAGCTTGGTCGCAAATGGGCCTTCCAAATAGGGGATCGTGTTCTATATAGGACTCGTTTACTGTGGATATAGATACTTTTATAGCTGTTTCCTCCAGCATCTTCACAAGGTCCTTTGCTGTTGTTCTGGGATTGATTTGCACTTTTCGCACTGTCGTGTCTTTGGCATCATTAAATTGAAGACTGTTATTTTAAGAAATCAATTCTCTGTAATTATTATTACGTGATTAAACTAATCATGTAAATGTAATTAACTAGGAAGTCGGGACACCAAGGAAAATCTTCAGATTACAAAGTTAGAATTTCCCTTATATAACTCTTCAGATATTTTAATATCTGATCAATTAGTCTTCTAATTAATGAATTATTCTTTACCTCACGTTAGTCTCATTCCAAACGTCGTACATTGTTGGTTATCTGCACAAACCCAGCCTTTACTATGAATCATCCATACACCAATTGTATTAATCATTTATTTACTAACTAACTAAATAATCACAGAAATGCAACAAACAAACAGTAGAAATGGTTACAAGAAAATTATAAGGGAGGTTCCCTAGTGGGCTAAGCCGATATGATGGCTTGGTGGACAAAGGGAAGTGGGCGTGGCCTGAGAAGGGCGGGGAAAGACAAAAAGGAGTCACTACACAGGTGATAATTATATTAATTGAAATGCTAATCCTTTGCACATGAACGTTCACTAATTCGGGACTAATTGCAATCAATATATATATTTCTGCTCAGTGTGTCGTCGTGATCTCTGTTGGAATCGTCTGTCTTTCTGTTGGAAAGTTCATCCGAGCGTCTCTCTGCTTCCCTGAAGTATTTCGTGGTTAGAATGGATACTTCAGAATACCATTCATAAATGTTCCTATAGGATAGATATTTCGGCGGATGTCGGTCTTCGCATCCCAGGTTGACATAATTTCTAGCTGCAGACTAGTAATTAGTATCTAAGATTTGCTCTTATTCTGTCGGGATCGATTGTCTCAGAGTTTAACCATTTAACGCCGTGTAGCCGATGCTTCACGTGGTATGGTTAAGAATTCAACAACCATTACAACCTTAGCTTATACTGAGGTTTTGTGGTCTCTACTCAAACCTTCGCCCCCTCAGCTGACCGAGGTATGCATGGTCTGAAGAGGATTTCTTCAGGTGGGGATTTTATTCGTAACAGTAGAAAAGGGCTGTCCCATGACGCCAGATCATGTCTGTGCTCACAGGGGCGTGGCCAATGACTTAGTTAAACTTTAAAGGGAATACAATTCTCTCACATTAACGGTTTTCACAAATAGTGTAATCTTTACTCATTCATTTCATACAATAATTAGATGCAAACCTCATAACGGAGACACCTGTATAAACAGAGTTATGGCTGTATTGTCTTTCATGAGGTCAGAAACATGAAACAAAACATACCGGGTGTCACGTCTGCTCCCCCTGACGCTTGAGGGTGTCAGGTTACCCTGCATCACGCACTCCTGCCATCCATCACGTACACCTGCCTTCCCCTCGTCACGCGCGTCAGCGGTATTGGACTCACCTGGACTCACTCATCACCTGTTTATTTCCTGCTCTATATTTGTCAGTTCCCCGCTGCTGCATTGACAGTTTTTATTTTGTCTTTAGTTTTAATTTGTTGACGCTGTTCCTGTCTCGTTCCATGTCCGTTATTTATTAAAATGTTTACTCCCCGTACCTGCTTCGTCTCTCCAGCGTCATTGCATGTGACACCGGGTCATAGCTGTCATCTCCACTGACCGTTTACACATTCTCCAAAACATGGATATTGTTCAGTTCTCAAGTTCTGTGATGTAGAAGAAGTTCCTTTGTTCTACTGTGAAACTCTTTCTCTCTAAGAGTCTCCTCCAGGAATTTTACGACCTGAGATAACAGAACCTGGGTGTAGGAGAGAGAGAGAGGAATGCCACGATCTATACCCAGAAAGGGCCACGTCATGACAGCACCAAAGTACGTTCATCTCATACCGTCTCCTTTCTGAGCGGTATGACGGCTGCGTGGTCCCATGGTATTTATACTTACGTACTATTGTGTGTACAGATGAACGTGGTACCTTCAGGTGTTTGGAAATTGCTCCCAAGGATGAACCAGACTTGTGGAGGTCTACAATAATTTCTCTGAGGTCTTGGCTGATTTCTTTTGATTTTCCCATGATGTCAAGCAAAGAGGCACTGAGTTTGAAGGTAGGCCTTGAAATACATCCACAGGTACACCTCCAATTGACCCAATGTCAATTAGCCTATCAGAAGCTTCTAAAGCCATGACATAATTTTCTGGAATTTTCCAAGCTGTTTAAAGGCACAGTCAACTTAGTGTATGTAAACTTCTGACCCACGGGAATTGTGATACAGTGAATTATAAGTGAACTAATCTGTCTGTAAACAATTGTTGGAAAAATGACTTGTGTCATGCACAAAGTAGATGTCCTAACCGACTTGCCAAAACTATAGTTTGTTAACAATACATTTGTGGAGTGGTTGAAAAACGAGTCTTAATGACTCCAACCTAAGTGTATGTAAGCTTCCGACTTAAAATGTACATTGCGCAATACTTTTGACCAGAGCCCTATGGATAGTAAATTATATAGGGTGCCATTTGGGATGTACACATGCTCTTATAACGAATGCTATTTTCTTGCAGAAAACTCACATATAATGTGCATGTATGACTAACATGTGCTCTATATCCCCAGCGCACGCACACACACCTACATGCACACACACACACACACACGTGATGAAAGATTATGGAGGAATAATACAAAATGAATATGCTTTAAGGTGTATTTGATTGCATGAACAGCTTAGCTAAGCCCCATAATTCATACGGGTTGATATACAGGTACACTAATTCAAGATAGATGATAAATCGTATGCCAGGCTGGCTGCAATGTCCCAAATTATTCCAGAGTACACATCTTCTGTTCTGCCTATTCTGGTCTGGGTAGAAACTATATTATCTTGTCTGTCAGTGATGTGCATAGAATGTGGGTTTGAAAGTAACACGCTGACCACACAGCTCGTGTTGCAAAATAAACTGACAGACCCACACTGCTCACACGTGTCAACGAGCATCTGCGTTTTTGTGACACTTGATGTGCTGCAAGTCCCGCCTCTTCCTTCTCCTAATTGGTTTTTAGGAGCATAGACCCACGTGGGTGATTGAAAGACGAACTGAGGTCCACACTCCAGTCCAGTTGGTGGTGGTAATGCACCTTAAAGTTGGTTGGCAACAGACATATAAAGTCCAAAGAAGAAAAAGAAGGAGAAACTACTAGAAACAAACTCAATTTACCCTTTTATCTGTGGATTAATTTCAACCTGGGTGTCCTGATCGTGTCTGCTGTGGATGGACACGATCAACATGCTCACGTGGGTGACCGTTGTGGTCAGCATGTGAGGGATATACCACCGTCTCCAAACAAAATAATATGAAAGCACAAATTTACAGGTAGATATACTTTTTTTTTCATTGATGTTTTCATTTATATAAGATATCATACTTTCTCTTCTTTTGGTGGCTAGAAACTAGACCGATTCGATTGATATTTACGGACGCGACCCAGTCGTTCGTTCTATTAGTTAGATATTTACGGACACGACCCAGTCGTTCATTCGATTAGTTAGATATTTATGGACACGACCAACTTGTTTGTTCGATTAGTTCGATATTTACGGACAAGACCCAGTCGTTCGTTCGATTACTTCAATTGAGATTGCATATCTGTGGATCTGTTGGGGCGAGTATGCGAGTTGGAATGGGTGTAGGTTTTCCAGGATGATGGTGTTGATGTGAGCCATGACAAGCATTTCAAAGCACTTCATGTCTACCGACGTGAGTACAACGGGGAAGGTAGTCATTTAGGCAGGTTACCTTCGCTTTCCTGGGCACAGGGACTATGGTGGTCTGCTGAAAACATGTAGGTATTACAGACTCAGTCAGGGAAAGGTTGAAAATGTCACTGAAGCCACTTGCCAGTTGGTCCATGCATGCTCTGAGTACACGTCCTGGTATTTCGTCTGAGACCAGCCACTTGAACAGCTGATGAAACTGTGGGTTTGCACAACCCAAAAATGTCTGCTTAAACGTCTCAGGGAAGCTCATCTGCATGCTCGTTGTCCTCACCAGGATCTTGACCTGACTGCAGTTTGGCATTGTGAGCTACTTCAGTGTGCAAATGCTCACCTTCGATGGCCACTGGCACGCTGGATAAGTGTGCTCTTCACGGATCAAGCCCAGTTTCAACTGTACCAGACAGATGGTAGACAGTGTGTATGGCGTCGTATAAGCAGAGCGGTTTGCTGATGTCAACGTTGTGAACAGAGTGCCCCATGGTGGTGGTGGGGTTACGGTATGGGCAGGCATAAGCTACGGACCACAAACACAATTGCATTTTATCGATGGTAATTTGAATACACAGAGATACCGTGATGAGATCCATTGGTCCATTGTTGTGTAATTCATCTGCCGCCATCACCTCATGTTTCAGCATGATAATGCATGGACCCATGTCGGAAGGATCTGTACACAATTCCTGGAAGCTGAAAATGTCCCAGTTCTTCCATGGCCTGTATACTCACCAGACATGTCACCCGTTGAGCATGTTTGGGATGCTCTGGATCGACGTGTACGACCGCATGTTCCAGTTCCCGCCAATATCCAGCAATACAACCATTGAAGAGGAGTGAGACAACATTCCACAGGCCACAATGAAGAGCCTGATCAACTCTATGCGAAGGAGATGTGTCGCGCTGCATGACGCAAATGGTAGTCACACCAAATACTGATTGGTTTTCTGATCCTTTTTTTTAAAAGGTAACTGTGACCAAAATCTAGGTGCACAACTTTGGTTTTAGAAGTGTGGGGGACATCATTATTATTATTATTATTATTATTATTATTATTTGTTTTATCCAGTCGGATAAACACTCCAAACAGTCTACCCGACCGCTCGGAGGCGTCCACATGGTCCTAAAGCACCCCGTTGCCTTGTTGTGTATCACAAGCCAATGATAAAACTGGGGGCAGACATGCAATTTCAGAATGTGTGTTGGGGACGGGAAATGTCCCCAGTGAAAGTTGCGCCCCTGTGCATATCTGTATTCCCAGTCATGTGAAATCCATAGATTAGGGCCTGATGAATGTATTTCAATTGACAGATTTTCTTATATGAACTGTAACTCAGTAAAATCTTTGACATTGTTGCATGTTGCGTTTATATTTTTGTTCAGTGCAGTTTGTTGCTAACAAACCTGCCGACATGACAACAGAATTCAAAAATATCAGTTGGTGGTGAAACTAGACACATGTGGCACAGCTTTAGTGGCGGAGGGGACAGGAGAAATTCATGATCTCTCAACACGTTATGTCATCAGATGCTAAAAAAAAATACATCTCTGCAAAAACAAATCAGTGCTAGCTATCTAGCTTTCCAATGTACCCACAATTTCAGTTTGTGTGGTTGTTGGTTTAGCTTTCTGTAACTTTCTAGCAAGTACAGTCTGCATGTGTAGGTGCTTATTGCATCAAAGCCACCCATTATCTGTCCCGTTATTTGGTTTTAATGTCCATTCTAGAATGCCCTTCTATCCAATCAGAAATGAGTATTTAACAATGCTGTGGTATAACAGTTTAAACTATCTCTTTTTCTCAATTAATCTTCTTGAATCATCGCATCCATTCACCACGTATCCATCTCAAAACGGATTGGAGAAGGTCTGAGGGGAGGGAACTTGGACGTTCTTCACCAATATGGTTGAGGAGGCAAGAAGTGGGACGCGAGGTATTACGGAAAGACAAATTGAAATAGAGCCCATGTACTGTAGCATCCAAAGTTTTAAATGTTTGTTAACTACTCCAAGGGTATAGAATAGTGTTGATAGGGGACCACTCCAAGGGTATAGAATACAGTTGATTGGGGACCACTCCAAGGGTATAGAATAGTGTTGATAGGGGACCACTCCAAGGGTATAGAATACAGTTGATTGGGGACCACTCCAAGGGTATAGAATAGTGTTGATAGGGGACCACTCCAAGGGTATAGAATACAGTTGATTGGGGACCACTCCAAGGGTATAGAATAGTGTTGATAGGGACCACTCCAAGGGTATAGAATAGTGTTGATTGGGGACCACTCCAAGGGTATAGAATAGTGTTGATAGGGACCACTCCAAGGGTATAGAATAGTGTTGATTGGGGACCACTCCAAGGGTATAGAATAGTGTTGATAGGGGACCACTCCAAGGGTATAGAATAGTGTTGATAGGGGACCACTCCAAGGGTATAGAATAGTGTTGATAGGGGACCACTCCAAGGGTATAGAATAGTGTTGATTGGGGACCACTCCAAGGGTATAGAATAGTGTTGATAGGGGACCACTCCAAGGGTATAGAATAGTGTTGATTGGGGACCACTCCAAGGGTATAGAATAGTGTTGATAGGGACCACTCCAAGGGTATAGAATAGTGTTGATAGGGACCACTCCAAGGGTATAGAATAGTGTTGATAGGGACCACTCAAAGGGTATAGAATAGTGTTGATTGGGGACCACTCCAAGGGTATAGAATAGTGTTGATTGGGGACCACTCCAAGGGTATAGAATAGTGTTGATAGGGGACCACTCCAAGGGTATAGAATAGTGTTGATTGGGGACCAATCCAAGGGTATAGAATAGTGTTGATTGGGGACCACTCCAAGGGTATAGAATAGTGTTGATAGGGGACCACTCCAAGGGTATAGAATAGTGTTGATAGGGGACCACTCCAAGGGTATAGAATAGTGTTGATAGGGGACCAATCCAAGGGTATAGAATAGTGTTGATTGGGGACCACTCCAAGGGTATAGAATAGTGTTGATAGGGGACCACTCCAAGGGTATAGAATAGTGTTGATTGGGGACCACTCCAAGGGTATAGAATAGTGTTGATTGGGGACCAATCCAAGGGTATAGATCAAACAACATTGTTAACACATAAATATTATTCTATGCTGCTAGACAATGTTGTCAAACAGTCAAAATCAATGTCAAGGTTTACCATCAGTCAGTGAACGCGTATCATTAATATTTTATCATTATTCATATTCCTTGTCTTTCATTTGAAAGACACCGTCACCCTCCCCGACACAAACCTCTCTGCAATGTCGCAGCTACAGAAAACACATGTTTCTTAAACCCATATAAAGTAGCTTGAGGGATGTACGTGACGAAAAGAGAAAAATAATGTTGCTCTCACAGTGTATTGGGTTCAATATGGGTATAAGTTATTGAAGGCTACTTAGATCACAATATCACTGCTTTCTGCTATCACAAGGATACTGGACAGATAGCGTTGAGTATGACATGCTTGTAGTTGCAGTTGAGATACATTTTCTAAGCTTTCTGGTACAATAAATACATATCCGTCAAGGATGAAACACTACCAACGGTACAAGACCAAACAACCAACAAGAGTTCACAGTAATACTTGGGTGAAAACACTTTTTTTTTTTTTTTTTTTTTAATACAAGATTTCAACATACAGTGTCTAGTGGCATAAATAAAACAATGCTATTAAACACAGGAGAAGAAAAATGCATTTTCACCGTGCGTTGTTTACTCAAGCATTCATACATATGTACAACACTCTTTTCTAGGTTGTAAGTTCCCCGTGGTCAAGGACAATTGTCAGGCTTTCCGACCGCTCCAGATGGAAAAAAATAACTTTTTCTTCATCTGCATTTTTTCACAGTCTATTTATCATCCTTCTATTTCCTTCCTCCTTCCTTCTTCCCCAGAGAGGCTCTTTGTCGTGAGTTTTAGCATGTCAATTGAACGTCTGTCTATCTGATACGTGGCGATGTGTTAAGACAAGCCAAATAACTTCTCACTGCGCTGTACTTTGGCAACCATTTTGCTTGCGAATCAGAGGAGTCCCATTTTGTATTGGGAAGTCGGTGGGGAAACATTTATTTCAATAACAAAATGACATAAAAATGAAGGACAAACACAGTTTACAATGTCCCCCCCTGAAACCATTGTGATTAACCATATTATTATTGAAATTATTATAATCATCAATATTGCTATTGTTACTGTCATCGTCATTCCAGTTGTAAGTACTAATTCACTCATGAATGTAAAAACTAAATGAAGAAAACATTATCTATAGCGAACAAGATAATATAGCAAAATAGGCTTTCAGTCAGCCCTGCTTGCTGCGTATGAAGAAATTAATTTCTAAGGCTGATTTGATTTGACACACACACACACACCAATCCCTACATTTCAAATGGGCAAAAAGAAAAATAATCAAATGAAAGAAAAAATAACACAGAAGTTTGAAACACATGACATGGCCTTTAAATGGTCCAAGATGCCGTACCTAAACCCGCAAATCAGCTACAGTGAGGGAAAAAAGTATTTGATCCCCTGCTGATTTTGTACGTTTGCCCACTGACAAAGAAATGATCAGTCTATAATTTTAATGGTAGGTGTATTTGAACAGTGAGAGACAGAATAACAACAACAACAAAAAATCCAGAAAAACGCATGTGAAAAATGTTATAAATTGATTTGCATTTTAATGAGGGAAATAAGTATTTGACCCCCTCTCAACCAGAAAGATTTCTGTCTCCTAGGTGTATTTTATACATGTAACGAGCTGAGATTAGGAGCACACGCTTAAAGGGAGTGCTCCTAATCTCAGTTTGTTACCTGTATAAAAGACACCTGTCCACAGAAGCAATCAATCAATCAGATTCCAAACTCTCCACCATGGCTAAGACCAAAGAGCTCTCCAAGGATGTCAGGGACAAGATTGTAGACCTACACAAGGCTGGAATGGGCTACAAGACCATCGCCAAGCAGCTTGGTGAGAAGGTGACAACAGTTGGTGTGATTATTCGCAAATGGAAGAAACACAAAAGAACTGTCAATCTCCCTCGGCTGGGGCTCCATGCAAGATCTCACCTCGTGGAGTTGCAATGATCATAAGAACGGTGAGGAATCAGCCCAGAACTACACGGGAGGATCTTGTCAATGATCTCAAGGCAGCTGGGATCATAGTCACCAAGAAAACAATTGGTAACACACTACGCCATGAAGGACTGAAATCCTGCAGCGCCCGCAAGGTCCCCCTGCTCAAGAAAGCACATATACATGCCCATCTGAAGTTTGCCAATGAACATCTGAATGATTCAGAGGACAACTGGGTGAAAGTGTTGTGGTCAGATGATACCAAAATGGAGCTCTTTGGCATCAACTCAACTCGCCGTGTTTGGAAGAGGAGGAATGCTGCCTATGACCCCAAGAACACCATCCCCACCGTCAAACATGGAGGTGGAAACATTATGCTTTGGGAGTGTTTTTCTGCTAAGGGGACAGGACAACTTCACCGCATCAAAGGGACGATGGACGGGGCCATGTACCGTCAAATCTTGGGTGAGAACCTCCTTCCCTCAGCCAGGGCATTGAAAATGGGTCGTGGATGGGTATTCCAGCATGACAATGACCCAAAACACACGGCCAAGGCAACAAAGGAGTGGATCAAGAAGAAGCACATTAAGGTCCTGGAGTGGTCTAGCCAGTCTCCAGACCTTAATCCCATAGAAAATATGTGGAGGGGAGCTGAAGGTTCGAGTTGCCAAACGTCAGCCTCGGAAACCTTAATGACTTGGAGAAGATCTGCAAAGAGGAGTGGGACAACATCCCTCCTGAGATGTGTGCAAACCTGGTGGCCAACTACAAGAAACGTCTGACCTCTGTGATTGCCAAGGGTTTTGCCACCAAGTACTAAGTCATGTTTTGCAGAGGGGTCAAATACTTATTTCCCTCATTAAAATGCAAATCAATTTATAACATTTTTCACATGCGTTCTTCTGGATTTTTTGGTTGTTATTCTCTCTCACTGTTCAAATAAACCTACCATTAAAATTATAGACTGATCATTTCTTTGTCAGTGGACAAACGTACAAAATCAGCATGTATCTGGAATTGTACAGAAGCTAATGAGATGGAGGGTACTCCTCCGACGGCTTAAACAAAAACGTAAAAGGTTGATACACCTTAACGTGTATCCTTCAGGACAGCGATCGTGTTCTAAATGAAAAGAATAATGTGTTTTTGTTGATTCCATACAGTGGGCTCCAAAAATACTGGCACCCCTGACTAGCAATGCACAAACAATACTTAAAAAAATATAAACAATATAATTATAGAGATAAACTCAAAATACCAACATGTGAGAAATACTGTACTTTATTAATGTTTCAATGGAACCAACCAAAATCATACAATTATTTAATACAAAATAAATTTAACCAAAATCAAGGTTTCATAATTATTGGCGCTCCTCATTTAGTACTTAGTGCAACCACCTCTGGCAAGGATAACAGCATGGAGTCTTTTCCTGTAATCTTTGACAAGGTTAAGGAACACATTTGGAGGGATTTTGGACCATTCCTCTATGCAGATCCTTTCAAGATCCTTCACATTCTTGGGTTTGCGCTTATCAACTGCCCTCTTCCACTCAGCCCACAGGTTTTCGATTGGATTGAGGTCCACGACTGAGATGGCCATGGCAGAACATTGATTTTGTTGTCACAGAACCATTTCTGTGTGGATCTTGAGGTATGTTTCGGGTCATTGTCTTGTTGGAAAGTCCACCTACGGCCAAGTCCCAGCCTTCTGGCAGAGGCAACCAGATTGTCAGCCAAAATTGCCTGATACTTGGTGGAATTCATTATGCCATCAATCTTAACCAGTGCCCTGGACCTCTGGAATTAAACAGCCCCAAAACATCACTGACCCCCTCCATATTTCACCGTGGGTATGAGGTGCCTCTCCTTGTATGCATCTCTGTTTCGACGCCAAACATGCCGATGCTGTATCTGACCAAAACGCGTTCAATTTTGGTCTCATCTGACCAGAGCACCTTCTTCCAGTCATAATTTAAATGACGTTTGGCAAACTCCAAGCGCTTGCGTCTGTGTCTTGGGGTCAGAAAGGGCTTTCTTCTGGCAACCCTTCCAAAGAGCCTGTGGTTGTGGAGGTGGCGTCTGATGGTGCTTTTTGAAACCTGGTAACCCCAAGACGCCACCAAGGCCTGCAATTCTTTCACAGTGATTCTTGGGGATTTTGTTGCTTCTCTCACCATCCTCCTCCCTATCCTGGGGAGCAAAATGCATTTGCGTCCTCTACCCGTGAGGTTTTCAACTGTTCCATATCTTTTTAATTTTTTTATAATTGCCCTGATAGTGCTCAGTGGTATATTCAATCGTTTGTGGATCTTCTTGTAGCCATTACTAGATTTATGAAGATCTACGACCATCTGTCTCTTTTGAACTGCCAGTTCTTTTGTTTTCTTCATGGTGTTGGATGACAAAGGGATATTGCATGCGTGTTACCTCATTTTTATACCCTTGTGAAACAGGAAGTGATGTAATGGCTCAATATAGTTCCTTAAGACTTAGATAAACTTAAATAAGTGGAATTTAATTTGTGGTGTTATTTACAATAATCTTTAAGGGTGCCATTAATTGTGAAACCTTGATTTGGAGGACATTGATTTTTAATTAAATCAATAAATTATTTTGGTGGTTTCCATTGAAACATTGATAAAGTACAGTATTTCTCACATGTTGGTTATTTTGAGTTTATCTCTATTATTATATTGTTTATATTTGTTTAAGTATTATTTGTGCATTGCCAGTCAGGGGTGCCAGTAATTTTGGAGCCCACTGTATCTTTTGCAATACCGTTGCTAATATCTGAAATGTAACGCTCAAATGTAACTGAAAAACATGAAATGTAACCGACAGGTAAGATATTCTGTCAACAAGGCATTTGAACCAGTTATAGTTGAATGACTGCCATTTCATTTTAATATTTTTTTGCATCGTCTCCTCTTCATTTGAGTCAAATTGGGAATAAATCCGAACTTGAGAAACACGTCACTAACACTTTCACCATGTATGATTTTAACACAACATGTACGCTCGAGTGTGTCACACTTACTTCATCTTAAGTTAGGATTTGACTCAGTGTAACTAAGCCTGATTCTTTGCTAGCCTAATGAATTAATTGAGCTTAATGCTGAAATGACTATGCCACTTAAAATATATATTAACCAAGAACAACCCCCAAAAAAAAAAGGACATCCTTGTACTATCTACTTACCTATTGTTCTTTGAATCTCACTCAAACGTGGATAGCATCTTTCGTCAATCTCAGTAACTGTCATAAGTAACTATATATTTCTTATTTGAGTAACTAACAACCCTATTGGGATAGACCGTATAAGGATTATTATTGCAGTTTGTTCCTTGTCAGAAATCAATAGAGCTGAAGTGACTACATGATCTGTGGATGAGGAGACAGAGGGAGGGGGTTGAGGGGGGTGTCAGCAAGTTATTTACATGTAACCAATAAACTCCATCTGTATTTCATGGCGGTGAGTGTGATGGAAACATTGAACTGAAAGGAGATTTACAACATGTTAACCTTTTTTTAATGGTTGGAGGTTCCAGATCAAATGTTTCATCTAGTCAGATTAATAATACCAGTTTTAGTACAAGGAGACAGAATTATGAACCAGTTATTGTGACAGGAATCAGGGCTGGCAGATTAGATAGATTGGATACATGTCTTAATGAAGCCTCTATGGACGTAGACATATTGACTCATCAATACAAGGGGGAAGCATTAGAAAACCAATTATAACCAAAGCTCATCAATAAAAATACATCTCTATATTATAATGTACGGCAGCATACCGAGCAAGATGTACCATCATAATCCACTCTTGTTATATATATATATATATATATATATATATATATATAATATATATATGTATATATATACATATATATATATATATATATATACATATATATATATATATATATATATATATATATATATATATATAGATGATTAATTCATTCCAATACTATTGGGACTTGTTGGATTAGAATTTCAAACGTGTGAAGAAGGAAGAATTATCTGGATATAGATAGACGGAGGTCGGCTTCCATAACAAATACACACTCAAAAAGCAACACTTGGTATCTGGCAAAAAAAAAAAAACTATGTAGGTACATCATCATCATTATGCGTGCACATCATCATCATCATCATCATTATGCGTGTACATCATCATCATCATTATGCGTGCGCATCATCATCATCATTATGCATGTAGTACATCATCAACTCATCTAACCTGCACTGACCACTCACCACCACCAGGCAGCACCTTACATTATTGCAAAGGGTCACTTTCAAAGTCGTTAGCGAAGAATTTGAACATTAAATAAAACGTGTGATGACAAAATGCCTCATTCCGACTGTATAACAGGAGGTACATTTCAAATCGACAATATGCTAACCAAAAAAACAAACAAAAAAATCACTTGAAAAAGGTGACCAATGACAAAAGGTATATAATGAAGATTCAATTCTCTACTCTAAGATTTTACAAATTGCAGTACACTATTCATGTATTTGTAGATTTTTTTAAACAATTGATGCTGTATCAAAAACGTTGTAAAAAAATTAGATAGAGATTTTATCAACCATTTTTTTCTGTGTTTTCTGGTAATCCTGTTATTGGGATATACCCATTTCTTTCTTTCTCTCCTCCCCTCCCCTCCTCTCAACAATGACCTTTGGGTTGTGAATACATGCTGTGTCCCTTTCAGGACGTTCTCAATCACTCTCAACAGCCCTAAACTGTTTCCCGCATAAACTGTGAAAACAAGCGCATCATCACTACATAAAAAAATAATGACCCCTTGTCTAAAATAAACTGCAGGAGGCTTTTTCCACATCTGATTTACACAAACCTTTTTGGACAAAAAATACACACAGGCCGATCCATCGTTATTTACAGAAGACACTTGTCGCATCACCATAAAGGCAAAATGGCATTCAAATTGTCAATGTTATGACCATATTCGGATCATGATACTCATTTTAACCCATTTTAAACAAGAATAGTAAAACCGGGCATTGTATTGTGTTATATTTCCCTCTTGAATGATTTTGGGAAACTCAGGCAAAGTAAAAACAAGAAATCTAATAATAACCAGGCCAGGGTAACAATCTGGTAATAACCAGGCCAGGGTAACATCTGGTAATAACCAGGCCAGGGTGACCATCTGGTAATAACCAGGCCAGGGTAACCATCTGGTAATAACCAGGCCAGGGTAACATCTGGTAATAACCAGGCCAGGGTAACATCTGGTAATAACCAGGCCAGGGTAACCATCTGGTAATAACCAGGCCAGGGTGACCATCTGGTAATAACCAGGCCAGGGTAACATCTGGTAATAACCAGGCCAGGGTAACCATCTGGTAATAACCAGGCCAGGGTAACCATCTGGTAATAACCAGGCCAGGGTGACCATCTGGTAATAACCAGGCCAGGGTAACCATCTGGTAATAACCAGGCCAGGGTAACCATCTGGTTGTCATTGCCTTTCATGTTAACGTTCACTAACCCTGACTAGGCCTACCTACTAGGTGTACCGTTCCTTTCTGATCGGGGGAAAAAGAGATCCTGCAGGCTATTTCAGTCAGGAGATCTGACCCACCACCACCAAAACAATCTATCCATCTATCTATCTATCTATCTATCTATCTATCTATCTATCTATCTATCTATCTATCTATCTATCTATCTATCTATCTATCTATCTATCTATCTATCTAATCTAATCTAACATAACCTTTCAGATATAAAGTTAAAAAAAAAAAACTAAAAAAAAACTTTTATACTAATTTCTAATTCTTCTTTTAGGCTACCTTTGTTATGCACATCTTGACTAGACAGTGTGTGAATAAGGGTAAAAACATACAATTAGTGTTAAAAGGCAAACCTTATTGAATCCAAACAGCCACCGCCACATTGATCAGCCACTGTGTTTGGCTGTCTGCAGGGTTGGCTGTCCCAGATCAACATGATTATGTTATGTTTGTTTTCATTCATAGAACTCTCTATCTCACCGTTAAAAACCTTTTTGCCTGCAGTGTGTTTGTTTATTGTCCTCTTGTATTATTCAAGATAAAATAAGATTAAAAGGCAAGTAGTTTGATATTAAAGTCAGTCAAAAACAGAAGAAAACCAGAACCAAAGACGCAAAATAAAACAAAAGGCCATTTAGTTTCAAATGGAGAAAAAAGCTGCTGGGACAGGAGGGGCGTGTCTTCCCAATCTAGCTGTTCAGCTGTAGCCAATGAGATGACGAGAGACTGAACAGTGTCATTGTTGTGGCTACTGTTGCCGAGGCTACCACCTAGTTCTCCCTCCCATCGTTAAACCTTAACACAGCCTTGATCAGATCAGCCCAAAACCCTCCCAACCCAAAATGTCCGAGGTTCATTACCACTTTGCAGAGCCTCTACCCTCCTCTTCCCACCCCTTATTTCCAAACAGACAACACTGGTGTGAAACGGTTACAAGTCCCCCCTGCCTCCCCTCTCCTCCTCTGGAGGAGCCAGCTAACCTTAGGGTGGCACGTAAGGTGGTGGGGATCTGTAGGGGGTCATGTTCTTTGGACGAGAGCCTTTACCTTCCATGGGGACAGTGAAGGGGGGTGGAGGCTGGTAGGGAGGGGCATTGGGGTCCTCATCCCTCAGAGCCGTGTACTCCCCTAGAAGGTCCTGGTTCAGGGGGGTGGTCTCTGGACTGGCCATGTTGGGGTACTCCGGCGGGGGCAGAGGGGGTTTCTCCTCCTGCAGGATGAGGGGCATGGAGGAGGACGGAGGGGGCTTGGAGTCGTCAAGCTCATCTGCAAAGATTATGGGCACCCCCTTCTTGATGAAGGTAGCCTGGTCCTCGATGGTCAGCTTGCCCTTACGCTTCTTACGGTAGCAGATCATGGCGATGATGCCGGCGATCAGCAATATGGCTGCCACCACCACTGCAGGAATGACCGTGTGGAGGTAGACGTCGTCCGTGCTCTGGCGCCCGGCGCCGAGCGCCGGGGTGACGGACGGGGGTATAGGAATGGTGATTTCACTTGGCGGCACGAACATGTAGTTCCGGCAGGCAGCCGTCCCTTTGACCTTGATGTCGATGGGTTTGAATTCAGGCTCCATGGTGGAGATGAATGTCTGAGAGGGGCTTCCCTGGGCGTCGGAGATCCTCCTGGACATGGTCTGGATCTGCTCCTTGGGACAGGGGTTCTGCTGGAGGCTGTTGTTGGTCCACTCCACCACGATGGATCCCTTGGTGATGTTCCTCAGGGTGACCGTGCTGCTGTTGCGGTCCCCGAACGAGTACGCCAGTTTCTTGATGAGCAAGATCTTCTTGTGGATGTTGTTGGTCACCTGGTGAGGTTCCCCGTTGAAGCGAGCCTGGAACAAGACCGGGGACTTATCGTTGGAAGCCCAGCGGTTCACACGGACCTCAAAGGCGTCGATCGCGTTCAGACCGCCCTTATCGGTGGCCTGCATGAAGTACTCGTGCTTCCCGATGTGGTTCGAGTCAGGTAGACCGTACAGCAGCTGACTTGTGCTATTAAACTGTATCCAGGAATCATCTCCGACCACTTCGCTGTGGTTCATCCTCAATGTCAACCTTAGCTTGTCTGTCGTACCGTCCTCCTTGTCAAAGAAAGTATCGGATGGGATCTTTACTTCAAAATATGTGCCCACGAAGGCATTGACCTGATCGATGGGGTTGCGTAGATCTGGTTTCTCATTTCTTGGGTCAGGCACGATGGTGGTGCGCCTGGCTGGTTTGGCTGTGGTGGTCTTGGGCTCCCTTGGCATCGGAGTGGTCTTCGGTTTCCTTGGTTTCTTGGTTGGCTTTCTGGTGGCGACTGTGGTGGGTGGAGGGAGTGTCGGCGTAGCTTCCACAACGGTATGCCTGGTCATGGTGGGTTGAATGGAGATGGTACTAGTGGACTCCATCACTCTGGTTGGCAGGGGTGCACCCTGAGTGGGAGTGTTGGAATTAGAGTCTCTGACACGGATCGTGGGCTTCATGGGCAAGGGCACAGGCCCTCTCATGGGTGGGGCAGAACTATCTGTGGGGGCAGCAATAGCAGGTGACGACAGGGTGGGTACAATGCGAACAGGGGGCTCGACGACAGACGTTGGGGGAAGCAAAGCTAGAACAGGAGTAGGGGTATTGTTGAGCTGGCGCCTCACCCGTTTTGGGATATGAGGCTTCTTGTTGGCGATGTGCCAACCGACGACCGGATATCCCAACTGAGCCGACATAGTGCCCTCTTTAGCCGGTGCCTGGATGCTGCTAATATTAGGGACGTTACTCTGGTCCAGGGAACAGCCCAGCTTCCAGGATAACAGTGCTCCGTTCTCCACCACCTTTTTGGCATTTCCTGGTCCGGCCATGAAGGCGGACATGTCGAACAATCTGTTGTTAACGACGGGAAGTATCTTCATGTGCTGGAGCGCCATGCCAGAGAACTTCTTCATCTTGCCCAGCAGCTCCACCCTCTGTCTGGAGCTCATCTTGGTCAGGTCGGCGTCCAGAATCACTGTGAGCACCGTCACCGGCTCCTCGTTGCCACAGACGAACGGCTGGACCTCGTTGCTGGAGTTATTGGACGCTGACTGAATGGCTACCTGGATCGGGTCGGTGTCAGCGTGCTCCTCTGGGTGCACTTCGATGGAGAAGATATCCTGGCTGCCGTTGGATGTGGAGACAGAGATATAGTGGACACCCTTGTCCTCCCCCAGTGGTAGACCCTGTAGGACGTTTCTCTTCCAGTCCCAGTGCAGCCATGTTGGTAGCGTCTCCTTGCCTGACTCAGTAATCTGGGGGAAAAAAACAAAGATAAAGAGTTGATAAGTCTATTTTGTTTCAATTAATAATTTAAGATAAAATACAAGAAAACAACAAAATGAAAAATAATACGTTTACGCCCACAACATTTGCAACATGTGTTCTACTCACAGAATTACTGTTTTTTTGATTGTGTAACTTGTTTATAATTCATTAAAGATGAACTAAGCAGAAATCACTCCGCCATTTCCTGGTTGCAAAAACTCTAATAGTTTGCCTTATTTCCATTTATGTGACAAAACAAGCACGTATCACGTATGGTGTAGAGAACCAATGTATAATCTAAAACACTGTGAAATATATTTTCCTTAACCAAAAATATTGTATTTTCAGTTGTTTGAAGCTGGTGTACAAAACCAAAAGTAAAAGACAAACATTTAACTTAAGACTGGGAAGCATAGAAATAACACACATAGAACAGATCTACCGCTTCTTAGACTTGCTTTCAATGAGAATGACAGATCTATAACTCACATTTCTATGTGAATTTGGTCAGTCACTCCCAAAAATTACATATTGCAGCCAATCTTGTTGTTGTTTTAATCATTATACATTTTGTACAAAGCTGCTACTGGTGATTTTCTTCACACAATTTCAAGTTTTTCTATTAGATTAGTGCTTAAAACTAAGTTTCTTGATGAGGTTAAAGGTGAAATATAGTGAACAATTCCCAAGTACTTGTATGAGGTGACTACCTCAAGCTCTAAACCCTCAGATGTAGTAATCACACCGGTGGGGAGAGGGGCATTCTTCTTACCAAACCACATTACCAAATCACATCCCAGTTTAGGTCACCTAGCAGGACAAATTCAGAGTGTAAGGGGCCAGGAGAGAGCTTTGGGCATTTAGGGTACAGGCCGGTGTTGATGGAGGACGACAACATCCAGCAACAGTCAACAAAGAGCAATTTGAAAGTGTAATGCTTAAAACCAGCAAATCAAATTGTTTGGGGACAGACTTGGTGGAGACAACCGAGCACTGAAGGTGTTCCTTGGTAAAGATTGCCACTCCACCACCTTTGGAAGATCTGTCTTGCTGAAAAAGGTTATAAACCAGAAAGGTTAACATCAGTGTTCAAAACACTCTTTCTTAAACACGTCTCAGTAATGACCAACACATCTGGATTGGAGCTGTGAACCCACACTTTCAATTGATCCATTTTAGGTAATAAGCTTTTAGTGTTAACGTGCAGAAAACCCAGGCTTTTACGAGAGCAGAAATCTGTGAAGCAGATATCAGAGCACAAATCAGAATTGGGGCTAGCAACAGTAGATGGGCCAGGGTGTACATGCACATTTCCAGATATCAACAACAGTAATACAATCAAGGCACGGCATAGGACAGGGAGAGCTCTGCAGTCCTGATTTCAAATCAAATCAAATTTTATTAGTCACATGCGCCGAATACAACAGGTGTAGACCTTACAGTGAAATGCTTACTTATTTATGACATTTGAATGTGCAATAGACGACAACAAGATCATATTATACAGCAATTACAAATTACAAAGCCGGCCAGCGGTGGGTAGAATAGGATGGGGAGGACAAAAGTCTGTGTAACCAATAGAGAGTCAGAGTCCCGAATGTGGGAACAAACATAGTTTGTCCCACGGTTGGGTAAACAAGAAAGTTCATAGTCAACAAAGCACACAGGAGTCATGAGGCAAATAGCATTAAGCACAAGAAACAAATATAACGACTTGGGGCTAGATATTGTAAGTTCAGTGTCACTCGCCCGAACAGTGCGTGTGTGCTAGAGGTGAGCGAATCCTCGGGGAGTGTGGCGGGGGTACCTGTACCAAACAGGGGGAGAGGGTAGTATCCTGTATATGTCCTGGTGACATAGTGTAGGTTATGTTGTGGAGGGTAGTATCCTGTATATGTCCTGGTGACATAGTGGAGGTTATGTTGTAGAGGGTAGTATCCTGTATATGTCCTGGTGACATAGTGATGGTTATGTTGTGGAGGGTAGCATCCTGTATATGTCCTGGTGACATAGTGAAGGTTATGTTGTGGAGGGTAGTATCCTGTATATGTCCTGGTGACATAGTGAAGGTTATGTTGTGGAGGGTAGTATCCTGTATATGTCCTGGTGACATAGTGAAGGTTATGTGGTGGAGGGTAGTACCCTGTATATG